>CM035406.1:49413605-49623605 GCA_020310875.1 Ceratopteris richardii | reverse complement strand
TGTATGTGTATGTGTATGTGTATGTGTATGTGTATGTGTATGTGTATGTGTATGTGTATGTGTATGTGTATGTGTATGTGTATGTGTATGTGTATGTGTATGTGTATGTGTATGTGTATGTGTATGTGTATGTGTATGTGTATGTGTATGTGTATGTGTATGTGTATGTGTATGTGTATGTGTATGTGTATGTGTATGTGTATGTGTATGTGTATGTGTATGTGTATGTGTATGTGTATGTGTATGTGTATGTGTATGTGTATGTGTATGTGTATGTGTATGTGTATGTGTATGTGTATGTGTATGTGTATGTGTATGTGTATGTGTATGTGTATGTGTATGTGTATGTGTATGTGTATGTGTATGTGTATGTGTATGTGTATGTGTATGTGTATGTGTATGTGTATGTGTATGTGTATGTGTATGTGTATGTGTATGTGTTATGTGTATTTGTATGTGTATGTGTATGTGTATGTGTATGTGTATGTGTGTGTATGTGTATGTGTATGTGTATGTGTACGTATGTGTATGTGTATGTGTACGTGTATGTGTATGTGTATGTGTATGTGTATGTGTATGTGTATGTGTATGTGTATGTGTATGTGTATGTGTATGTGTATGTGTATGTGTATGTGTATGTGTATGTGTATGTGTATGTGTATGTGTATGTGTATGTTGATGTTGATGTGTGTATGTGTCTATGTGTGTGTGTGTGTGTGTGCATGTGTGTGTATGTGTATGTGTATGTGTAAGTGTGTATGCATGTGTATATGTATTTGTATGTGTGTCTATGTGCATGTGTGTGTATGTGTATGCATATGTATGTGTATGTGTAGGTGTATGTGTGTATGTGTATATGTATGTGTGTATATGTGTGTGTATGTGTGTAATCATGTATATGTGTGTATCTGTGTATGTATATGTCTGCATGTGTATGAGTATGTGTGTGTATGTGTGTTTATATATAAATAGAAAAAAAATTGACAATATATCTCAATAGTGTCCAAAGAAATACATTACTGCATCCAAAACGATTTTGAGCCTTGAGAATAAGTAAGCTTTCACTTAGTCATGTCAAGCAACTTCCTTCATAGATGTTAGCTTTCACTTAGTCATGTCAAGCAACTTCCTTCATAGATGTTCTTTAGACATTCTTCTCAAAGATATCTCTCATTTATAGAAATATCAATGCTTTCACTATCATTTTGATACCAATCCTCAGTAAAATGTGCCATGTCATCATCATCAAATCTTGCAGTTTTTATTCTTTTGAGTATAGTTCTTTCAATCTTGCATATTCTATAGGATCATCTTTGCATAGCCTCATCATAGATGCGTTCGATAAATGAGGTCTTATTGGCAACTCTTGATAGTATGGTGGAAGATCATCAATATCATACATTAGAATCTACATACATGAATAGAATTCATTAGTATTCCATACATGAATGAAATTAATTTTGAAACACAAATTTAAGTATATAAGTTAATTTTTCATACTCTATTGTTCATAGAGTCAACACTAATAAATAAGTACCGTTCTTTGAAAAGTACTTCTATTAATTAGAGTTTTCATTGCAACACAAGATAGGCAGATAGAAAGCATTCATTTAATGAAGATTCTTGTTCTCACCTTATCTTTTATCACTTTGGCCTCACTTTCATAGCTTTTAACATGGAGAATGGTTCATGTGTTCATGCAAGACATGATGAATGTGACTTTGGATCCATATTTCTTCGTTTCTAATGCTCTCTAGCTCTTGGAGGTCTATGCCATCCATAGTCACTAATAATTCATGACCACACATAAATCAAGTGGTGGCATTGACAACAATGTATCTTGCTACATCTCTATTCATGTATGGTTATTCATGACTATTTTCACCCTCTTCGAATGTGCAATTAGTCATTGAACTATTATATCCTTGGTTACTATCTATTAAGCCTGCAATATTTCCATGGTTACTATTTATTGGCAAGAGAAGTTGCATTCAGACATAATCTGTAAGTAGTCATGCTTTGAATGTAATATGTAAGCGTTTCAGAGAGATCAAGAGTTCACGGAGGAGATTGCCAGGTATTTACAGTTGAAGCAAGAACTCGAAGGTGTGCAGAAGGAGAGAGAAGCTTATTATAAAACTATCCAGTATCAAGCTCATGAGCTGGAAAGACGAGAAAAACAAGTGGCCGCTCAGGCTGATAGGCTTTCCAAAATTGATGCAGAGATCACTGAGATGAAGCTGAGAAGATACATTGCTATTGCTAATGAATTTTACTTACAGGAAGCCTTTTTGCAGACACAAGCAAAATCGCTCATGACTCAAATCATCGCTGCCAGTTCTGTTCGAACTAATTCACAATTGATTGAGCCGAACATTTTGAAATCTATGCTAGATGTAGTAAAAGCTCCGATGAATTCCCCAATTTTGGGATTCTTTCTGCACGACGATCGATCCACACTTGACAGAGATGTGCGCACGGAGTTCTCCCTCGATCATCCGCCCAGCCGCGTGGTGACCTTGCCTTAGTGTCTCTCCATAATGATGAATCATCCCCCCCACATGGCTTCATACATGGGTGCCACATGGCATTCATGTATGAGCCCATCTAATCACAAGTAAGAGGTGGTTCACACCTCTCTTGGGGGTATTCCATAACATTTCCTTCATGTAGTAAAAGCTCCGATGAATTCCCCAATTTTGGGATTCTTTCTGCACGACGATCGATCCACACTTGACAGAGATGTGCGCACGGAGTTCTCCCTCGATCCTCCGCCCAGCCGCGTGGTGACCTTGCCTTAGTGTCTCTCCATAATGATGAATCATCCCCCCCACATGGCTTCATACATGGGTGCCACATGGCATTCATGTATGAGCCCATCTAATCACAACTAAGAGGTGGTTCACACCTCTCTTGGGGGTATTCCATAACACTAGATTGTTTAAAACAGAATATTACCCGCACTTTTAAATTAGCCAGAACTTTGTATATCGAAGGCATTATTGATGAGCCTTAAACCTGTAATTACATTTTTGGGTTCGAGTCCAATGCATGCCAGTGATAGCCGGATCAACATGTAATTTTATTTTTTTTTAATTCGCACACACCGAAAAGGCATGGCGAAAAGATGTAACCTTCTTTTGAGTAATGAAAAGGCAAGCACGGTATTCTTCAGCAGAGACGAGGAATCGCCAGACTAGCTATCTAGGCAATCGCGCTGGAGATGCTGTGTTGCAGATCTGTAGAATTCTGAGTATTGTGTCTGAGTATTAAGTTACAATAATTAATCATTAATTTCCGTAACATTGCGATTAACTTTAACAATTCTGTGCGACTTCGTAAGTACTTGATACATAGAGTAGACGCATTGCGCGGTGATAAGTGTTGAATCGAAAAGTATTTAGTTGTTAACTGAATGTTGAATTGGGAAAATTGAAAAGGGCCTCTGTACTCCCTGTCCATCCAAAGAACCCAGAAACGAGATTAAAAGTGCTTGACCAAAAGCACTTTCAACACACTCGAACTTTGAATGCTTTGACTTTGCACATGTTGACTTTGACCTTGAACATGTTGACTTTGACCACTTTGACTTTGAGCTTTTGACTTTGACAATGGTTGACTATGACCAATATGACTTTTATGGGCTCAACAGTTACCCACCACCTAATGGGGTCTCCGTCTCGGAGAGCTACAGCCAAAGCTCTTAGCAGAGATGACACACCATGATTCTTGTGCTGCAAAATCTTCAAAAGGACACTTGAGCAGATACCAAGTCCACTAGGAGCATGAAAGAACAAACACCAGAGAAGAGCCAAAAGTGGAAATTTTGCATTGAAGAGCAAAAGATGGAGAATGGAGGAGAGGAAGGAGAGGAAAGGGAGGGCTGAGGAGGCTTAGATTGATAGGGTTTGGAGGGATAAGGATGGGGATGGGTAGAAGGGTAAAGGGAGGGTGAGGGAGTAGGATTATGGGCTCTAGAGAGGGCCAAAAGGTTAAAACAGTAAAGCTATAGAGGTTTTATATGGGAAAGTGTGAAACATATGGTAAAATAAGATGAGAATAGACCATGTGGGCCATGTGCGTAATGAAAAACATGTGAGAAATGTGCTCAAAACATGTGGGTTTTGACCAAAAGTCAGAGAAAAGTTGGGTTTTTGGAAAACTAAGTCAAAAAATGAATTCAGAGGTTCCAAAAGACATGAAAATGACCCCACATTTGAAACAAATGGCCATCCGAGGCACAATCCAGAGCCAAAAGCATTGGACCATGGAAAATTAAAAAATACATACATATACATATATATATATATATATAGATATATATATAGATATATATATATATATATATATATATATATATATATATATATATATATATATATATATATATATATATATATATATATATATATATATATATATATATATATATATATATATATATATATATATATATATTCAAACGCCTAGTGGTTGTGTAGAGCTTAAATAAAAAGAAAAAAATAAAAATAAAATAAAATAAAAGAAAAGAAAAGAAAATGAAAATAAATAAATAAATAATTAAAATAGCTAAAATAAAATAAATAAAATAAAAAATAAAAAATCATGGGGTTGGGGGGCAGGGAGAGAGAGAGAGACAGAGAGAGGCGGTTTTTTTTTGAAATGCGAGGGGACCCCTCTTAATTTATCTTTTTTATTTTCTTTATTTAAGAAAATTATCCATGGGGGCCACTTTTTTTTTAATAAAATACCCAAAAATTAGATAAAAATACAAATAAAATCCAAAAAATAAAAAAAATCCAAAAAAATTAGAAGAATTTCTCAAAAACTTCCCTGCATTTCTAGGCCACTTTTCTCACTCAAAACCCAGAGAGCTTCCTTTATTCCTCCATTTTATCAAGAAAATGACATTTGAAAAAGATTAAAAAATGTTAGAAAATTTTCTAAAAAGGCTTTAAAAATTCCCAAAAATTTCCTAAAATTATGCTTATGCAAGGGGCTGTGAAATGGCTTCTAAGTTGCATAAAAGCTCAAGGAACAAGAATGAAAATGGATAAAAACTACTAAAACATAAGCAAAATGGAATGAGAAGGCTATGTACAACCTGGAGAGATTTTGCAAGTTCGAGGTGATCCATAAAGCTTCAGTTGTATTGATGATATGCCTTCAGCCTTGATATGATGACTAAGAGAAACCTTTTGCCCTCCATAATCTCCGATCATAATACACTTCATTTGGTTTGTCTTCTTTTTGGGCATACTGACCATCTGATAGGGCCACCCTAAATCCTTCATTAGAATACTATCTCCTCCATACTCCATCTTTTGTATCTTTGTTTTAGCTACTCTGTGACTTAATCTGCAAAATGTCATTTTTACTATTTCGGCTTCTTCATCCAATGGAATCCTCTATTCCAAAAGACTTGCATGTACTCTTTTTTTATCTTTGTAAAGCCCTGCACTTACTACCAAAAAAATTGACATAATAGATGATATCCATACCAATATCCATAACAAAGTGACCACTGATATAGGATTTGAAGTAGATTCATCATTGTTGCATTTAAGGGCTTTTCTTTTCTTCTCTCCTCTATGGCCTTTAACTGAGACTGTTTCACTCGAATCAGTAACCTAAACAATGTCTTTCTTTTCTTCATAGATTTCCTCTCTACTTGAGCTTGGAAAAATTCCATAGCAAGAAGATGGGTCTTCTGCATGGAGCTGGGCCAACATGTTTTCTTCATCATATAAATTTGCTTCTTCAAATAGATCTGCTTCTGGGTTGTCCAACAATTCTTCCTCCATACAAATACCAATTGTCTGCATCATGCTAGTATGTCTTTGGTTGTCTGGACCTTCTTCTAAAATTATCTGATGCAACTCTTTTCCCTCTTGCTTTACCCACATTGTGTCTTTACCCTAGCCATGCAGCACATTGGCATGCCTTAATCAAGGTCTCCCAATCGATAGGGGGAAACTTCCTTCTACCTGTGGTAGCCTTAAAACAACAAAATCCAAGTTAAAGATGGTACCTTGTATCTTGACCGAGACTCCAGGGACCACTCCCATAGGCCTTACTATGCTTTGGTTTGCCAATGTTACAGTGAAGTTGGCAAGTCTTGAAGGTTGTAGTCCAATCTTTTTCATGGTATGTCCAGGCATCAAGTTAATGCCAGAACCACCATCTACAATAACACCTTGAAACTCATGTCTTCTGATAGTGACGGTTACCCGAAGGCTCTTATAATCTGTGAGGGGGGCTTCCCCTACCACTCTATCTTTATGCATAACAACAATATTTGCCACTAAACTTGTTTCAGAGGCCTCATTAATTATCTGTAAGAGTTCTTACCTGAATTTCCCATCCATCTTTATTAAGTCAAAAATACTAACCTCCTTTTTCATGGACTTGAGTAGTCTTGAAGCTTCTGATTCCTTAAGAGCATGGGCTCCAATTGACTTATCAAACTCCTCATGAGCCCTGCTGAATGCATGTCCAATATAATCACTGGTACCTATGAGATCTTCTTTTTGCCTTGTATCTGCACGTGTTGTCTTTTTCTTCAAATGTTTCTTTGTCTTTGTTCAATCCATTAATCCTTGAATCTTGACCCATTTCTAATTGAGCCTTCCCCTTGCTTCTTGTCTGCACTGTAAAAGACTCAATTTCTTCTAACTGCACCACTCTGGTAGATGGTGATGGCACATTTACTTGTTCTACAACTTCTTCTTTGCACACACAAATCATTTGAATGTGGAGCCCAAATGAAGATGCCTGGTTCTTAGGACAACAATTGGTATAATGATCCCTAGCCTCTAGGCAATTTCTACAAGGGGAGCATTTTCTGGCAGGGTGCACCTACTTTAGTAATGCCCACATTCTCCACATCTGAAACATATAATTGGTCTCCTTGGCCCATTTCCAAAGTTATCCCTATTTCTAGGGTTGTAATTGTTACCTGGATTGGGTGATGCAGCCATCACATTGGTTGGTGGTAGAGATCCTCCTTGTGTCCAATATGTTGTTGTAGGTATACCTGTTGATTGGCAAACTTGAGCCTCATGTCCAGCTTTCCTACATAGGTGGCAAGTTACACTTAAAAGTGGAAACTCACTTACCACATGACCCTACTTAGTGCACATGGTACACCATAGTCCACTTTTGATGCCACCTCCCTTGAGTTCTTACAACTCCTGTCAAAGTTGAGACAGCTCTTTTGCTTGTGCTTCCTCTTCCTTTTGTAGCTTCAATGCTTCAATTTCCCTCCTCAATTGATTCACAACACTCTCCTCCTCTTTATGGGTCTTATTCCTTTTTAAGCTCTCAAGCTCTTTCCTTAGCTGAATTACTGGGTCTTCAGTTTCTGCAAGATATGATAAATTGGAAGAGCTTGCCCCATATTGTTGTCTAATTTGTTCCAATCTTGTAGTTGTATTGATAAATTCTTCTATTGTTGCTCTCGGTAAAACCAAATTCTTTATTTTACATTGTGTTGATATGGGAAGTGGTTTAGCCAGCCACTTCTTGATAAAAAAATCATGGGGAGGGTCTGGTAGTTTGGCCATTAACCTTAGCTCTAGTAACAAATTCTGGGAAGGTCTCCCCGGGACCTAATCTTAAAATTTGTAATTCTTCAATAATGTTTTTAGTTGTGTTCCCTTGTTGGAACTATGTTCTAAATGCTTCCTTCATAAGTCCCATGTGGTGAAATGGTTGTGGCTGAACTAACTAAACCATTTGTCTCCTAGTCCTTCTAATGTTGCAAGGAAAAGAATAAAAAATGCGTCTTCTCTTCCCATCAGACCCCTTGTTTTACATAACGCTAAGAATCTCCTAATGTGCTTATCTAGGTCTTCTTGTGCAAGCCCTCTAAAGGATGGAAATTTGATATTCAATCTAGAAAGTGAAGTTTCCAAATCTACCTGGACTGCCATATTCTTTACCGATGATGTCGATGACAATGGACTGGTTGATCTTCGAGTAACCTTCCTTCTTGTTGCTTTGCAAGGGACCCTCAAACTTTGAGACCCGGTTGCAGTCATGAGCTATTCATACTCCTCTTAGTTTAAGAGAATTCCAATGAAAGAAAGATTACCTCTTAAGTAGTACAGTACTTTCGGTACCCTTGAATTCTTCTACACTTTAAAATTTTCTTCTCCTATGCTCAAATCTCCTTGCAATCCCACCGGACGTGCCAAAATTTGTTGGGGGATTCTTGTGCAAAAAGGGACTTGAGTGTTTGTAGGATAAGGGAGAAAGATAATAAGAAAGATACAGACACCGGAAGCTTCTATAGATTGATTATAAGGAGAAAAAGTACAATGATGATACACAATACAATCCAAATGCTCTCTATGCAAAATCCCAAAGAGTGCACACACAAAAAAGTTACGAAATACCCAAGGTTCTTGCTGCCGCCGACCTCTCTGCACCAGACCTCCACCTTCTCCAAGAGCTTGCACTTGTGCCACACATTGCACTCAAGCTTCAATAAGGAGAGGGGTGGACACCTTTTGTCAATGTGCACACAGCTTCAATGGGACCTTGTGACCTTAGGTTGCATGGCTTAGTACTTCTCTGCACACTTCTCACTCTTCTTGCACACCTTGCACTTCACTTCTCAACATTGGACACTCACTGTATGTCTCTTGCACTTCTCTCTTAGTGTAGCCTATGCTCACCTTGCTTAGTCTAACCAAGAATAATGCCTTACCTTGATTTGGGTGTCGGTTCATGTATGCTCCTAACTGGAAGAGTATCTAGGTGCTCACTTTGATGTCCCAAGATTGTCTCCAAATGTGGGCAGCCAATGAATCCTTGTTTTGTCTTGTAGTGACTTTAGATTAAAACAAAAATTTTAATTGGGGTGCCATACTTTCACTTTTGTGTATGTTGTCGCTTCACATACCTTCACATTTTGCCTTACAATTCTTCAAATGTGCACCTAAGAGGGGGTTCACCCCAAAAACTTTAAAAAAACACTTTGAACCTTAGAGAAATTACAGAAAGACACTTTGCAACCTTCATCCAACTTTCTACAAAATATTACCTTTGTGAACAATTACTTGTGCACTACCTGTGCATCTTGACACCCGAACTTTGAATGCTTTGACTTTGCCCACATTGACTTTTACCTTGAACATGTTGACTTTGACCACTTTGACTTTGACCTTTTGACTTTGACTATGGTTGACTGTGATCAATATGAGTTTTATGGGCTCAACATGTATGTATGTATTTGTGTGTGTACATTATGTGTGTCTATGTGTATGTATGTGTATGTACATATGTGTAAGTGTATGCATGTATATGTATGTGTGTGTATTTGTGTATGTATGTGTGTGTATGTATGTGCATATGTGTGTGTATGTGTGTACTTGTGTATATGTGTATGTGTGTATGTGTATGTGTGTATGTGTATGTGTATGTGTATTTGTATTTGTATGTATGTGTGTGCACATATATGTATGTATGTAGCATGTGTGTATGTGTGTGCATTTGTGTGTATGTGTGTATATATGTGTATGTGTGTGTATGTTTGTGTGTGTATGTTTGTGTGTGTATGTATATGTGTGTGTCTACTATGTGTGTATGTGTGTGTAGTTGTATGTGCGTGTGTGTGCATCTATGTGTATGTGTGTGTATGTGTATGTGTGTTTATGTATATGTGTGTGTATGTGTATGTGTTCATATGTGTATGTATGTGTATGTGTATGTATGTGTATGTGTATGTATGTGTATGTGTATGTATATGTATGTATGTGTAAGTCTATGTATGTATATATTTATGTATGAGTAAGTGTATGTATGTGTGTATATGTATGTGTATATATGCATGTTTTTGTTTCAGATTGAAATAACAAGAGATATTATATGCCAGTAGAAAGAAATAAAGGAAGTCCTCATGTACCACTTGAGACATGGAAGTATTTTTGCAAAAATCTACATTCATAGGGAATATTTCCTTAGTAGAAGGTATGTAAAATAGTTTATATTCTGTGAGTTATAAATCTCATATGCTTTCTAAATATTTTAGATTTAATCTATGTACTTTTGTTTCATTAAATAAACATAGGCTGCTACAGAAAAAGAGAATTGAAGGAGTTCATATGTCATGCTTTGGCCAAATGGGGTGTGCTGGCTTTGTTGCTACATTTTTAATCTTATGTATTATTGAAATTATATGTTTTACTTTATTTAAAACACTAATCATTAACCCTTTTTAGTTGTCTCAGTGGAGCCTAAGGATTATGATCATAATCCTAGGAAAGAGGAAATCGAATATGCTACATATTTTGGATATCAAGATATAAGTGAGCAATTAAAAGATCATCCAGATGATTTTATGAGTATTATTAATTTTCTATATTTTATTTTATTTTTATAGATGTTTTATATTTTTTATTTATCTATGTTTGTTATATGTAATACATGAGTATTATGGAGAGGACGATATGGATGAGGTGGACAAACAGACACAAGAGGGACAATATCGATCACCATAGGGTACTAACCCCTCTAACCATGATGCCTCTTTAGATACATCAGATCATGTGGATGATCATAATGATGTGGACGATGATGATAACGGGGGTGTCGATGCACATGTGAAAGATAAGGTTTGTTAATATATTTTGGTAGTGATGTGTATGAACACACTTAGGACTGTCGAGGTACTTTTTTCCCTCTTTAGGAGGTTTGTGTATGTGTATGTGTATGTGTATGTGTATGTGTATGTGTATGTGTATGTGTATGTGTATGTGTATGTGTATGTGTATGTGTATGTGTATGTGTATGTGTATGTGTATGTGTATGTGTATGTGTATGTGTATGTGTATGTGTATGTGTATGTGTATGTGTATGTGTATGTGTATGTGTATGTGTATGTGTATGTGTATGTGTATGTGTATGTGTATGTGTATGTGTATGTGTAGTGTATGTGTATGTGTATGTGTATGTGTATGTGTATGTGTATGTGTATGTGTATGTGTATGGTATGTGTATGTGTATGTGTATGTGTATGTGTATGTGTATGTGTATGTGTATGTGTATGTGTATGTGTATGTGTATGTGTATGTGTATGTGTATGTGTATGTGTATGTGTATGTGTATGTGTATGTGTATGTGTATGTGTATGTGTATGTGTATGTGTATGTGTATGTGTATGTGTATGTGTATGTGTATGTGTATGTGTGTGTGTATGTGTGTGTATGTGTGTACGTGTGTGTGTATGTGTATGTGTATGTGTACGTGTACGTGTACGTGTACCTGTAGGTGTACGTGTACGTGTACGTGCATGTATGTGTACATGTATGTGTATGTGTATGTGTATGTGTATGTGTATGTGTATGTGTATGTGTATGTGTGTGTATGTGTATGTTTATGTGTGTGTGTATGTGTATGTGTATGTGTATGTGTATGTGTATGTGTATGCGTATGTGTATGCGTATGTGTATGCGTATGCATATGTGTATGGGTATGCGTATGGGTATGCGTATGCGTATGCGTATGCGTATGCGTATGCGTATGCGTATGCGTATGCGTATGCGTATGCGTATGCGTATGCATATGCGTATGCGTATGCATATGCGTATGCGTATGCGTATGCATAGGCGTAGGCGTCGGAGTAGGCGTAGGCGTATGCGTATGCGTACGCGTATGGGTTGTGTATGTGTATGTGTATGTGTATGTGTATGTGTATGTGTATGTGTATGTGTATGTGTATGTGTATGTGTATGTGTATGTGTATGTGTATGTGTATGTGTATGTGTATGTGTATGTGTATGTGTATGTGTATGTGTATGTGTATGTGTATGTGTATGTGTATGTGTATGTGTATGTGTATGTGTATGTGTATGTGTATGTGTATGTGTATGTGTATGTGTATGTGTATGTGTATGTGTATGTGTATGTGTATGTGTATGTGTATGTGTATGTGTATGTGTATGTGTATGTGTATGTGTATGTGTATGTGTATGTGTATGTGTATGTGTATGTGTATGTGTATGTGTATGTGTATGTGTATGTGTATGTGTATGTGTATGCATATGCGTATGTGTATGCGTATGCGTATGCATATGTGTATGCATATGTGTATGTGTATGCGTGTGTGTATGTGTATGTGTATGTGTATGTGTATGTGTATGTGTATGTGTATGTGTATGTGTATGTGTATGTGTATGTGTATGTGTATGTGTATGTGTATGTGTATGTGTATGTGTATGTGTATGTGTATGTGTATGTGTATGTGTATGTGTATGTGTATGTGTATGTGTATGTGTATGTGTATGTGTATGTGTATGTGTATGTGTATGTGTATGTGTATGTGTATGTGTATGTGTATGTGTATGTGTATGTGTATGTGTATGTGTATGTGTATGTGTATGTGTATGTGTATGTGTATGTGTATGTGTATGTGTATGTGTATGTGTATGTGTATGTGTATGTGTATGTGTATGTGTATGTGTATGTGTATGTGTATGTGTATGTGTATGTGTATGTGTATGTGTATGTGTATGTGTATGTGTATGTGTATGTGTATGTGTATGTGCATGTGTATGTGCATGAGCATGTGCATGTATATGTATATGTATATGTATATGTGTGTGTATGTGTATGTGTATGTGTATGTGTATGTGTATGTGTATGTGTATGTGTACGTGTATGTGTATGTGTATGTGTATGTGTATGTGTATGTGTATGTGTATGTGTGTGTATGTATGTATATGTATGTGTATGTGTGTGTATGTATGTATATGTATGTGTATATACATGAATATATGCATATGTCCGTGTATGTGTATGTATGTATATGTGGGTGTACATTATGTGTGTCTATGTGTATGTACTTTTACATGTATGTGTATGTACATACGTGTAAGTGTATGTATGTGCATACGTGTGTGTATGTGTGTATTTGTGTATATGTGTATGTGTGTATGTGTATGTGTATGTGTATGTGTATATGTATGTATGTGTGTGTACATATATGTGTGTATGTACCATGTGTGTACGTGTGTATGTGTGTGTATAGTTGTGTGTGTATGTGTGCGCATTTGTGTGTATGTGTGTATATATGTGTATGTGTGTGTATAGTTGTGTGTGTATGTGTGTGCATTTGTGTGTATGTGTGTGCATTTGTGGGTATGTGTGTGTAGTTGTATGTGCATGTCTGTGCATCTATGTGTATGTGTGTGTATGTGTATGTGTGTGTATGTATATGTGTGTGTATGTGTATGTGTTCGTATGTGTATGTGTATGTATATGTATGTATGTGTAAGTGTATGTATGTATGTATGTATGTATGTATGTATGTATGTATGTATGTATGTATGTATGTATGTATGTGTCAGTGTATGTATGTGAGTATATGTATGTGTATGTATGCATGTTTTTGTTTGATATTAAAATAACAGGAGATATTGTATGCCAATAGAAAGAAATAAAGGAAGTCCTAATGTACCACTTGAGACATGGAAGTATTTTTACAAAAATCTATGTTCGTAGGGAATATTTCCTTAGTAGAAGGTATGTAAAATAGTTTATATTAATGTGAGTTATAATTCTCATATGCTTTGTAAATATTTTAGATTTAATCTATGTACTTTGTTTCATTAAATAAATATACGCTGCTACAGAAAAGAGAACTGAAGGAGGTCATATGTCATCTGTTGCTCTAGCACAATGGTGAGAACCACGTTAAGAAGCTCCACCTCCTTAATGTCAATCCGAGGAAGAGATAGGAGTGATATGAAGATCGTGAATGTGAGATGAAGTGAGAGTGAAGGTGAGAAGCATAGAGATGCACACACACTACGAAGAGACAAGCAAGACACAATGGAAGGTGAGAAATCAACTCTATTGCTCAAGATCTGAATTACAAGCTCAAAGTAACTCTAAGCTCACACTAACCACCACAAAAATGAGCTCTTTAGCTCTTTTTATAGTTTCTAGACTAGTTTTGATCGGTTTCACATCTAGTGACCGGCATAGTTAAAAAATAGGTCCTATGCGCTATTTGAGAGGGTAAACGGTGTCTAAAAATAACCAAAATTGATATGCTCATTCTACCTAAGCTCCTCAAGCTCGAGGACTCTTCGGCTTGCACAAAATGGAGCTATGGATTACAAAAAGGGTTTTTCTATGTTACATATGTTACAATAGTGATGAAAATCACTGTTGGAGGTTTTGAAGAATATTTATAAAACATAAATCTTTGAAAAATTGGTTCGATTGGCTCCCTGCTCTGTCTTTAAATGCTTCCGCGTCTTCTATGCCTCTGGCTACTGCCTACATCATGCTTAGGCCAAATGGGGTGTGATGGTTTTGTTGCTACATTTGTAATTTTATGTATTATTGAAATTATATGTTTTATTTTACATAAAACACTAATCATTAACCTTTTTTATTTGTTTCAATGGAGCGTAAGGATTATGATCATAATCTAGGAAAGAGGAAATTGAATATGCTACATATTTTGGGTATCAAGATCTAAGTGAGCAATTAAAAGAGCATCCAGATGATTTTATGAGTATTATCTATAGTTTATTTTATTTTTATAGATGTTTCATATTTTTTATTTATATATGTTTGTTATATGTAATATGTGAGTATTATGGAGAGGACGATATGAATGAGGTGGATAAACAGACACAAGAGGGACGATATTGATCACCATAGGGTACTAACCCCTCTACCCATGATGCCTCTTTAGATACATCTAATCATGTGGATGATCATGATGATGTGGATGATGATGATAATGGGGGTGTCGATGCATATGTCAAAGATAAGGTTTGTTGATATATTTTGGTAGTGATGTGTATGATGTCTATGTTGATGATATGTTGTTGACTGGTCCTAATGAGAAGAATATTGCTGATATTAAAATTGATTTGCATGCCTCTTTTGAGATGTCAAATTTATGACATTTGAATCATTATTTGAATCATTATTTGGGCATTCAGATTATGCAAGTTGATCGCATAATAGCTTTGTGTCAAACAAAATATATTGGTACATTATTGTAGTGTTTTGGCCTTGAAGACTGCAAACCTATTGCCATTGCTATGGAAATAGGTTTACTGTGCTCCAATGACTTGTGGACCTATCAGATTAAAAGGAAAACTCATTTCTTTTGTTTAAAATGTTATAAGGCTTGGAATAACCATGGTCTCTTGGATATCATTGCTTCTCCTCAATTTTTTTCTCCTTTTGGTAACTCTCTTACTTGCAAGTTCTAGTAGGCTTGAATGAAAATAGAAACAAGGTTACAACCCTAAAGCTGAGATTATAAACTATTTGAACTTTTATATCCATGAGTCTCCCTAGCATGGTTGGATTTGTCTATGGAATAATTTCTCTTAGTCAATAAGGTGACATAAGTGTTTCAAGGAGGGTTACAAGAATTGGAGTAGCTTCCTCCAAAATGGTGAGTTGGTTCTTGATAGTTATTTCAGTTCTCACTAGTTTTATCTCTTGCTTGCTAATGGGTCCTCATCAAGCATAAAGATATCTTGAAGTGAAAATGGACAGTTTTGGTTTTAAAAGATTGGTGCTTGTTGAGGTTGTTGGTGACATGGTTTAGAGTTTCAAAAGACTTCATGGCTCTCTCTCACAAATTTAATTCAAGCTTAACAATAGATGAAGGTTATAATGATCTTGTACAAATTGAAGATATCGATTTAAGTATGTTTGGGCATTTCTCATATGTATTAAGCATTCCTACCTGTAGTGGCTCATTATTGACAATGCTCTATGTATAGGCAACAAGTCCAAGACAACCAAAGTTAATGCCGGTCTATGTACATTTTATGGCAAGGAAGAAGATTTGACCCACCTCTTTATTTCTTGTAATCATGCCAAGTGGTTTTGGTAGCTCCTAAATCCTTATTTGATGAAGAATAACATTGCTCAGTTAGGAACAAAAGTGATCTTGCTTGGATGCTACTTCAGGATGGATGGCGTGTTGTGGAAAATATGAAGAAAGTTCATCTTGTGGCATATCTGAATCAAGAGGAATTAGTTGGTCTTTAAATCTAGAAAGAAAGGTTGTTTGTACTCTCTCAAGTCAATCTTGAAGGACACTAGTATTAAGAATATTCAATCCATCGCATATGCTCTTTCTGAAAATTTGTAGCTGCTTAACATTTTTAGAGAACTATATGCTCTTTCTGAAAATTTGTAGTTGCTTAACATTTTTAGAGAACTGCACCATAACAAATGGAGAAAAGTGTTGCTCTCTTTATACTCTAGGGAAAGATTCCTTATGATATTTTCCCTAACTGTCAGTCTAATTTATATTGTATCAGCCTTGTGGGCTTCCCTATGAGATCTTGCCTCCCTTCTTTAAGAAGAAGTTTGGCGGAAGCCTAAACTCCCTTGTTTAAATAGATTGAAAAGCCAATTGTACATGTGAATGTGCATAGTACCTATCAGACCCCTCGTATCCCACAATGTAGGGGTTAGATTGTCCGAAGGTGACACTTGGAAAGGATTGCCTGAAAGCAATTGATTTAATATTGTTTGAAGGCAATACGTCAGCCTACGACTCTTCTATCCTACCGTAGGGAAGGATTGAACTGTCACTTTCGCCTGAAGAAGCAAAAGATCCAACTACACAACCTAATGCAACTGGATGAAATCTTGCCCCTTACACTTTATGAAATTGCTTTCATTAATTTCATTATCTTTTTTATTGTTTCAACAAAAAAGCTTTATTTATCTGTTGAAAAAACGTTAATTATCTTTCAGAGTTCTCCAAGATGGGTGTCTCTACCTTAAGAGGTCGGGTCACTGATGCTCTGGCTCCGTCAAAAATCAACTGTAGCTTTTCTTTAGTCCTTTGTTTTCTGTGCTTTTTGTTTTTTCTACTTCATTCAGTTCAGCCAGTATGTTTTTAACGTGAAGCATTACCGGAGAAGGCGTACTTCATCCAGTTCAACAAGTAGGTTTCTAGCACGAAGGCTTACCGGAGAAGCCGGAGAGGAGAGAGAAAAGAAGGACTGTTCGATGTGATGGATGGAGTGCGGACGACTTCAGTCGAAAGGCTGAAGCAAAGAAGAGGGAAGCGGGGCAAGATTCAAGAGAGAGAGAAGAAAGAAAGGCAGGAAAAGAAGGGGAAAGGGGCATGGACGTGACTGAGGGAACCTTTCATGTGGGACTTGGCAGGCAGATGTTACAACGCACACAGCGGCATGGGCTACTCCTGCAGCTGCTGCAGACAACCCGAAACGCGGAGGAGAGAGAAAGAACCCCAAACGCGGAGGAGAGAGAAAGAGAGGAAAAATCTCTAGAGAGTCTCTCACAGTCACCTCCGGCTACGGACATACATGATGATAACAGTGAATTCCAGAAGCAAGAGAGGTCACGATTTGTCTGCGTGCCTTAGCTTGGTTGGGTCTTTCCTCTCTCTCTTGAGGGGAGTGAAATTTCAATCTTTATTTGCGGTAAGCCAGTGTGACATAAGGTCAGTGTAAATTATGTTATTTTCACTTGAAATTAGACTTCTTTTGTGTGGCTTTCAAGCAGTTTAACCCCTGTTTTGTGAAATACAAGAGATTCCATGAGTACTATGCCCGTTCACTTGTACCATTACAATTTCAAAGTTAAAGCTTGGAAGAGTAAGCTTCTGCTAAACCTTCATTAAAAAAAAAGATCAAAACAAAATGCGTGTGCAGAGAGAGAAAAGTCAGGTGTAGAGAGAGAATGGATGCCTGCCCGGCTATGAAAAAACTCATCACTATTCTTGCATTCCTTAATATCACTAGTTATATTTGAACTGAACAGTTCAAATTTTACTGAGAGAGAGAGTCTGGACTCTGCATTACGCGTCCCTTCAACGCCCCTGTTTTCTGCAAGGTGCAGAGTGCAGGCACCTCCTTTACTTAGAGCCCTGACTCCCCTGTTCACATATACACATAATACTTGCTGTTTCACGTGATGCGAAAGTTCATATGTGCGTGTATATGTGAGAGTATATATGTGCGTGTACAAGGTAGATTTTCATAGCTAGTAAAATGGACCACGGTAAAAGATTGCACTGCCATTCTATTGTCATTGGAGTATGCACATGAGCTTCATTTACTTGATATTGGGGATTCCTGTTGATGTGTTTAAACATGTGATGCGTATGCTATGATGGATCAATTGTGAACTATGAACGAGTGTGTTTTTCCATACTAGATGTTCAAAATTCGTATCTCCATAACCATGATCATGTCCATAATCAGATTTTAGTTAACCCAATTTCTTGTCTAGCAAGGTAGCTTTTTGGTGTGGATATGGAGTCATTTGCTGAGTCTGGCTTGGATCTCATGTAGGGAGAGAGAGAGAGAGAGAGAGAGATGTGTTGAGTATATCTTGAAATAATTCAACCATCTAAGGTTCAATTCATACACAGAATGGTGGCATCCTTTGTGTTTCCAAACGGCCAGGTATGAAAATATCAAATGATTTGGATCCATCACTTTATGAGACGACCTTCTCTCCTGCAAATAGAAGTGTGCTACTCTGACAATACATTCTCATTTGTTAATTTTCTTCCTCAACCAATACATATACATATAAAGTTGTCGCTCTATGTGAATCAGTGACCATGGTACTGAGATTAAGTTAGAGAAAATGTCCTCCTCAATCTGGACCTGTATTAAGGTCTCAATGTTAAAGAAAAAATACTCATGGGGCAAATGGAAAATGATGCATTTTTTTCTCTGAAGACAACAAAGATAAGATTGAATATTAATACAGGCTGTTACATTCTATGCAAAGGGTAGGTCTCCATCAGTAGGTCCACCTTTAGAACAGGGAATAGTACATAGAGAATCTTACATCAAAATACATGGAGATACATTTGTCTCTCCATTTGTTCGGACATGTTTACAAATGATTTCCTTGAGACCAAAGTCCTCCAATGGAGCATCAAAAATAGAACTGATTCACATCTTTCCTATTCTTTTCATCTCAGAGATACAAGAATCTGAAATGATGTAGTTAGACATGCAACGAAATGGACGCATGGGACTGAATTTTACACCAAGCTCCAAAAGATTTTAGAATATTTTCCTGATAGAAGATCATGTGTCCGAGCAAATGGAGACCTCCTTCGATTACACGTATGAGGTGGAGCTTTTCGTAGAGGACTCATAAATTTTCATCTAAGTCATCTATAACTAGGGTCCCTTTTTTTTTTTTTTAATATAAAGGAAGTTCGGCATTAGCCTACTGTTTTGGTTGTTATCAGAGCAAGCGAATAAAGGACTTCCATAGGCTTGTGAGCTCTATATAGCGCTCTTAACTTGTCTCTTTTGCATTTTCCCCTTTGCAAAATTTTGGCATTCGTCAAGATCTTCGAAATAAGCTATTGCATCCAAAAATGGTTAAGTATTGGGTGAGTTATGATCATTTTTATGATTGACCTTGTGTTCTTGTAGAGAAAAGTGCACACAACTTGGCTTGGGAAAGGTTCTGGAAGTGATCTTTGATCACCAAAAACTTTACTTGGGCATTATATAGGATATCGGATTCCATAAACGATGTATCCTATCACCTATCATGGAAGGATGCTTGATCGCCTATGACAAAAGATTACTTTATCTCCTATCATGAAAGGGTATTCTATCACTATCCATGGAGGACCTCTTGATCATAAAGCATGGCTTTGGACTCAACCCTTGATGACTTGTGGAGCTTGGTGAACTTGATCATGATTGGGGATCTCTTTGAGAGCTAACATGGGATAGTACTTGACCACACAACTTGATGCCCATCCATCTCGTCTACTTACTACCTCTAACTATAGCTAGGTAGTGTTCTATTCTTCATACATTTGACAAATTGAAAGTGTACGAATGTGCCCTATACTACAAGGCAACACTCTTTGGCACTATTATCAGGGAGATCGACAACCACACCTAAGTAATTTGTGTGATGTATTTCAAGATTATAAAAACACATCTCTTTAGAAGTTAGCAAATCTTTGCATGAGAAGAAGTGTTAAAGTCGGAGGACTACGCGGGCATGCAAACAACAAAAGGAAGAAAAAGTAGTAGTAGTAGTAGTAGTCATAGTAGTAGTCGTAGTAGTAGTAGTAGTAGTAGTAGTAGTAGTAGTAGTAGTAGTAGTAGTAGTAGTAGTAGTAGTAGTAGTAGTAGTAGTAGTAGTAGTAGTAGTAGTAGTAGTAGTAGTAGCAGCAGCAACAACAACAGTAGCAATCGAAGTCGCAGTCGTAATCGTAGTCACAGTCGCAGTCACAGTCGTAATCGTAGTCACAGTCGCAGTCGCAATCGTAGTCACAATTGCAGTAGGAGTAGCAGTAGTAGTAGCCGTAGCGGTAGCAATAGCCGTAGCAGTATAGCAGTAGCAGTAGCAACAGTAGCAATAGCATAAGCAGTAGCAACAACAACAATAGCAGTAGGAGGAGGACGAGTAGTAGTAGTAGTAGTAGTAGTAGTAGTAGTAGTAGTAGTAGTAGTAGTAGTAGTAGTAGTAGTAGTAGTAGTAGTAGTAGTAGTAGTAGTAGTAGTAGTAGTAGTAGTAGTAGTAGTAGTAGTAGTAGTAGTAGTAGTAGTAGTAGTAGTAGTAGTAGTAGTAGTAGAAGAAGAAGAAGAAGAAGAAGAAGAAGAAGAAGAAGAAGAATCTTGGAGCTCAACATTGAGTGTATTACTAAGTGGAAAAACTAAAAAGATTAGTAGCCCGGTAGTGTTACTGGCATATATACAAGCTAGGGAAAAACGAAAACTTGGAAGAAGAAGAAGAAGAAGAAGAAGAAGAAGAAGAAGAAGAAGAAGAAGAAGAAGAAGAAGAAGAAGAATCTTGGAGCTCGACATTGAGTGTATTACTAAGTGGAGAAACTAAAAAAATTAGTAGCCCGGTAGTGTTATTGGCATATATACAAGCTAGTGTTATTGGCATATATACAAGCTAGTGTTATTGGCACAACTAGAAGTGGACACAGTAAGCTATTTTTTCTTCAACCAAGATATGCATGAGCTATCAAGCATGAAGAAAAAACCAATTGTGGACACACGAGTGTCATGGAAACTAGCCCAATTTGAGTCTAAAAAAGCATATGAATCTAGTGGTAGGGGCTATTGGTATCAAAACATCCCAACTAGGAGAGTACCACTCAAGTACCAAAAGATGCACTTAACTTCTTGCCAATGCTTGTGCATAAATTTTTTTCATATGAGGGACAACAAACTAAATATTTGGATGTGTTATGCATAAGTAAATCAAACATCCAATACCTTGTTGATAGGAAACAACATCAACTGCATCTCTAACATCATGAGGACTTAATCTTAACCTACCTTCATAGGAGTGGCAATAAATTTTCTATCCTCAAGGCCGAATCTCCACAATAATCTGTAAATGTATTTTTTGACATAGAGCGATTCCTCCATCAATCTACATAAATTAATGCCCAAATAATGGTGTAAAAGCCCCAAGTCTAACATTTCAAATGGAGCATGCAAATTAGCCTTAAATTCAATAATATGCTGCTTAGAGACTAGCAAGTGACATGTCATCCACATAAAAAATACTGATCAAAAGTACATCACTTTCATGCTTGACATACAAGATTCTTTCAACTGGATTGTTTTCAAAACCATGCGATAATAAGTAGGCATGTATCTTTTTGTACCAAGTAGGTGGTGCTCGCTTCAATCCACATCTATGTCAGCAGGCTTCTTTGAAATCCCATTTACTGGCTTCCATTGCCTCCTTTGAATCAGCACATCTTTAATCTGATTCTTCCATAGAGCAAAGTTTGTGCCATCAAATTTTTGGATCTCAAAATGGTCTTTAACCTGCAAGTTATAGCTCCTCCTCGGAACACTGACACTAGATCCTGATCCACCAGATGTGTCTGAGACCTCTGATGCCATGATGGTAGAGAACTGAATAGAATGATAATGGATCTAGAAGAGTCCAAACACCAACAAATAAGTGTATCAAGGAGTAAATCGACCATTGTATAGTTGACTAAACTAGAAATCTTGAAAAATTTTGCCAGAGTATCCTCTGCAAAATGAGCATATGACCAATGTCAAAATATCATAAAACTGCAAGTACTGACATGTTTACCTACATAATGAATCACTGACTCCACTACATATAATCAGTTACCCAATAGAAGCCACCTAGGCTTATCGAGCACCTATGAACAACTATCATACATCTCTTATGGCGAGGTTGGGTAAGTCTTCCACCTGCATCACCGAAGAGACCCCGACATCTGGGTGTCTCCCAGTTAAGAAAACCTCACTACAACCCTCTTTATCAATCGTAAAAGGCTTTATGCAAAACATAACCACTATATCAATGACCACATGCACGTACATAAGCGGTATCCACAAGAGCATACATGGTGTGTATGTGCTCAATATATGCAGTAAAATGACAATAAGAGGCTGAATGCACAGCTCAAAAACTAGCCAATAACACTTGCAAGTGTCTGACAACTCTGATGTTTTAGGCTCAAAAACCTGCATAAATTTGCAACAACTGCTTCCACAAAAGCTAGAAACCTTTCGAGAAACCTGTAGTTTTACGAGTGTGGCTGAAAACACAGCCCCAAAGGTTGAGACTTGTTATCAGAGAAGTACAAATAACACTCTTCTTGATGTCCTTGGACCTATATGAAGAGAACTATGTGCGAAAGTACTCCAAAATTGCTCCAAAAGACACCCCAAAAATGCTTCAGAAACAGGCATTGAAAGCAAAGAATGAAGCTTTGAGGGACCAAAACATGTTCAAGGTAATGTTAACCTTAGTCTTTCCCCTTCTTCAGACACCACAAGAGTGTAGCTTAGTGGCAAGAGATTGCCACGGTTAAGCGAGCTCTGGGGGGAACAGTATTGGGATGGGTGACCTCTCGAGAAGTACTGGGAACCTCTATCTTCCTTGATCATTGAGGTCCTCCCTCGTGCATAGCCAACGGTGACTTTGGTGACTCGGATGACAAGGTATGCCAAGATCTATGCTTTGGTTGCCACCTTAGTCGTAAGCCTTGGAGAAAGCTTTGATGACTAATTTGGAGAATAAAGTAATTCATCACACAATTCAAACAGGTGATAATACAAAGCACAAGGTGAAGTCTATTGGATCAGTGAAGGGCAAAGATGGAAGTACTCTTTTGAGCAGGGTTCTGTATGTTCCTGCAATTCCAAAGAATTTGATCAGTGTAGGGAAAATTGTAGAAAAAGGATATGAGGTTTTGTTCACTAACGATGGATTTTACATTGAAGACACTAACCAGGGATAAGCAAATTGTTACAGGAAAGAAAGAGGAAAGTGTTAAAAGTGCACTCCCGTCACAGGCACTTTTAAGTTCTTTCGGATTCTTGGGAGTGGTAGGGGTCTGATAAATCAGAGGCCCTGTATCTTAATTTTCCCAATTAACTTATTCAATGCGTAGTACGTTAGCGTTCAATATCGAATCGCTTACTGTCAAAATTCTGGTTAGCCTTTTCACAGTAAGTAACACCAGAGTTATTCATTACCATTGCACAGACTTATTATCCGTACTTAACCTCAGTGTGTTAATCACAACTTAATGTAATTAAACAAAGATAAGAACAATAATACTGGTGGGGTGGTCGGTACTTCAGTGACTACTGAGGTATGTGCAGTTCACTGCTTGAGGTTCAACAATACTGGTGGTGCCCTCCGGCGTATTGGTCTTGATAACCGTATACGAATTGGTGGTATATACGAATTGGTGGTACCGTGGGAGTGGATGCGGTCGGTGACTGCTCTGGAGATGGTTGTGGTGAGGGTGATTCTGGCACCTGAAGGCAGGGTATGGTTCCTCTCATGCGTTTTCCGGCTCTGTCTTTGCTAGACTTTCTAGCCTTCTTAGTGGTCCCTTTGAATGCCTTCAGTTCCTCACTGGTCATGGCGCGCTCTATGGGTAAGTCATATGCCAAGCACATATATATAATCCTTGTAAGTGCACAACACCCATTGATGACCTTCTTTCGCTCCCACCTATGTTGTGCTAAATAGAGCTGATCAATTATCCAGCTAGCTAGGTCAACAGTTTGAGGTCCAGTACATGCTAAGTATAATCCAAACCAGATTCTTTTGTGGGGCATGGTAAAACGATCCTGAGCTGGGAAAGCAAAGTGCTGCATGCATATCCGCAAGGGCTTGGAGAGCTCAGGGGTTATAGCTGAAATATCCTCCCACTTAGTTACGTCACCACGTTTCATCTGCTCTGGGACTAGCCGTTCTCGCTCCGTCGGAGTGTGTGTTCCATGTATTTTGAGAGCTGCGCGAATTAAATCTTTGGACAAATAAAACCTTCTGAATGGAGGGTCATTTACCAAGGATGGTAACATGAATGTGCCAGGTAGATCCTTGTTCTCTGAAGCTGTCAAGGTGGTTACTAAGTAAAAGCATCTGTAAAAATCAGGTTTAGGCAGAGGGTCACTAAAGTATTCTGTAAATCCCGCTCGTGCCCAAACGTGCGTTAAATCTTGTGTATTCTGTAGTCCTTCAAATTCTCGTGAAAAGAATTGGTACTTGGCCCATGTGCGTAAATCAAATGCCAAATTGGCCTCAAATATGAAATCAGAGTATGCTAATGGTCCTACTAGGCCTTGAAACCAGTGAGAGTTACGATGAATCTTCTCAGTGTATCCTCTAAGAGGATCGTCTATTGGCATGGGTCCTGGAAAACCTTGAAACTCTGGTGGTTGCATCGTAGGATAAGATTCCGCGAGTAATTCTCCAATATTGGCCATTGGTGTGCTTGGGCCAGCTTCTGATGGTCCTTCTTCGGTTTGCATGATGACTGACGAGCTAATGGAAAAGATCTGCTACAAAAGATTAGCACATTAGCATGGAAATTAATTATGATCCCATTAAGGTGAGACCGCAATCCCTTTCCATAACCGATGTGTAACCCGTGTAGCCAAGTGTCGTGAAGTGATTGATGCAATGATTTTTTGCAGAGCTAATGCATGTCTCTAGACACCTACATTGTCAGATTATGCGTACATTTCTTGATGAGCTTTTATAATGCATGATGTGGGGTTATGGTATGTGAATTTATACAAGGTTTGGTTGAGGATGAATGATTACCAGGGTGGAGTTTAAAAGGGGGGGGAGAATTGTTAGATAAGGGGGTACAAGAAGACATTTGGATACGTTTCGGTATCCATTTCGTAAGAGTCTTTGAGTGGGTGGTGTGTTTCTGCTGAGGGACAAAAAGTGGTATCAGGTTTGTTGGTATTGAAGGATGAAAAGATTTCTGAGGGGTATATATTACATGGCTTGAGGGTTGGGCTATAATACATTGTTTGGGTACCCAAATCTGCATGGGTGTGGGTCGATTGATAAGATACTTCTTGGCAATCCAAATCTGCCGAGTATTTGTACTTGTAGAAGAAGATCGAGGGGACTTTGGATACTGACTCTGCTTCTTTTGAGACTTTGTCCTGTTCTTGTCTGCAGTGTTGCCAATAGCTTGTGGTTGCTGTCCTTTTGGCACCCATATTTGTCTCGTGCCACTTGTTCTGTGATGCTGATACTGCTGCTTTCCTTGCCTTATCTGGTGGTGTCGTCGGTCTGGGTTCCTCTGTTGTGGTTGACTCCTTCGTGGTTGGGTTTGAGAGGTCCATTGGACGCTCTGCTTTGGAAAAGAAGGGAGATCCAACACTTGCGTGACCTGCCCATTAGGAAGTGATTCGTTATTTATCTTTAATCTAGGCCAGTCCGCAGCAAGTTTGGAAGGATGAGCACTGCAGGGTATTGTGCTCATTTAGCCGCTGATGCAACCCACCTGACCGTTGATTGTGTCCATCTGCCCTAGCGGTTGGGTAGCTGCCCCTTCTAGTTTGCAGGAAGCCCCAGGGAAGATCTCTTGTCGTCCTTCTGATTGACAATTGTCCCTAGCCAAGCCCGAGTGGGTTGGTGTAGACGTAACGTGATTGATCTGACCCAAGATCTTCCGGTCTTCCATCGCATGCATTTCATAGGGTCTAGGGTTACAAGCCTCAGTTGGAATGCCGTTAGGGAAGTCAAGCGGTATCACTCGCTTTTGCTCTAAGGTTCCAATCTGTAAGGAGCCTTGTCTAAGATTTAGTTCCACTGAGTGATCGTATAGCCAATCTTGGCCAAGGATTAGGGGTTCTATCAGGTCGTCATCATGGCACACTAGTAGCTTCGCTGTCATGGTCACTTCCTTAATGAGGATAGGAAGGTCCACCTCACCCATGCAAGGGGTTTCCATGCCTCCTAAGCCTATGGCTAAAAGAGAGTACAAAGGCTTGGCTATTATTGCATACATGTGTATGAATCTCCTATAATAACCGCAATGGCCCATAAATGCTTGTACCTCTTTCACATTAGTTGGTCTAGGTAATTCTGCAATTACCTTCACCTTTTCTTCATCCGTAGAGATTCCATTTTTTGACACAATGTGTCCTAGAATTTTGCCTTGTCTGACCATGAAAACACATTTTTTTGGGTTCAAACAAACCTGATATTCTCGACATTTGTCAAATATTTGCCTTAACTCTGGGATATGCGTCTGCCTGATATAAGAATGAGCACATATGTCATCGACATATACTTCCAAACTCTTGCGTAAGAATTCCTTAAAAACATGACACATGAGTCGCTGGAAAGTGGCGGGTGCATTTGTTAAGCCAAATGGCATTACACGAAATGCAAATATGCCCCATTCAGTGGCAAAAGCCGTCTTGTGTTGATCTTCTGGAGCAATGGCTACTTGATTATAGCCTGAGAAACTATCAAGGAAGCTGTAAACTTCCTTGCCCGCAACTCTTTCCAATAGATGTTCTGTGATAGGAAGAGGATAACTGTCTCTAATCGTGGCGGCATTAACTTTTTTAAGGTTAATACACACACGCAATTTTCCATTCTTCTTGGGCACAACCACAATGGGGGATACCCATTAGGTATGCTCAATTTCGTAAATGAATCCTACTTCTATCAGCCGATCTATCTCCTCTTTAATCTTCGCAGCGTAGTTATCATTGTACGTGTAAGGTTTTTGTTTCGTAGGTTTTGCATCTGGAGTCATAGGGATTCTATGAGAACATATATCTGGGTCTACTCCTTTCAAATCTTTGTAACTCCAAGCGAACACATCTCTATATTCGTGCAATAGGGCAACTAGCTCTTCTTCTTCTTCCTTCGTCAAATCATGCCCTATGTATGTACATTTTTCTTCTTCTCCTTCTATAGCAACTATTATTTTCTTGGTTTTCTCTCGGTTATCATATACTTGTCCGTCATTCGCCTTTCTATTAGGCATTCGTACCATGATTCTTCTATCTTCGATTTCATATTTCTTGAAATTCTCGGGTACTTCAAACAAAGATTCTTCTTTTTCTGACATGGTTTCTTTCTTCTTTCTTTTCTTGCCTTCATTTTTGCTAGTCACTTGAGTGGCTATTCTCACATCATTCATAACTTCTTCCTGTCTCTGAGGGTGAGTTTCTACTTCGTAAAGATATTCTTCTTCTGATGCAAATGGAGGGTCCATGATAATTGATTCTAAATCAAAATCACTTGCATCCTCAATTGCATCAGTGTTAGGTTCACACTCTTCTAAAATTGCATCGCACATGATTGGCTCTATCGTGAAAACTGAAATGTCATAGCCATCCTCGTCACAGTGGGGTGTCCATTGTTCCTCATTGATGGCTACATCCATGATTGCTAGGATTTCTGCCAAACCATGGGGTTCAAACTCTTCGTCAGGGAATACTACAGGTGCGTAGGCTGGATCTTCAAGGGTTCGTGGATGTTGTTCTGCACCTAAGGTCCTTGCTTCTAATCTTTCTTCCTCTTGTTTTGCAACTTTACACATCCATAAATGAGTGTCCTCGTGTAACCAAGAAGGATCTGATTCTAATGAGTGCACGGATTTCGTCTCTACCTGAGTCTTATGGATGATATTCCATTGTAATGGGGGTACATCTCGATGTGAATAGTCTTTAAGATTGACTTTGGTAGTCACTCCTAAATGTTGCAAATACAACGAATTAGTTCCCCAATCTTGTACAATTTACAACTGACGCATGAATGGTCGTCCCAATATCATCTCATAAGCATGATTTTTTGCAAAGTCACAAATGGCA
This sequence comes from Ceratopteris richardii, assembly GCA_020310875.1. Classification (NCBI taxonomy): domain Eukaryota; kingdom Viridiplantae; phylum Streptophyta; class Polypodiopsida; order Polypodiales; family Pteridaceae; genus Ceratopteris; species Ceratopteris richardii. The sequence continues at coordinate 49,595,487 of CM035406.1, read as the reverse complement.
AAGGTATGCTCAAATTCTACACCACAAGTGGTGAGAGATATGCCTTCTAGTAAGCCTAATGGTTTTTCTATGTGTCGTCAGCCATTTGTAGCTTCATCCTGGTAGGTCTTAATGCTGGCTTACCCCAACGTTTCCATAAAGCGGTGGTAGCTATGGCTACTCCAGCTCCTGAATCTAAGATGGCTTTCGTGGTGTAGCCCTGATGGGTTATCGGAAGATAAGTGTTACCTTCCTCTCCTTCGCTTACATCTCTTATCTTTTCTACTGGTATCTCTGATACCTTATTTTGTGATCCTATTTGTGAGGGAGTAGTAGCAAGCTCGGGGAATTGATTTGCTACATGTTTCCACAATTCTGGTTTTACCTTTAACAACTCCTCTAGAGTGAGATTACATTGTACTTTGGTATTCTTGATCACTTCCGTGTTTCTAGGGATTACTGATTCTTCATTCCTCACTATTATCGTGGGTGCTCTCATATTAATAGACTTTGCTTCCCAAGGTCCTGTGAACTGAGGTAATTCTTGTAAAGAATTAGATTCAAATCCTGTGTGTTCACTCAGTTGTTCCTCCTCTACACCATCGTAAATAGAGGGAATGTCTTGGGGAAATTGTTCTTGCAAGTCGTCTATTTCTTGAATAGGAGGATGAGTTCCTTGTTCTTTTCTCCATTTCTCTTCTTGGATCTCTCTCAAAAATTCATGTGAGTACCTATGTATGGAAGACACATTGTCTTGACTTTCTGTATTGGGTACTTGAGACAGGGATGGTGCATTCCTTTCCTATGTCTCTGGGACAATAGGGTTTCTACACTGATCCTTTTTCTCTTTGCTTTCAATCAAGTATTCTAGCCTCTCCATTAGTTCTTGAAAGTGTAACTCCGGTTTTGCCATGTTATTCCAATTAAGATATCTAGAGGCTTCGAACAAAGCTTGTGCTAGTTCTACCATCTTCATGCAAAGTTTAGTTCTCTCAATTTCTAGATCAGCTCGAGGGTAGTTTTTGCTCATTTCAGCTACTTGAGGTCCCTCTTTTAATCTAGCCTGATATGCACGAAACATCATGTCTAGATTTTCCGGTATGGGTTCCGCTAAAACTGATCCTGATTTCTGAGCTGGGTTCTCGTGATTTAATTCCTGAGAAGTCAATTCTAGGATTTTGGCTCTAGATTCCTTTAAACTTCCTTCCAACTCAGTTATCTTTTTACTCCACTTTCTCTTTATTCTTTCTCTAGAATCTTTCCAAGATTTTGTCTTTTTGCTACTAGATTCTGCAACTTCACTACTTCCGGCTACTTTCTCCTGATTAAGCTGTTGGTTCTGTAAGAGCGCCTGGGCTCTTGTTATAGCTTGGATAAGCACGTATGTAGGGTTGGATCCATCTGCGTTATTTACAATACCTATCACGTTGATCGGTGTCACATTCGAAGCATTGACAGGGTTCTTAGGACAATCTTTGATTATGTGCTCTTTGCCACAATCAGCACAAAAGCCTTGTATGTTATAGTACTGTGATTGCCCTGCTATTGGAGGATGTGGACATCCTTTATGAAGTGATCTCCTTGGCACCTAAAGCATGGTCCTCTAGGGCCCTGTGGTCTTTGTTGTCTCAATTGGGGCCGTGGATTTGGGTTGGTGTACATCACATGAGCGTAGTCGGGCTCCCAACTAGGTTCCACTGGTGGACTATCATAATGATATGTCTCCACGTGTTCTGGTGACTCCGTGTAATAAGCGGGTGGACTATCTACATGCGTAGAGTCAAAACTGTTTGAGTTCGGGTCATTCTCTGTGATCAAAGGTGAAGAAGGCACTAGGGCCCTACTTAGGTTCTCTTTTGCAGCAACATATTTGACTGAGATGACATTCACTGGTGGGGGTGGCTGCTGGGCTAAGACAGGTTGAGGTCTCTGTTGAGCCTGGTATGGGTAGTTCTGAGGAGGCCTATAGTAATAAGGCTGAGCATTGTAATGGCCTTGATACCTACCTGGCTGCTGGTATGCTTGCGGGTAGTTCTGTCTCACGGTTTGTTTGTTGTATGGGCAGTCCTGAGCCGTATGATTCGTGTATCTTCTTTCAATTGTACAGTATTGGCCACTAGGGTTGGCTTGTGGTTGTGGTGCATTGGGACACACATTTGCCATGTGATCACCACCATAGGTGTAACAACGCTTGTTCATTAGTACCCTAGGTTTGCTAGAAACTCCTAGTTTCTGGGCCACTTTTTCTGCTAGGTCTTCTATCGAGTTAGACAATTTTGTGGATGCTAGAGATGAACAGTCTGAATCCTTATAGACCTTTGAGAGTTCCAACTCGTCTCCTAAGTTGTCCTCAATGTCTATGCATATTCTCACACATTGCTCTAGCGTTCTGGGTTCTTTTAGGTACACATAGGAGCGTAGTTTAGAGCTCAACAAGCCATCTAGAAACAATGACACTTGCTTGGCCTGTGAGGGTAGCTCTTGCATTGGACATCGTTCAACATATTGTCTAAACCTACGTCCTGCCAGTCTGACTGTTTCTTGAGGGGTCTGTTTGAAGCTATGAATCAACGAAGACGTGTCATGTCTAATCCCACTTTTAGAGAATTCAATGATGAATGACTCTAAAAAGTGATGGATGTCTCTAAATTGCCTCTGTTGCAACGGTTGGAACCAAGTTAAAGAGGTATTTTTTAATGTTAGTCCAAATGCGTTGTATTGCGTGAACATGTCTTCGACTTGTTTTGCTCTTAGTACTTGCTTGAATTCTGCGACATGGTCATAGGGATCTCCTGTCCCATCAAAATAATTTTTCATGGATTTCACTAACTGAGTGGGTCTCAATATTCTTGTGTGTTCGCGTGGTCTGGGTAGAGGAAAATCATCTCTACCACCTAGTATTCCATGATCTCTTTGTCTATCCGCTCTATTAGTGTCCGTGGTTGTTCTATCTCTCCCTATGGGATGAGTGAAGCTTACTTCGGGTCTTTCTTTATTCTTTTCTCTTTGATTTCCATGGGCTGAGGATGTTCCTGCCCCTTGTTGACTTGTGTTCATGTTTGTTCTAGATAGAGGGAATACCAATTCACCTCTCCATGTGTATGTGTTTTTTGCGTGGTCAGGTACCACAAAGACTCTTTCTGAAGTCTCATCCAGGTATACAACCTTTCCAAGTGTATCCGGGTCCTTGAACTCGTGTATCGTGATGATACCTACCTCACTAAGTAGTTCTGTCTTGTATCTCCAAAAGGCTTCATCAGTTTCTTTATTTACAAACAAATCTATGCTTCTGTTGTCCTGAGGGATCCATTCCAGGATTAGTACTCGTGTCAGTACAGATTTCCCTCTAGGTGTTCTAGGCTCTTCTAATGGTTCTTTTCCTTGAGATTTAGTTTCCGTCTCTAGCTGAATCACGCCAAACTCATTGGTATTGTTTGGCTGCGTACTTAAGATGTACATTGTTCCTTCTTTGTCTATGTATGTGTCTCTCTCAAATTTCACCACTGGACGTTCCAATCCAATGGGTTGATCAGGGTTGTGCATTTGCACCACTTGCCTTCGCAAACCATCCTCATAGATGCGAGCACCTAATCGGTTGGTTCGGAGAAACTCTAGTTGCGTTCTATAGGGTCCTTCTAGTTTTTCTAAGTATGCTACATTTGACCCTACTTCTGCTCTTTCTGTGCTAAATGCCATTTCTGAATCACTAGTGTCTGAGCTCTCGTAGGGATAACTAGTGTTCAATTGTTGAGCCCACGATCGTGCAGTAGTTCTTACACTTGCCTCTGATGATCTAAGGCTTCGTCGATCTGACTTACCTATATGTTTGCCCGATCTAAGGTTCATTAATTTTCTTCCTTGCACACTCAGTACATGCTCAGATCGTCAATGATTCTTTGTTATTACTTTCTTGATTCTTTTTAGATTTCTTTAGATTCTTGTCTTAATGTATGCGTCAGGAATTCGACTTTCCGTGGTACTTTGAGTTCTCGTTCCGTCAGACTTATGTTCTTTCCTTTAGGTTTTCGTGTCACACACCTTTACTTTGGTCTTGAACTTGATAAATTTAATTCTCTTGAACTTGAGGCGTTCCTATCGTCTTAAATCCACAATGCTAACGTTTATCCTAAGCTAAGAATTGACTGAGGGGGTTGAGTAATCTTCCAACCTCGAGTCAGCTTTTCTGGTTGCTCTGATGCCCAAGAAGCCGCGCTTCCCAAGCTTTATGCCCTTCACAGCCTTGCTTTGGTTACCTTTGATTGCCCTCGCTAGACCTGGAAAAATCCAATATTAGACCAATTCACAGTTGGATGATCAAGCACTTGAGTATATACACCTTTTAAGTCCCTTCCCTTTTGCCCAACTTTTTAATGCTTGCCCCCTGGCTTTCTAGTCCCAAACTAGGTCAACCTCAAAATAGCTTGTCTAAAAATAGATGTATCCCTTAAGAAAAAAACAGTTGAGGTCACGTAGTACTCGTCAAGAGCTTTCTAATGAGCTATTAAGCTAAAAAAACGGACTTCGGATGAAAAAGTTATGACCGTTCAGGCCCTGGGGGGTAAAAACTGACAAACAGGTTTTTCTCCAAATATGAGCTAAGGGGTCTCCTATGAGTCTAATCACCCAAAAATTTCCCAAAAATAGCCCCAAAATTGGCCAAAAAATGAAACCCTAAAATTTGCGTTTGGGGTGGACAATCGCGATGGTCTGAGACAATCACGATGGTCTGGGACCGTCGCGATGGCGTGAAGGTGAGCAATCGCGATGGTCTGAAGTGCACGGTCGCGATGGTCCAAAAGTGAACAATCGCGATGGCTCGATCAGGCGGACAATCGCGATGGCTCAATCAGGCGGACAATCGCGATGGCGTCAGTCAACGGTCAACATGAACAATCGCGATGGTCCAAAGTGAACCGTCGCGATGGTCACAGATGCGATGGCTTGAGCCAATCGCGATGGTCCAGGTGCGATGGCTTGAGCCAATCGCGATGGTCCAAAATTCGAGTTGTCGTGATGGTCTGAGGGTATCGTCGCGATGGTCCAACTTGCCACGTGGCACCGTCGGCGCGATGGCGTGAGCCTATCGCGATGGTGTGGGGTCAACCGAATAATCGCGATGGTCTGCGAACAATCGCGATGGTCCAAATGAACCGTCGCGATGGTGTGAGACCGTCGCGATGGTCCGGCCGAGCCGTCGCGATGGCGTGAGCCTATCGTGATGGTGTGACACAATCGCGATGGTCTGAGACCGTCGCGATGGTCCACCAAAATGCAATTTTTTGAGATGCAGCTATGGATTCCTATACACGCAGGTGTGCTCTTCACGCTGGTGTGGTCGCCTTCTTCAAATTCCGAACTTTGTAGACCATCGCGATGGTCTGACACAGTCGGAAATTTCTGACAGAAACTGAAAATTTTACCTTTTCCAAGCTTTCCTGATGCACTGGAGCTCTGTACCTGCAAGAAAACTCAAGAAAACAAAAGTACACACAAGCACAAAAGCTCTCTCTCACTCTCTCGCATGCACAAATGAGGGGAAATGAGGAGAATGGGTGGATATGGTGAATTTTCTTATTTTTTTGGAGACGAAGATGATGATGCGGTGATGAAGATGGAGTGTGGGGGAGGTGAAAAACACTAAAAACTAAGTAAAAACAACAACAAAAACTGAAATTTTTACCTTCCAACGCTACTTCTTGCTATACTCTTACCATCACACATTCGTCCTAGACTCGATCCCCGGCAACGACGCCAAATTTGGTGTTGCTCTAGTACAATGGTGAGAACCACGTTAAGAAGCTCCACCTCCTTAATGTCAATCCGTGGAAGAGATAGGAGTGATATGAAGATCGTGAATGTGAGATGAAGTGAGAGTGAAGGTGAGAAGCATAGAAATGCACACACACATACACACACACTACGAAGAGACAAGCAAGACACAATGGAAGGTGAGAGATCAACTCTATTACTCAAGAACACTATTACAAGCTCAAAAGAACTCTAACCTCCAACAAGCTAACCTCAAAAATGAGCTCTCTAGCTCTTTTTATAGTTTCTAGACTAGTTTTTGTTGGATGTGATGGATGGATGCACTCAGGAAATCAGTTGGTGCTGCAAAACCTGCTTCACACCTGCCCTCTTTTCTCTTCAAATATACTTAGTACACTAGCTTAGCTTCCAAATGACATAAAGAAACCATATATGTACTTTGGAAATGGTTTGGGTAATGATCAAACCAAAACAGATAACTTTGTACTTCAAAAATCAAGCAAAACTTTCTATTCCTGTAGTGATACCTGCTCAGACTTTTACTCAGTGTGTCCAGCACACTTAAAATTGGAACAATTCCTTTTGGGAGTAATAATGTACCTTAGTAAGCTACCAATCACAAGTGGAATCACTTCAATTGATAAACTATGCACTGAGAAATATGTTTAGCAAAATTATAATCACCCCCGACTTTTCAGGAACTCTGCAGACTGAGACCAGTGTGCACTTCGAATCGATTTTCTCCCAATTGGCTGAATGAAATCCTTTGAAAGTTTGTATGCTTGTAGTAGACTTTGAGTTGATTCCAATGAGCTATAGATCTCTTGATTTGGTTCAGTAGATCCAGAGAAATGCTCCTTTGAAGTTGACAGACTTGGAGTAGAACACTCAGACAAAACAGAGATGATGAATGTATACTTCTATTGATAAATGTGTTTGTACAATCTCATTAGCTTGACAAGCATAGCTAAATGAGGTATTGTGGTGTTGGCAATAGAGTAGCCTTCACACACAATGAGTTACAAGGAAAAATATGCCTCGGGGAGTGAGCTAGAGTGAGAGTATGTCCCGCGATTTTTTACTTCATCTTTTATAGGAGTTTTGAGATCATTTGAATTTGAAATTCAAACTTAGGCTCCCTTGAATCTCTCCTCTAAAAGTAGGGAGATATTCTCTCCATCTCAACATTCAAATTTCCACGACTAATGAAGTAGGTGGATGACTTAAGGTGATTACAAACAAATGATAAGTCACTTAGACTTTTACAAGGGGTAAAGAGGTAATAACATATAAGCATATGTTTACATGAGCCTTCCTTTAAGTGAAGCCTAGATAATCCTTTGTCCATGCTAATCTTCAATGAGTCCAAGGTCCCAAGCCAATGTGTGTAGGCTTGTCTTGCACCAACAGCTCCCCCTCAAGCCAAACACTTTGGCTTAAGTCTTCTTCTTCATTCTTCAATTACTTCCTGCAATCCAATCATAGATTTGAATCTGCATAACTTGTTTCCATCCAATGCCTTTGTAAGTAAATCTGCACATTGCATATTAGTAGATACATATGTCAATTGTATATCTTTACTTAGCAATTTCTCTCTCACATAGTGGTAATGAACTTCTATGTGCTTTGTTCTGGCATGATAAATTGGGTTTGCTGCAAGGTGAAGAGAGCTAGTGTTGTCTCCAAATATAATAGGTGGTCTTGTGAAAAGACCTAACTCTGTATATAGAAGCTTCAACCAGATAGCTTCTTGAGTTGCATTGGCAAGCCCTCTATACTCTGCTTCAGTGGATGACAATGCCACTGTAGGTTGCTTCTTAGCTGACCAAGAGATAGGCTTATCCCCTGCAAAACAAATGTAACCTGAGGTGCTTCTCCTATCATCCTTGCATCCTGCCCAATCTGCATCTGAGTAAACTTTTATGTCAATATCTGATGTATAAGGAAAATACAAACCATGATTTTGTGTTCCCTTTAGGTACTTTACTATCTTCTTGGCTGCCTCCAAATGTGGTACTCTTGGTTTATGCATAAATTGGCTACGTACACTAACACCATATGATATATCAATCCTGGTTAAGGTAGCATAATTGAGACTACCTACCAAACTTTGATAACCTGTAATATCCTTGAGTTCTTCTCCTTCATGAGCACTTAGCTTTTGGTTAACCTCCATTGGAGTAGTAGATACCTTAGCATCCTGCAAACCAAACTTCTTGACCATATCCTGTACATATTTCTTTTGAGTGATGTAGATACCTGTATCTGTATAGATCAATTCAAGACCTAGGAAATATTTTAGTAATCCAAGATCACTAATCTTGAATTCTTTCATCATCTGTCCTTTGATGTGTCTAATCCCATTGACATCATTACCTGTAATGATGATGCCATCAACATAAACACATAAGTAGATTACCTCTGTACTACTTCTCTTTATGAATAGAGAAGTGTCTGCTTTGCTCATCACAAATCCTTGGTCTAGAAGGTAGGTGGTCAATCTGTAATTCCATGCTCTAGGTGCCTGCTTCAAACCATACAGAGCCTTTTTCAATTTACAAACATGATTTACCTTATTGGGATCCTCATAGCCAGGTGGTTGTGACATGTAGACCTCTTCAGATATCCATCCATTCAAGAATGCATTCTTTACATCCAATTGGTACATGTTCCGATTCTTGGATGCAGCTACACTCACCATAATTCTGATAGTTGGCATCTTGGCCACAGGAGAAAATGTCTCCTCATAATCAATGCCTTGGGTTTGTGCAAAACCCTTGGCTACCAACCTAGCTTTGTACCTGCTTATTGTACCATCTGAGTTCCTTTTGAGTTTGTAGATCCATCTGGATCCTATCACCTTCATGGAGTCCTTCTTGGGTACCAAGTCCCAAGTATCACTCTCCTTGAGAGCCTCCATTTCTTCATCCATTGCTTCCTTCCATTCTGGTTTAGTAATGGCTTCCTCAAATGTACCTGGTTCTTCACTTAAGATATCCTTTGCAAGATATACAGAGTGCTTGGTTACAAGTGAAGTATCATACCCATACTTAATTGGTTTCTTCTTTTCTCTTGAAGATCTCCTCATAGCTTGAGTTGAGGATTCTGGATTGTCTTCAAGTTGCTTCATCTTCATCTTCCCTTTGGATTTCCAAGCTTTGAATTCTTCAATGTTGATGGTGTCTTCATCATCTGAACTTGTGTCCTCATTCTGAGTTGGTTCTTGCCTGACAAGCTTTGGAAAGTCTTCTTCCATATCATAAGGTAGGCTAACTTTCCTGCACTCATTATCATACCATGAATCATTTTCATCAAAGATGACATCTCTGCTTACCTTGAAGCCTTTATTTGAGGGGTTATAGAACCTGTATCCTTTCTGATTCAAATCATAACCAATAAAGATACACTTTTCAGCCTTAGGGTCTAGCTTTCCCCTTACCTGTGAGGGAATATGCACATATGCAACACACCCAAAGATCTTGCAATGATCCAGAGATGGTCTCTTACCATGCCAAGCCTCATAGGGTGTCATTCCATCAAGTGTCTTTGATGGCAACCTGTTGATTAAGTATGTGGCAGTAGATACACTCTCTGCCCAAAGATAATTTGGTAATTTTTTCTCATTAAGCATAGACCTAGCTGTCTCCACAATGAGTCTATTCCTCCTTTCAGCTACCCCATTTTGTTCAGGTGAGTACCTTGTGGTAATCTCCCTCTTGATGCCTCTTTCCTGCAAGAACTCTTCAAAGTCATTGGAGAAGTATTCTCCACCACCATCTGACCTTAGCCTCTTCAAATGTCTACCTGTTTGATTCTCAACTAATGCAAGATATCTTTTGAAACAATTAAATACTTCATCTTTATGTTTCATGAAGTACAAGACAGTCCATCTGCTATAATCATCTATAAAAGATACATAGTACCTTGATCCAGATATGGATGGCTCCTTGCTTGGTCCCCAAACATCTGTATGCACCAATTCCAAGTAGTCTTCATGCATAAAACCTTTTTTGGTATATGGCAATCTGTGTGACTTACCAAATTGACAAGCCCCACACTTGTATATCATGTGTTGCTTGGATACATTAGGTATCCCAAGCACACATTGATCCCTACTCATTTGCTTTATGGTCCTCTCTCCAATGTGACCTAATCTCTTGTGCCACATCTCCAATTCTGATAGAGTTTGGTCCTTGTAGTTGTATAATGCAATGTTCTTAGTATCCTCAAGTTCAAAAGTAAATAGTCTACCTGATTTCTCTCCCTTGGCTATCCTTCTGAATCCATGTCTTGGATCCTCCACATATGCACCATGTTGAGTGAACCTGACCTGTAGACCTTTTTCAACAATCTGACCTACACTCATCAGATTCTTGGTGATTGTTGGAACATACAATACTCTGCTTAGCAAATTCTGATTACCATCACTTGTTTTGACATTACCTACTTTAACCACTGAATGTTTAGTGTCATCACCTGTCTGCACTTGGTGCTTGCCTTTAGGTTCTTCCAAATCAGAGAGTAAGGCAACATTCCCAGCTACATGGTTAGAGCAACCTGAGTCAATATAGAACAAATGATCATCATTGATACCTGATTTAGATGTCATGTTCATAATCAACAAGGAATCATCTTGATCCTCTGCATAATTGTTGTAATCCTTTCTGTTCCTGTATCCTCCTTGATAATTGCCATTGTGATTGTAGCTATTGTTGTAGTTATTGTTGTAATTATTGTTGTAGCCATGGTAGCCTTGAGATTGATTGAATCTGCCTCTGCCTTGGGAATATCCTCCTCTTTGGTGACCTCTTCCTCTTTGATTCTTGTAGTTCTTGTAGCATTCATCTGTAGTATGGTTAGACAAGCCACAAATATTGCATGGAGATTGATTATAGGGTCTCCCCCTACCTGACTTACCTCCTCTGCCCCTACCTCTAGATGATCTACCTCTCCCTGCATAGTTTGCTTGGGAGGTGGATCCTTCTTCATCAACTTTCTTACTTTTACCCTTGTCTTTAGACTTCTTATCTGTATATAGGGCAGAGGGATTGTTACCTTTTGATTGCTCTCCATTCTTTGTGATCTTTGCTTCATGTGTGAATAGTTGTCCAATCAGAGTTGTTAGATCAGGTGCTTGGATGTCCATGTACAAGTCCATTGCAGTGGTAAAGCTTTCCCACTTGTCATCTGCTTTGAGTCCATTGATCACTTGTCTGACTATTTGCTCTTCTTCAATTTCTTCTCCAACACTTGCAAGTTGATCTGCAATGTCTTTGACTTTGGTGACAAAATCTGAGACACATTGTTTTGATTGCTTCTTGAGAGTTGTAAACTCAATCCATAGCTGATTCTTTCTGGCCCTTGTGCTTGATGAGAAGTATGTTGACAAGGTTTCCCAAGTCTCTTGGGAAGTCTTACAGTTCCTAACATGAGGTAGAAGGAAATCAGAGATAGAGTTTAGAAGATATGACCTTGCCAAAGCATCTTTAGCACACCATTGATTAAGTCTCTCATGCTCATCCTTTGTAGGTAGGCCTCTGGTTTTGAATGAGGGCAACTCCTCATCTCCTGATATGTATCCATACAAGCTTCTCCCTTGTAGATAAGTCTTCATTCTTAATGACCATGCCTGGTAGTTATTCCTATCCAATTTGTCAATGAAGGAAGGGAAACCATCACCCATGATTACCTTATTTGCTCTGATACCACTGTTGGATGTGATGGATGGATGCACTCAGGAAATCAGTTGGTGCTGCAAAACCTGCTTCACACCTGCCCTCTTTTCTCTTCAGATATACTTAGTACACTAGCTTAGCTTCCAAATGACATAAAGAAACCATATATGTACTTTGGAAATGGTTTGGGTAATGATCAAACCAAAACAGATAACTTTGTACTTCAAAAATCAAGCAAAACTTTCTATTCCTGTAGTGATACCTGCTCAGACTTTTACTCAGTGTGTCCAGCACACTTAAAATTGGAACAATTCCTTTTGGGAGTAATAATGTACCTTAGTAAGCTACCAATCACAAGTGGAATCACTTCAATTGATAAACTATGCACTGAGAAATATGTTTAGCAAAATTATAATCACCCCCGACTTTTCAGGAACTCTGCAGACTGAGACCAGTGTGCACTTCGAATCGATTTTCTCCCAATTGGCTGAATGAAATCCTTTGAAAGTTTGTATGCTTGTAGTAGACTTTGAGCTGGTTCCAATGAGCTATAGATCTCTTGATTTGGTTCAGTAGATCCAGAGAAATGCTCCTTTGAAGTTGACAGACTTGGAGTAGAACACTCAGACAAAACAGAGATGATGAATGTATACTTCTATTGATAAATGTGTTTGTACAATCTCATTAGCTTGACAAGCATAGCTAAATGAGGTATTGTGGTGTTGGCAATAGAGTAGCCTTCACACACAATGAGTTACAAGGAAAAATATGCCTCGGGGAGTGAGCTAGAGTGAGAGTATGTCCCGCGATTTTTTACTTCATCTTTTATAGGAGTTTTGAGATCATTTGAATTTGAAATTCAAACTTAGGCTCCCTTGAATCTCTCCTCTAAAAGTAGGGAGATATTCTCTCCATCTCAACATTCAAATTTCCACGACTAATGAAGTAGGTGGATGACTTAAGGTGATTACAAACAAATGATAAGTCACTTAGACTTTTACAAGGGGTAAAGAGGTAATAACATATAAGCATATGTTTACATGAGCCTTCCTTTAAGTGAAGCCTAGATAATCCTTTGTCCATGCTAATCTTCAATGAGTCCAAGGTCCCAAGCCAATGTGTGTAGGCTTGTCTTGCACCAACAGTTTTGACCGGTTTCACATCTAGTGACCGGCATAGTTAAAAATTAGGTCCTAGATGCTATTTGGAAGGGTAAACGGTGTCTAAAAATAACGAAAATTGATACGCTTGTTCTACCTAAGCTCCTCAAGTTCGAGGACTCCTCGGCTTGCACAAAATGGAGCAAGAAATTAAGAAAAGGGTTTTTCTATGTTACATATGTTACAATAGTGATAAAAATCACTGTTGGAGGTTTTTGGAAAGTATTTGAAAACATAATTCTTTGAAAAAAGATTCGACTGGCTCCTTGCTCCGTTGTTACATGCTTCCGCGTCGTCTGTGCCTCTGGCTGCTTCCAACAAACGTGGTGATTTCTATATCCTTTTGACATAGCAAAGCATCTCTCTGCGCTATCTGATCTTGAAGCTGTTGAATCTGTAAGTATAAACCATGATTTTCTACCTTAACTGCATCGACTTCTTCCTATAGTGGAGTAATATCTTCTTCTAAGATATCGACTTTATGCTGCAATTCTTGGTGAATATTATCAGTGACCATTCTGAGTTGCATCAGTAACTGTTGTGAGAATTGGATTAGCATTCGACCCATGGACTCTAATTCAGTAAACATGGGAACCGGAAGAGGAGGAGGAGGAAGTGGCTGGGATGAAGAGGCTGATAAGAGGTGAGGGGAAGATGGTGGGGAATAATTAGGCGAAGAGGATGAGGAATCCGGTGCTTCAGGGACAATAGGTTGATTTGGGACAATTGGTGCAGTAGAATGCATGATAGGTACCAGCACAATTCCGGTTGTCTGTTGCGTTGTGGTTTCAGTTCTGTTAATTAGCGTATCCATCACAACGATCACTTCATTAACAATGTCGGCGACAATGGCTTGCACATCTTCGTGAGTCTGCTGCTGAGAATCCGCATGAGAAGAGCTTTCTTCGGAATCAACAGTAGACGCGCCTTGTTCCTGTTGTCGGATGGGAGAGGAGTGGGTGGAAGAATCAACATGGATGGAAGTTGCGGTATCATGAAAGATCTCTTCTTCATTGGCTGCGGTGGAACCTTGCACTTGACTTTCAGACGGGCTTATGCGACTGCGTTTCCGGCGAAGGAGTTGAAACAAATCGGCATCATCATCCTCGTCTTCATCTTCAAGCATCCGAGTGGATTCTTCATGCAGTAAGAACGGTGCATTGGGTGGAGGTTTCACGGCTTGAATGGTGGGAAAAAGGAACGTAAGGATGTGGGGAAGGCGTGATCGTGGAAGATCACCTTTGTTAACTTGCTTAATAACCGTAACGCATTCACAGTGAATGCACTGAAAATAAAATGAGGCAAAATTAACAGGCTCATGAGAAGCCATGTCAATCATCGAATAAAATGGGCATGAAATCCCGTAAGTACGTTTCTGTAAATTAAGGATAGAAACTAAGAATTGTAATGCAGTGCGTTCAGGGTCAGGGTGACACAAAATGGCATACTCATTCGATGAGTGTCGGGGAAATAATTCGATCATGGTGGCTACCGGAAGGAGAGGACCATTCTCCACTCCTTCTACGGGCAGACGAAATGTTTCAGTGAACGATGTAAGGTGATCACGACACGGTTCGGTAAACATGTGATCGGCCAACATTGCTCTGTGGCAGATGTGGCAGCTATGGCAGATATGATCTGCTCATAAAAGGGTTGACACTCCACTGAATGCCAAGGCAATTCAGCAAAGTTCAACAGGTCGCGGATACGCAAGAACTCACTCACGTCCTGAGGGAGTCCGTCACGGAAGGTAGCGAAATTGGCTAATGCTTCCATGATGCACACGCGAATTCACAAGAACACAAATGCACAGTAAACACAGCGCACAGAACACACAGACACAATAGCGATTAACAGTGAAAAGAAGAAGATTAAGTAGACACTCGACAATGTGAAGCGATCGAAAACTCTAATCATCGTGCAGTATGGAAATGATAACCTCCATAATTACGGCATGCATGCATGTGCAGAATCAATAACACAGGGTGGTGATTAATCATAATTAGATATCAAAACGAGGAGTTTTACGGTATTTATTCAACCAAAACGTGGAAATAAAAAAATAAATGACATGCGGAAAAACGAAGAATATGTCAGCGGCGATCAGGCACTTGGTGATATGGATGCAACTTTGAACTATTGATTACTTTAGGAAGAGGAATTCCGGTCAAGGTAGTCAACCAAAAAGTAGCTGGCTCCACTTGCTCACTAATTCGGTAAGGACAGAACCACCGTAATTTAAATTTTCCAGCAACACGATTTGATTTAGCATTATAAAACAACACAAGTTGGCCCACCATAAAAACTGGAGTTTTGAGGAAACGATCATGAGTCTGGGCTTGCCACAACTGAACTTCTTGAAGAGTTAGGAAGCTTTCCCAACGCTGTTCATCCAAATCTCTGAGTGCGTCCAACCAAAAGGACAAAGAGTCTTCGGGCAGTAATTTCTGAGTTAGGGCCACACGTAAGCTTGGCACTACGAGCTCCATCGGCGCGATTGCTTCCAAACCATAAGCAAGCTTGAAAGGGGTCATTCCGGTTGCAACTTTGTATGTAGTCTGGTATGCCCATAAAACTGCAGGTAGCAACTGATCCCATCTTTCTAGAGATTCCACGATCAATTTGCGGAGCATACTCAACAATGTCTTATTGGTACTTTCAGCTAAACCATTCGCACGAGGATAGTACGGTGAACTGAATTTATGCAGAATTTGAAAAGTATGCATTAGTACTCGCATTAAATTGTTAGCAAAATGGGCTCTTTGATCTGTCACAAGTTCTAGAGGTAATCCATAACGCAGGAATACGTCCTTCATCAGGCATTTTGCCACCGAAATAGCTATGGCGAACCATAAGGCCCAAGCTTTTTCCCACCTGGTAGCGTAATCTGTGCATGTCAGGATGTAGCGATTATTGCTAAGGGTCGCTGGTGGTGTGATTGGTCCAATAAAATCAAGACCCCACTTCTGAAAAGGTTCCAAAGGTAATACAGGTTGCAGAGGAAAGAAGTGGTGCTATAATGGCTGTCCAGATCGTTGACAAGTGTCACACCGCTGCACAAACTGAGTCACGTCTTTGTACATGGTAGGCCACCAAAGCCCACTTTGCATAATTTTCCGGTGCGTAAGATCTGCTGTAAAATGTCCACCGGAGGATATTGAATGTGCCATAGCAATAACCGAGTCTGCTTCATGTGGTGGAATACAGCAAAGTAATACACCAATATGATCCATGTAGTATAGCTGTCCTACAATCAACCAGAATCTGCGACTGTAAACTGCAATTTTTTGCCGCATAGCAGAAGGTGTATGAGGGGGAAGACATCCATCAGTCAAAGAAGTTAACAACGTATCATAGTAAGTAGGCAGCACACGATGTTCGGTAGATTCGTCACGAGCTGGTTCAGCAGCGTAAATTGCCGGTATGGTATCATCAACGCCCACCGGAGATTCATCGGAATCCAACCGAGAGAGAAAATCTGCTAAGGCATGTGTTGTACCGGGTCGATGAATCACTTCATAGTCGAACTCCTGTAGCAATAAAACCCAATGAGCCAAGCGACCACCTAAATGTTGCTGCCGGACCAGATATACAAGTGCGGTATGATCCACGTGAAAGGTGAATTTTCGGCCGAGCAAATAATGCTGGAATTTCTTCAGTGAATACACCAACCCGAGACATTCTCTTTCAGTAACTGAATGATTCCTTTCTGTTTGCTTACATTAAAACACTGCCAATGGCTATATCCGATGCATCTACAAAGACATGGAATGGGCGGTCCCAATCAAGAGGTTGCAAAATTGGAGCCTGTGTCAATAATCCTTTTAAACGATCAAAAGCAGTTTGGCATTCTGGGGTCCATTCGAACTGTCGTGAAGTACTAGTCATTAGCCGATTAAGTGGTGTTGCTAAATGGGCCAGCCACCGTAGATGCCTGCCATGCCACCGGATTTGATCCAGGAAATGCATAACTTCTTTCGGCGTTGTAGGGACGGGTGCTTCCAACACAGCTGCGGCTTTGTCTGGATCGACTTGGATACCTTGTGCAGATATAATATGTCCAAGGAGTTTACCACAAGAAACCGCAAAAATAGATTTTGTCGGATTCAGGCAGAGTCGGTATTCACGGCATTTCTCAAAGCAGCACCGTAAATGATACAGGTGCGCCGCAATCTTACCAAATAAGGAAAAGTCGTCCAAGTACACTTGCATAAAAGTAGTCAGATAGGGTGAAAAAATTTCTTGCATACACCGTTGAAATGTGCTTGGAGCATTCCTTAAGCCAAACCACATGACTGTACAAGCATACACATCCCAATTCGTAATGAAGGCTGTTTTAGGTATGTCTTGCTCGGCCATGCGCACCTGGTTATAACCACTATAACCATCGAGAAATGAATACATCTCATGCCTGGCCACTCTGTCTAGCATTGTGTTGAGAAAGGGGAGAGGAAATGGATCAGGTACCGTGGCCGCATTCAGTTTCCGGTAATCCACACAGATTCATAGCTGCTTATTTTTCTTCGGAACAATCATGATCGGAGATATCCATTCAGTGTGTTCGATTGGTACAATGAATCCCACCTTCAATAACCGATCGAGTTCTGCTTTGACCTGTGCTGCATAATTAGGATTCATTCGGTAACTGGATTGTTTAATTGGCTTTGCCTCAGATTTGAGCACGACCCGATGTTGATAGATCCGCGGATCAAGACCTTTCATATCGCGATAGTCCCAAGCAAAAACATCAGAAAACTCACGCAGGAGTCAGATCAAGTCATCTTGAAATGTCTCGGACAGTCCTGCCTTAATCTGAACAGGTCGCAGGTTAACTTCATCACCCAAATTATAGGTTACTAACTGGTCTTCTGGGACATAAAATTGACGAGGTTTCCCCAAGTCGTCAGCTGATTGTAAAAGTTGATGTAGGGTGGCTCCATCCATAGCAACACTATCATCTGCATCTGCATCTCCGGTCACGAGAACAACCGTACAGGCTGCCGGACTCCAGTTGTCTGCTAGAGCTTGAAGATCTATAGTACCTAAGGAAATCAGATCTTTATTGTTCTTCAGAAACGCCTCTTCTTCATCGTCAGATAAGCCATCCAACATGTGGACCGGCTCTGCTACATAGGGTCTGGCATGAAGCTCACAGGGCTGAATGGCATCCAGTTTGACAACATATTTACGGTGATTATCTTTGAAAGTCAATTCCTGCGCTGACCAATCCTGTATCACTTTGGCCTGTTTCAACCAGGGTCAACCAAAAAGAAGATTATAGTCGAGGCTGAATTCTGGTAGTTCTAAGACTACGAAAGTCATTTTGAACGTGGTACCCTACAAAGTAATCGGGATATTCCTGACTAGTCCCACCGGATGGACTCGGGATTGATCTTCCATTCTAACAAAGAATTGGACGGGGTCGATCTGGGTCCACCCCAATTTCTTACAAAGAGTTGCAGTTGCTATGTTCACACTCGAACCACCATCAATTAGCACTTGCGTAATCTTGTGATTTTTATACCAGACAGTGATTAAGGGGACTGAATGATCCATCATAGAATCAATTTCCGGTTGTATTGTTGCAGTCGTTGGAGTACTGGGAGATCCAGGACTGACATGTTGCTGGAATTGCTGCCTAACTCCGGGCATCAAGGCGAGTAGCTGTCCCAAAGGGAGTGTAATTGAAGCCTTCAAGAGAATATCCCATACCTGGTCTGTTAGAATTGCACTCTTCACTGATTCTGATGATGATTCTCCTATTACTGGGGTAGAGTCTTGTTCATGTGCTCTCACCTTTGGCAGGGGAGCCTGTGTCACCGGAATTGGATCAGGGAATACAGTTGGTTCTTTAGCTGCCCACTGACTGGCCTTGGTATACATTCACTGCTGTTCGTAGATACCAGGTTCAAACACCTCAGCTACTGGTTGCAACTGCTTACCCGATCTTGTCTGGACCACTGCCGCGTGTGATTCCACTAGTGAAATATAGACCATGTTGGTCATCGGGTTCTGGCGCTCTTTCTTTCGTTTGTCATATTCGGCTGCATCCTTGCAGAATCTCCGGATGTGGCCAATCTCACCGCAAAAGTGACAACGAGGTGGTGGCAGGGAAGCACCTTCCGTTGATGTACGTGCCTTCCATCGATTTGCATTAAAATTGGTATTCCGTTGTCCTCGGTAATTTTGGTATCCTTGCGGATGATTGTTTCGCATCTGCGGTGGCACATATTGAGTTGCTGGCTGCCCTGGTTCTTGTATAATGGCGTTTATAGCTACTCGTTCCTGCACTTTGGCATTATACGCACAATTTTTGGTTGAGTGTCCGGTGGTATTGCAGATGGCACAATATATCTGATTAAGGGCGCAGGTAGCACAGGTGTGCCCTGGATTTTTACACTTGGTACAATACATCTGTTTAGCCGGATCCTCTGTAATGTTTTTACTGGCCTTCAGCCACTCCAAGTCTTCGTTGAATCCTCCAACCTTATGCTCTAGTTGCAGGGCCATCGTAATAACAGCATCCAGTGTCATAGCACCCACACAGCGGATGATCATGATTTGTCTTAGCTGTGGGGTCAAACCATTAATAAACCACTGGGTTATAACATCATCCGGTAAATTAGCATGTACCGGAGGCAATTGTCTTAAATGAGTTCTAAATAATGTGGCATATTCCTGAACAGTCTACTACGGCTTCTGTCTATTGTTCTGCAAGTAATCGAAAATTTCGGCAAGGTTCTTCTTCAGCCGGAACCTCTAAAAAAACGCATCCCTTACCGCCTCATAGGTAACGAAATGGTTGATATCATACTCTGTTAACCACCTCGCTGCTTCATTGACTAATGTTGACTAGAATACGATGGCCTTGTACGCCGGATCGATTGGATGATTCAGTACGGCATAACTTATCTCAAAGGTACGCACATGTGCATCAGGGTCGTCACCTGGAAATCCACCGACTTTGTGTACGTCACCCCTATTGAAACAGGTCGAAGTGGAAGTGGCTGTTGCTGTTGCTGCTGTTGCTGTTGTTGTTGTTGGTGCTGTTGTTCTCCACTCATGGTGCTATTAGTGGTACCGTTGCTGTCTCCTGAGTTTTGAGGAGGTGTTTTTGGTCCTTCGGAATCTGTGTGGTCAGACTGCTCACCTTCCGGCTTAAAAATAGCGTTCAATCTCTTACAGATCTCCAAATCGAAGAGCCTATCCTCAGCCTTGATATCCCAAGTAGGCAAATTTGCCCCGAACAGTGGTGTCCAAAATGAAGACTCACCAGGGAGTATCACACGGTCATCGGAAAATTGTAAATTCCCTGCAACTGGGACCGAACTGTCACCGGGATTTGTCGAACTTTCCCCAAAACAGGGTATTCTTTCACCAGCAAGGATTTCTCTGGGTAACACCACTTTATCCTCAGAAAAGTTTGAATCCTAACCAGACGGTGTCGGGTCAACTGCGCACTGCATCTCTGTACACTCCGAAGTTACTGTACCTTCTGTAGACTGCACCGAAATTACATCAAAATCTACTGGAATTTCCTCATGTGTCACCGGAATTC
The DNA here is from genome assembly GCA_020310875.1 of Ceratopteris richardii. NCBI lineage: Eukaryota > Viridiplantae > Streptophyta > Polypodiopsida > Polypodiales > Pteridaceae > Ceratopteris > Ceratopteris richardii. The sequence goes on along the minus strand of CM035406.1, from coordinate 49,575,346 downwards.
TACCGGAATCACTGCTAATGTGCTCCGCTCCTTCGACAACTGGACTTAATTGGTCTATACTTCTGCCACCTGGGGGTGTCCCTAACAAATTTGGTACCGTCCAGGGATGTTGGTCTCTCCTGTACTTCGGATAAGACTCATCAGACCGAGTAACCGGCATATATCACCTCTGCACCACTTGCGTACTGCTCCACCTTACTGATTATTCACCGTCTATGCCACCTTCCCACAGACGGCGCCAGTGTTAAAAGTGCGCTCCCGTCACAGGCACTTTTAAGTTCTTTCGGGTTCTTAGCAGTGCTAGGGGTCTAATAAATCAGAGACCCTGTATCTTAATTTTCCCAATTAACTTATTCAATGCGCAGTACGTTATTGTTCAATATCGAATCGCTTACTGTCAAAATTCTGGTTAGCCTTTTCACAGTAAATAACACCAGAGTTATTCATTACCATCGCACAAACTTATTATCCGTACTTAACCTCACTGTGTTAATCACAACTTAATGTAATTAAACAAAGATAAGAACAATAATACTCAGATCTCATGAATGCTGCACTACGACGACGTCTCCACAGGCCGCAATCGACCAGACAGGCAGTCTGGCGATCCCGCTATCCGTCACCGGAGAGTCACCACAATGTCTTTTCATTAATTGATAAACAGATACATCACTTCGCAACAACCTTTTGGTTCGTGCGGGATGGGCAAATATAGGAATTATGAAAATACAGAATGCCAATCCGGCGACCTTACAAAAGGCTTTTCACATTGAACGTAAAAGGTAATGTTGGACATGCCTTGTTCACATATGGAGAGCAAAAGATATCTGATTGGGATCTTAGCACAAAAGGCTTGGACACTTCAATGAAAGAGGTGTTAAAGCAATGATTAACAATGGTTCAATACTTGGATTACCTAATGTTGCAGGTCAACATATGACATACAGATGTGAAGCATGTCAATTAGGTAAGGCTCATAAGCAATCATATAATAAACAAGGTTTCATGTTTTCAAAAAGACTTGAATTAGTGCATACAGATGTGCGGGGTCCTTTAAAGGACTTTAACATAAATGGTTCAAGATATTATGTCATTTATGTTGATGATGCTACCAGGTGGATCACTATTTATATGATCAAAGATAAGTCAGAAGTGTTTAGCACATTTAAACACTATCATGTATATGCAAAGAGGGTTATAAGACAAAAATTGAAGAGATTAAGGTGAGATGGAGGGGGAGAGTATTTCTCAAACGAATTGAGTGATTATTTATGGAATGCAGGTATTAAAAGAGAAGTTATCTATAGGTACTCTCCTCAACAAAATGGTGTAGCAAAAAGGAGAAATAGAAATCTTGTTGAATTTGCAAGGTCAATGTTGAAAGAGAAGAATTGTCCGAACTATTTGTGAGTTGAGGCTGTAAATATAGCCACATACTTGGTTAATAGGCTACCATGTAAATCTTTGCAAGGTATGAAACCATATGATGCTTGGTGGGGTAAGAGACCTACATTAGATCATTGCAAAGTACTTGGTTGTTTAGCCTATGCTCATGTTCCTTCTCAATTAAGGCATAAATTGGAACCAAAGGTTGAAAAATATGTGTTCATTGATTATGATGACAAGCAAATGGGATACAGGTTGTGGAGTCCATCTACAAAGCAATTTCTTGTGTCAAAGGATGTTACATTTGATAAGCAAGGTACTTGGTATATAGGTACGAAGAGTGCTTATGCAAGACTTGAAGAAGTATTGAGTCAAAAGAAGGGTAAATCAAAGGTTCAAATCTCTCATGAAGAAGAGAACGTTGAAGCTCCAATTGAAAGGTGAAGAATTGCCAAGCTTTGATCCAGAATATGATGAACCCAGAAACTTCAAGGAGTGGAGAATTTCTTACATCATAAAAACAAATGAAGATCCTTCTACATATGATGAGGCAAAAGGAAAGGAGAATTGGGAGAAAGCTATGAAGGAAGAATATGATCCACTCATTGAGAATGAGACTCGGGACTTAGTACTCAAGCCAAGTAATCAAAAAGTGATTGGATGCAAATGGGTATACAAAACAAAGAGGTATGCAGATGGAAGTGTGTCTAGGTATAAAGCTAGACTTGTTGTAAAAGGATATGCACAGACACACAGTGTGGACTATGATGAAGCCTTATGAGGTGAAGTGGAGGTTCAAGAAGAGATGATCTTTATACACATTTACATTAATCTTGTAAAAAATTCACACATACTTTGAAATAGTGTCGAATCCACACTCATATATATATATATATATATATATATATATATATATATATATATATATATATATATATATATATATATATATATATATATATATATATAGACATGATATGGATGAGAGATGAGGAATAGAAGAGAATTAGATGATTAGATCATAAGTTGAATGTGCAACATCCATCAGACGAACTTCTTATCAGAATAGAAGAAGTTTTCAGGACATTGTGCCTTGATGCTTTTCTTCTTTCTCCTTATGTGCTTAATCAATTGAGAAATTCTTTTGTGTGTGTCTAAGTCTACAGTTGATGCTTCTATGGTCAAGGTTTGAGAGTCTAATTGTAATCAGACTGAGAGAATTCTGTGTAGGAACATTCATATGTGTAAGAGGTGATGAGTGACTCCTCAAATAGGTGCAATCTTGATGGTTAAAGATTTGATCAAATCTCAGTCTACAGTGTAAAGTTTTGCACAAATAGGCATTTGAAATTTAAGTTGGAAGGTAAGCAACCTATATCTAAAAGCATTTGATCAAATGGGTTCTAGATTGTGAGAACTATGTCTTTAAAGTTGTATATGTGAAAGTCACTTACAGAGAAAACATGTTTCAGACATAGGTTTACTTACTGAAGTAAATTTAAAGTTTTGCAAGTTCTTTTGAAGAACTTTCACTTCAAATAGTTTCATAAACATTAGTAGAGTGTTGTGTCAAAGTTTCATGAAAAACTTTAATCATTTCATAAGTCAATGAATGAGTTTTGTGAAGCATACATTTTTTAGTAAAACCATAATTCATAGAATATTGATCTAGTAAAGATTTCCAAAATTCAAGGAGCTTTTGAGTTATACTTGATATAGAGGTGTTCTAAATTCAAGTATAGATTTTCTTTTGGAGATTAATCATCTCCCTCACTTATTTCTGGAAACCCTTAGAATTTTCATGGATGAATTTTCTTCCTTTTGAGGCAATTACAAGGACACCCCTTTGGATTGCTTGGATAATCACTTGAGACAACAGCAAAATGTTTTTAAAAGATGTAGAGGGACTAAACTAAAGTTGAACCCAAATAAGGATCATTTCCTCGTTACAGAAGGAGCTCTCCTAGGACATGTGGTATTTGCTAAAGGTATGGCTCCTAATCCAGATAAAATTATATCTATACTAAAGTTACCCAAACCCAAATCTCCAAAAGAAATTCAGAGCTATTTGGGGTATACCAGGTACCACAGGAGATTTATTAAAATGTAGGCAGAGATAGCCAGGCCATTGGCTAGACTTATAGGTAAGGAACTACCCTTCAAGTGGGAGGAAGAAGAGGAAAAAGCTTATTAGACATTAAGGTCCAAACTGGTGGCTGCACCAATTCTTATCACACTAGATTGGTCAAAGATTTTTCATGTACATGTAGATGCAAGTGTTTACTAAATAAGCCGTAAGAAACTAGCAGGATATGGAGGTGGCTCGTTTTGCTCCAAGAATTTGATTCTCTCTAGTCCATAGACCTAGAAGAGAAAATGTTATGGCTGATCACCTGTCTAGGATTCACACAAATGATAAAGCAATCGGAGTGAATGAAGACTTCCCATATGCTGAAATGTTCTCTATAAGAGCACAAAGATGGTACGACAACATTAAGAATTTTCTTACAACTGGTCTATATCTAGAAAAGGCAAGTTCAGTGCAAAAGAAGAGGCTACTAATCAAGATCAGACCTTTTACATTCATTGAAGGAAAATTATATAGATATGGTAAGGACAACCAACTTAGAAAGTGCAGAGGAAGAGGAAGTAAGGAAAATTCTTTTAACTGCACATGAAGGAATAGTTGGTAGTCACCTTCTAGGCCATATTATGAGCTAGAGAATCCTTGATGTAGGCTTATGGTGGCCCACATTATTCAGAGATGCAGATGAATGGGGGAGAGCATGTGATGTCTGTCAGAGGTCTGGCCCCAAGTCCACAAAGCAGCAACATAACCCCTTGGTTGTTCCCACTTCATGGCAACCATTGGAGAAGTGGGGGTTGGATTTTGTAGGGCCCATATACCCCTCATCAATCCCGAAGAGAGAAAAGTATCTGTTGATCCCCACCGGCTATGCAACAAAGTGGGCTGAAGCTATTACCTCTCTTGATTGCACATCACAAATAGTTGCAGATTTCCTTTACAGTAACACCATTTGTAAATTTGGGTGTCCTCTTGAAATTTTCACAAACCAAGGTACTCATTTTGTGTTAAAAGTTTTGTATGAAATTTTTAAAAGGTACAAGGTTTTACATAGGACCTCTTGTGCCTATTATCCAAGAGCTAATGGACAGGCAAAATCCACTAATAAGGTGTTAATTGCCATGTCAAGGAAGGAATGTTTGTTCCATCCTAGTTCTTGGGGCACAGCTTATGAAGGTACCCTCTGGGCTTATAGTTTGGCTTAGAAAGAAGCAACAGGATACTCTCCATTCCAGTTGTTTTATGGGGTATTGCCCATTGAACCCTTTGAATTTCTACATGGTTCACAAAACTTGCATTTATGTAGGGAAAGAAAGATTGTGGTGTCACATATACTCTTTGAGATTACACATTTTGCACAGAGAGAATACAATTCTTGCATCCTTTACTTTCATTACCTAAATCATTTCTTTGGAAAATTATGCAGCCTCTTTGGCTCCCCTTGCTTAGAATTTGTACTCTATATCTTGCATGATTCTCTTGTTGACCTTGGTCTTGGTTATTGTTTCCTCTCCCACTTCCCAAGCCTCTATGTCTACCTCTTCCTCTACCAAAGTAGATTACCTGCTCAAAACTAGGGTTTCCTTGGGAGTTCGAGTCCTCACCAATATTCTTTTCTCCAATAATCAACATGGACACCAGATCAAGAAAATTCAAAATATTTTTGCTAGTTTGAATAGAAGTTCTAAACTACTTATATGCACTCCTAAACCATGAAGGCACACTTCCACCTTATCATCATCATCTACATTCACGTCAATAGATGCAAGTGACTCAGATATGCTTTTGATTTTCAGGGTGTAGTCACTTACCGACATGCCCTTTTTCTCTAATATATGGAGCTCCTACTTGGGTTGCAATTTGTGTGCCTTTGTATTGGTCTCATACAATGTTACAAAACTATTCCAAGCCTCTTTCAGATTCTTGGCATCTTGTATGTGCCCAATCATGCTTTCTTGTATGCTAACATATAGCCAATACATTACCTTTTGTGCTCCTTGATTGCATTCTTCATATGATCTTAACTAGTCTGTAGTCTGATTCCTCTCTGTTAACTATAGAACATTTTCAATCTCCTTCAATGTTCCTAGTAGCCTTTTACCATCAAGAAATATGTCCTTCTGTATCTCCAAGTGTGAAGGTTGTTTTTGTCCAAGTTGTTGCTCATAAGTTGAATCATTCCATCAGTGTTTGCCATTTATCAATTCACAACACTCCCAAAACACCACAAGTAGTACCTCTGCTTGAGCAGTGTCACACTATGACATGACAGTTTGATCTCAAAAAAGAAATAGTTCTCATATATCAATAGTACACGGAATTGCTTGAAATTCTAGATATCGAATATTTGAGTGTTGCCAAATAGGATACAAGTTAGAGTTTTGCGAATTGACTTGTTTTTTTGTGGGCACCACCTTGTGGGCTCAAAGCAAAGGTCAAGATATCTCTGAAATAGAAATTTGACACCTTCTACCTTCATACCAAATTTCGTAGCAATTTTGAGGTCGTTTGTGAATCACACCTTCTCCATGCCTTCTCTTGTACTCTTCACTTTTGGCCTTCTCCACAAGCTCTCTACAGCCACATTTGGGTTTGATACCATGTCAAGAGAAAGGAGATAAGGAAGAGAGCTCACTCACACACTCTCATACTCAAGAGGAGCACAAATAGATTGAGGGAAGGAAGAATGATCTTTTTCTTCTTCTTCTTCTTCTTCTTCTTCTTCTTCTTCTTCTATTACATAACAGGAATATACAAGAATGACCTCAAACAACAATACAACTAGTGCAATATATAAAGAATAGTACATAAGGAAAATCATAATGTCCACGAATGAGTGGCCTGACAAGAGAGAAATGTTCCATCCCTCTTGATAGATAAATCTAGTAAAGCTTACTAAAGTATCCTTGACATACATCAGCATGACCACCATACATGTCAGAGAAATGAAAAAGTGATATGTGTCATCCTTGATCATCATATGTTGAGCTTGATTCCCTATACATGGGAACTTTTTACTCTAGTTCCAGCTAGATGTTTTTTTGCTATGTTACCACATATATGATTTACACTATAAAATATATCAACCCTTGTCAATGTGGCATAGTTCAAGCTACCCACAAGGCTTTGATAACCTGTCACATCTTCTAAGAGTTCACCTTCATTTGAGCTAAATTTATGATAAACTTCCATTGGAGTACCCGTAATCCTGAAATCTTGCATCTTGAATTTTGCCAACATGTCTTTAATGTACTTTCTTTGAGTGAGAAACAAACCATGATCTTTGTAGACAACTTCCAACCCTAGGAAGTAGGTAAGTGAACCCAAATCACTTATCTTGAATTCTTCTCTCATCTGTTCTTTGATTCTCTTCATGCCATATGTATCATTTCCTGTAAGTATAATATCATCTACATACACACACAAGGTGACTTCAGAATTACTCCTTTTTATGATTAGTGATGGATTTGCCTTGCTAAGTTGAAATCCTTTGTCCTGCAAGAATGAGACAAGCCTGTGATTCCAAGCCTCTGGGGCTTGTTTGAGTACATGTAAACATTTATTAAGTTTACACACATAATCAGGATATATGTGATTCTCAAAACCAGGTGGTTGTGCCATATATACCTCTTCTCTTATCCATCCATTCATAAATGCATCTTTTTACATCCAATTGAAGTATCTTCCAATTTTTGGAAGAGGCAAGACTAAGAAAAACCCTAATTGTAGGCATCTTTGCCACAGGAGAGAAGGTCTCCTCATAATCAATTCCCTGAGTTTGTGCAAAGTCTTTTGCCACAAGCCTTACCTTATACTTGTTAATGGAGCCATCTGTATTCTTCTTCAAGTTGTAGATCCATCTTGAGCCTATTAATTTCATTGATGGAGACTTGGGAATGACCTCCCAAGTGTTATTTTGTTGGAAACAATGTTCAATTGGGTCAAATTTTGCTAAGCTAACATACCATGTGTAGCTATGATATGACTCCTTCCTACAAGCAGACGGGCGTAAACAGCATGTATAGCCATTGTATTCAGTTCTTGTACGAGGAGGCAACGCGGGCGACATGGCTAGTGCAATAGACTATGAAATCGACCCGTGTTCGATCCCCGTGAGCGGCAGTAGAGTAAAAACACGTTGAGTTATTTACAAAATTATTTTGAAAAGCTTTTCCAAAAAAACGTAACTGACGACAGAGCTTTCACGAAGGCAACAATTTATCTTTAGCGAGTGATTTTCGTAGCGATCGTAGATCGGAGTGATTTATTTAAGCTTTTGGGAGTGCTTTATTGGTAACAAGAACTACTATATAAGAAGTGCTTTGGGTCACTTCTATTTATCCTTCACCTAGTATTCAACACAAGCTTAGAGCTTGGACCTCAATAGAGGTGGTGTTTCTTCTAGCACATGGGGCAGCCATGGTGTTAACTTGAAGCATGTTGAGGAGGAGCTATGGAGTTCTTCTTAATGATTCTTCTTGGAGAAGATGAAGGGCGTAATCACACTCTAGCTCATGGAGAGGAGATTATATCTTGTTCATGGCAAGAAGACTTGGTCATTAGCAGCTTGATGGTGAGGATCGGCCGTCTACATGTTGTAGTTGAAGATTCTCTTCTACATGAAGATTTCGGGCTACGTCAAAGACATTGGATGGTGTTTAACATAACATTTACATCTTAACATTTACATCTTATGTTAAGTATTCAGGTACATATTCTCTTTATGCACACAGGTACTACTTGAATTTTATGGAGACAGTAGCATTCATATCAGGAGGAGTCCTATTCGGCATAGGTACAAGAGAAACAGTATGTATATGCTTTATGCATATTTGGATGGGGTGTTTGAGAAGGTGTGTTCATATGAGTTTGAGGATTTTCGGCAGCGAACTTGTTAGCATTCTTTGCTACTTTATAAGTATGTGATCTTTTCACACACATATCTAACTTAGGGTCTTCCATAGCCTAAGGTTAGATGAGGGTTTGTTGATTATCAGTTTCACACTAATCCTTCCTCTTTCAGTCACTCATATTCACTCTTCTATAACCTATAAGGTCACACATCTCATGTATATTCAGATTACTGCCCATACATCTGAATATGTTTGTTACATTTGTACATTCACTCATTCATCTATTTCTCATCACATAGAGTGGTTGAGAGTTTTTCTCCCACATTGTACATTGAACATTGGTATATATGATACTATGAGTAAGCGATGGCTTACGTAACACCTTACACATGTCGTCTATTCTTTCTCTATCTTTATCTCATCATCTGTATGATTAAGTTGTGGTATGTTCATGTTTTGTCAATATTGAAGATTGTTAGATTCTATATTATATATACTGGACCTATGGAACCAGGGACCTGTGACATGAGCCAAGGGCCTACCTCACTTCCAACATATTTTCCTCAAGAGCTTCAATTTCTACTTCCATTGCATAGATCCATTCTGATTTCTTCTTTGTTTCCTCAAATGTTGAAGGTTCCTCTTGATTTATGTCCTGTGCTAAATAGATTGAATGTTTAGTGACTAGAGATGATTCTGCCTCTTGTCCAAGTTCCTACACTTTTTCTTTACCTTTAGACTTCATCATCTTCTAAGGTAACCTGCTCTTCAACTTTAGAAGAATTATCATTGACAAGTTTTGGAAAATATTCTTCAAGATCATAAGGTAGATTGACCTTTCTACATGAATCTTCATACCAAGAACCATTCTCATCAAATGCTACATCTCTACTCACCATCAATCCAAGCTTGGTCTTCTTCCATTCCAAGCCTCATATGGTGTCATGCCATCAAGTGATTTTGAAGGTAATCTGTTAATCCAATAAGTGGTTGTGGACACTGGATACAACCTCAGCCCATAAGTAATTAGGTAAGTGCTTCTCATTTAGCATAGACCTTACAGCTTAAACAATTATCCTATTCCTTCTTTGTGCCACTCCATTTTGCTCAGGAGTGTACCTTGTAGTGATCTCTCTTTTGATTCCTCTTTCTTGAAGAAAGCAGCCAAATTCATGGGAGAAGTACTCTCCCCCTCCATTTGACCTTAGCCTTTTTAATGTTTTACCTGTTTGATTCTTGACAAGAGCCAACTATTGTTTGAAGCATGAAAAGACTTCATCTTTGTGTTTCATAAAATATAATATAATCCATCTACTGCAATCATCAATGAAGGAGACATAATACCTTGATCTAGATATTGAAGCATCCTTGGTAGGTCCCCATACATCTGCAAAAAACCAAATCCAAGAGATCTCCATGCATATATCCTTTCTTCATGAATGGTAACCTGTGAGACTTTCCAAATTGACATGCACTACATGTATAAATCATGTGTTGTTTTGACAAGTTAGGAAGTCCAAGTACACTTTGGTCCCTGCAAATTTGTCTTTAATGATCGTTCACCAATATGTGCTAACCTTTTGTGCAATACTTCGAACTCTGTAAGTGTCTGACTACCATAGTTAAAGAGAGGAATGTTTCTAGTGTCTTGTAATTCAAATGTGAACAATCTAACTGTCTTTTAACCCTTTGCAATTCTCCTGAATCCTTGGCTTGGATCTTCAACAAATGCTCCTACTTTTGTGAACCTAACCTATAGGCCTTTCTCCACAATCAATCCTACACTTATCAAATTCTTTGTGATGGTAGGTACATAGAGTACCTTTCTAAGTAGGTTGATGTTTCCATCAGGTACTTTTACATTTCCTATCTTTTCCACCAAATGTCTTGTATCATCCCCTGTCTACACTTCATGCTTGTTCCTTGGATCTTCTAACATTTCCTACCACATGATTGGAACAACCTGAATCTATGTAGAAAACGTGCTCATCATATTTACCTTGTGGCATGGCCGTATTCATGATTAGCAATGAGTCCTCTTGATTTGAGTCTTCTGTGTAGTTATTGAAGTCTCTTCTTCTCTTATTGCCTCCTTGATAGTTTGACTGGTTGTAATTGTTATGGTTGCCATGGTAATTGTTGAGCCTTCCTCTTGAGTAGCCATTACTTCCTCTATTGTAGCCTCTGCCTCTTTGATTCTTGAAATTCCTAAAGCAATTTTCAGTTGTATGATTAGTTAATCCACAAATAGAGGATGAATTAGAGTCTTGGGATCTCCCCCTACCTTGCCTTCCTCCTCTGCCTCTACCTCTACCATGTCTTCCTCTACATGCATAGTTAGCTTGATGTGTACCTGCTTCATCATCCACTTTCTATCCTCTTTCTTTGTTTTCTTTGGACTTTCCTTTATTAGTATACAAGGCAGAAGATTGATTACATTTGGAGCTTTCTCCATTCTTGATAAGTTTGGCCTCTTGAGCAAGTAGTTGTCCTATGAGTGTATTGAAATCTGGTACATGCATGTCCATGTATAGATCCATAGATGTGGTGAATGCTTCCCACTTGTCATATGCCTTCAAGCCATTGATGACCTGCCTTACAATTTGTTCTTCCTCTATTACCTCTCCAATGCTTCCCAACCAATTTCCTATGTCCTTGAGCTTTATGACAAAATCAGTCACATTTTATTTGGGAGCCTTCTTGAGAGTTGTGAAGTCCAACCATAGTTGATGCTTCCCGGCCTTTGTACTTGAAGAGAAGAAGGCGTCAAGTGCATTCCACACTTCTTGAGATGTTTTACAAATTCTAATGTGAGGCAAAAAAATATATGAGATAGAGTTGAGGAGATAAGACCTTGCAAGTGCATCCTTGGAGCACCATGTGCTCAATCTTTCTTGCTCTTCTTGTGTTGGTTGACCTTTGTTCCTAAAACTTGGCATAACTTCGCCTCCAGCTATATAACCATATAAATTCCTGCCTTGAAGATAAGCTTTTATCCTTAATGACCAGGCTAAGTAGTAACCTCTATACAATTTGTCAATTGATTAAGGAAATCCATCTATCATGTTGTCCAACCTTGCTCTGATACCACTGTGAAGAGATGGATTTGAACTTGGAGAAGATGAAGTGGTGCTGCAAAAACGTTGCACTACACCAACCAAATAAACTCCAAGGATATGTAGTGGGCCCTTTTTGCTTGCCAAAGGATGTATTAGACACCCAATGTACCATCTAAGATAACTCTAAAAAAGATGAATCAAAATAGATAAGTTGGAGTAGATTCAAGAATAAAAAACTTGCTATTTATGTTTAGACACCTGTCCAGAGTTTTGAATGACTCTCTTGCCATAGCAGCAATTGACTTGATTCCTTTTGGGGAACTCTTATTAACTTAGTATGCTAACAATCAAGAGTTATTTCATAAAAAATGATGGACTACATAAAGAGAAAAGTGTCTAGAAAGTTGTAGCATCACCCCGATTTTCACGGGCTGTAGTAGTACTCAGACCCGTGTGTAGAGAAATGTTAATATCTCAAGATTCAAAAATGCAATGCTTATGAAATTTTGTAGGCATATACTAGAAAATATGGGATTTTAGCAAGCTTTGAATCATGGAGAATGATCAATTACACACTGAGAACCAGCTCTGACAAGATGATTTTTTTGATGGAGTGCTGAAAGAGAAGTAGAGAATGAAGAAATATAGTCGACTTCAAATGAACATATCTCAAGATTGAAAAACCCAATTGTAAATGAAATTTTATGAGCATTTATTAGACTTTAGGAGAAAACTTTACCAACTTAAAGCATTGACAATGATGCACCAATCGCAGAGGACTGAGAAAACTGAGAAATATGGTAGTGAACAATATACTCACAAAAAAATGAAGATATGAACTCAAATGGTCATAAAAATGGAAGTATATTGATTGTGAAGTACAACGGACTTACTGATACATATGTGTGCCTTGAATCCACACTTTGATATGGCATAAAGCTCAGCTCATGGAGGTGTAAAAAACATGACTACAAGGTCATGTATTTATAGTGATAATTGGAGCCCAAATTTGAATTTGAATCTCACCTAAAATCACTCTCCAATCTTTTTGTAATTTATTAGATTCTCCAACTACCTTCAATCAGGACTTTGTGGCTTCTCTTTCCTTTTTTTGCAACCACTTTAGATTCCTTTTACTTTTACATCAAGTAAAGACTTCAAAAATTACAAGAGGTAGTTCACAAGTGAACTTTACAAAGACTAAATAGTTCTTTCAAGTCTCTAGGTGTTTTGATGACTCAAGCCATCACTTGGACTTGCCATGGACTTGTTCCAACAGCAATATCCCCATCAACAGATGAGGGCACCAACACTACGAATATGTTTGCAATGTGGAGGAGACCACACAACCCATGATTTTGCAAGGGGAAGACCCCCCACCCAAAGATACTCCTTTGGAAGGCTACATATGCAAGGACCATCATACTATCGCCACATAGACTAGAAATACAACCAATCATACTACCAAAGAATGCCCATATTATAGACAATGGGCAAGACCAACCCAACCATATCTATATAGACATTACACCTATCCTATAAGAGATCCGTCAAGACATGCACAAAGAATTCCTCAACATCAAGGAACCCCAGTAGTTCAGATTCCATACAAGTTTCTAGGATACACATAATTGCAACCTTTGTTAGGACAACAACCACTGCATCCTCGCAATACGGTCCCTATAAAATATGCTCATCCTAAAGATAACCCTAAGATACCAATAGTACTTATGAGTCCCTCCAATAGTGATGAGCCCACTAGCCATGTCTACTCCAAAGTGGAGAAAGGATGGGGAAAAATGAAGGCAAATTGGGCTAAGAAATTGCAAGAGTAGAGGAACAATCAAGGTAAAGAGAAAATCTCCCCTCTCAAGAAACATTTTAACAAAAAGGAAAGTGGAAGCATGTTAAAGAATAAAACCATGCAGGATCATGCTATGTTCAATTCTAGTTGATCCCATGCCTAAAGACCTTGATATGTTACTAAAGGCCTATCAAGGATTAGAAACTAGGCCAATCTTGAGCAACATGATAAATGCTACTCGAGGGGATACCTTAAGAAAGAGAGATTGGATTCAAGTTTCCCAATCAATGCTAGAAGGTAAACCAAATCCCATTCTGAAAATGAGGATTCCTAACTAACAATTCTAAACAACAAATAGACAGATGGATGTTAAGTTCCATGGTTGCGTCTATAGTAATAAGGCGAGTGCCAAGAAAACATGGAAAATTTGAAAGAAATATTCCTCTTAGAAGGGTTAGAGAGTTACTTTGTGGTTTCATTTAAGCTATCTGTAGCTTCAAGAGGAAATATAAACAAGTGATCTTTAGGAAGTGAGATAGTTCATGAAGATAAGAAATTAAATGAAATAGTCTGGTATTCTATTTCATAAATCATTCCATTTTTCTACCATATTCAAGGTGAAATTAATTTTTGGGGAATAAAAGAAGTTTCGAGAAATGGATCTCCATTGATCCAAGACTGTTTCCCAAAACAAGAATACATTCATAAATATGTTAGGACAAGTACATGATGATGTTCATTTGAGAGATATGCTAAAGATAGAAGCTATCACATGATGGCACCTTCGATTTCTTTTCCAATATATTTTCTCTAGAAAGAAGGAAATAGTCATTAAGTGTAACTAATGGGTTAGGAAAGGAAAAGTAAACATCTTCAAAATATAGATGTTAGCCAAGAAAATTTCCTAGAAAATAACTTTTTGGCATGTGAAAGTTTAGAAAATATGGGATTCCTAAACCTAAAGGTGTTTATAAACCACAAAGATAAAGCATGCCCAAGTTTCACTTATCTAAAGGAAAGTGTGAAAAGAGTTGGTTTTTCCAAGTATGTAGTCTGCAACTATAATGATGGCATTAAGTCTGTGAAAGGTAAAACATAAGGATTTTCTATTCCCGAGATGATTTATTAAAGATGGTCCAAAAGCATGATCAAATGTTTAGAGTTAAGCAGTACAAAGATTCCTATAAATTCTTGAGGGTAGCTACTTAAAGTTTAAGTAAGAAAGGAATCTGAAGACAAGAAGTGAAAAGCTCTTGTTGCTACAAATTGGTTGAGTATAACCAATAGGATACTTTTTTGAGAAATTCAAGAGCTTAGATTTATAATTGGTTTTAATTTTGGAAAACCCTAGAAAAGAAGGATGGATGTTCCATGCAAAGTATTTCAAGTTCCCAAGGCAAAGCATGAGATCATGAAACCATCATGTGAAGTAATCAAAACCTAGAAAATCAAGTCAGAGGTAATGCTTTAAAATTTATTTTAAAGAATTTAAGTGAGAAGGTAATCTATAAAGATATGTTTGGACTTTAGGAGAAGTAGCATGAGTTAAGAACCATCATTTTCAAAATCTATCCACACCACTCTTTTATGGATTGATTCTCCACCACCCTTCATTTACACTATCATTATGTCAGGGAGAGGTTCTCTACTAGAGAGATAAATTTAACATATGTGCCCACACAGCAAACCTTTTCACAAAGGCTCTTGCTAGGGAGAAGTTTTAAGATTTTCTCAAAGCTTTGGGCTTACTTAATTTTGTGGATTTATCTCTTTCCACATAGCTTGGAAATTCCTTATAAATGAGTGGAAGCTCGTTGCTCATCGCATCACTCATAGGGGTGATTTGTTGATATATTTAGTAGTGATGTATGTGAACACACTTAGGACTGCCAACACACTTTTTTCCCTCTTTAGGAGGCTTTTTCCCTTGGACTGTATATATGCCTATACCCTAATGGTTCACTTATCTTTGTACATTCACTTGGTAATACATTCAATATTGTGTTGTGATCCAAGGTTCTTGTTCTTCCTTTTGTTGCTTGTGCGCTTCCAGAGACCTCGAACTCCAACACATTCTTTAGCCTATGTAATTCTAAAATTACTCTAATCATATCTTCATCATTTGACATTAC
This sequence comes from Ceratopteris richardii, assembly GCA_020310875.1. NCBI lineage: Eukaryota > Viridiplantae > Streptophyta > Polypodiopsida > Polypodiales > Pteridaceae > Ceratopteris > Ceratopteris richardii. Next base: position 49,560,026 of record CM035406.1, on the reverse strand, counting down.
ATTGTTGGATACAATGTGACCTAGAATCTTGCCTTATTTGACCACGAATGCACATTTCTCATGGTGTAGACAAAATGTGTATTGTTTGCACTAATAAAAGATATGATTTAGTCCTAGAATGTGGTTAGTGCTTTGAGATGAGTACATGCATAGATTTTCCACATACACTTCCATAAGTTTCTATAAGAATTCCTTGAATACATGACACATTAATCATTGGAAGGTAGGAGCTATGAAAGATCCGTGAATGATTTGGCATGTGCAGTACATGATTCTCAAGCTATTTCAGATGCAAAACTTTGGCATGCACGCTTTGTTCATCTGAACTTTGCTAGTTTGCTACACATGTAGAATCTGAAATGGTGTCCTCTTTGCCCAAACTTGAGGCACTCGGTAACATGTATGTGAAGGCTGTATTTTGGGCAAAATGCAGCATTCCTCATTTCCAAAAGATGGTTCAGTTCGGGCTACTCAAATATTGCAGTTTGTTCATAACAATGTCTATGGTCCTATGCAGACACTTTCTTTTGGAAATTATCTTTACTTCATGACTTTCATTGATGATTTTTCTAGGCATGCATGGGTATATCCACTCAAAGCAAAGTTTGAAGTGTTTATGTGCTTCAAAGAGTTTCTGGTTTGGCTGAAAGTATGTCAACATGTAAAATGGGCATCCTCTGTTCTGATCAAGGGGGGGAATATATGTCTTCTGACTTTAATGCATTTCTGGTTGAACATGGGATAAAACACCATTGCATAGTGCCATATACACCTCAATAGAATGGAGTTGTTGAACGAAAGAACAGGTCACTCATGGAGATGGTGAGGCGTATGGTCAAGATTCAGGCTTTACCACATAGTTTTTGGCTTGAGGTTGTTATGTGTGCAGCATATGTACTGAACAGGTGTCCCACTAAAGCACTACAGTCTATCACTCCATATGAGGCTTGGCATGATTGCAAGCCATCTGTTGCTCATCTACGTGTTTTTGGTTGTTTGGCATATGCATTAGTGTCTGAACGACATTGTAGAAAATTGGATAATAAAGCAATAAATGTATTTTTGTTGGGTACAATTATGAAAAAAGGTTATCGTCCATATCATCCACGTGCTAAACACATTCTAGTTAGCTGTGATGTTGTTTTTGTTGAAGATGCTATTCAGCCATTGCTTTCATGTACTAAGGAGATATCTGTTAGCTCAAAAGACATGCATGATACGTTGCTGCCTCTTTTTACAGGTGGACAGTCTAGTGCTGGTCCTAATGAGGCAGCTTCTTAGCCTTTGCAGGTTTCATGTGATGATGGAGATCGGTCTCCAACCCCATGCCTAGTTTATGCTAGCCTTTTATAGAGATCTCCATGCCTATCCAACTCTGCACTTGTTATGGTGTTGATCTCGTATTGATGTCCGTATTGGTTCGGGAGAGGTTACCTATAGAGCCCCCCCTTTCCTCTATTCTGGGTTGTCTGGTGAAGCAACTATTGCTTATTGCCAACATATGTTTGGCAGACATGCAATTCTCTCGACATGACTCTTAGCCAAGCTTCACTCCATATTTCATCTTCTTTTTCGTATCCCTTCATCATCTCAACCCTTGTATGATATTCGCATAGCTGATCCTTTGTACTATTTCATCCATGGCCGCCCCTATCTATATGCTTCATTGATGTTTGGCTTGTTCACCCTTAGATCATAGTGTTACCTCACAGCCATCACTCATTGCACCCCCCTCTTTCTATGTTTACTCTGCACCCATCCTAACATAACATTAGCAGAGTGTTGTATCAAAGTTTCATGAAAAACTTTAATCATTTCATAAGTCAATGAATGAGTTTTGTGAAGCATACTTTTTTTAGTAAAACCATAATTCATAGAATATTGATCTAGTAAAGATTTCCAAAATTCAAGGAGCTTTTGAGTTATACTTGATATAGAGGTGTTCTAAATTCAAGTATAGCTTTTCTTTTGGAGATTAATCATCTCCATCACTTATTTCTGGAAACCCTTAGAATTTTCATGGATGAATTTTCTTCCTTTTGAGGCAATTACAAGGAGACCCCTTTGGATTTCTTGGATAATCACTTGAGACAACGGCAAAATGTTTTTAAAAGATGTAGAGGGACTAAACTAAAGTTGAACCCAAATAAGGATCATTTCCTCATGACAGAAGGAGCTCTCCTAGGACATGTGGTATTTGCTAAAGGTATGGCTCCTAATCAAGATAAAATTATATCTATAGTAAAGTTACCCAAACCCAAATCTCCAAAAGAAATTCAGAGCTATTTGGGGCATACCAGGTACCACAGGAGATTTATTAAAATGTAGGCAGAGATAGCCAGGCCATTGGCTAGACTTATAGGTAAGCAACTACCCTTCAAGTGGGAGGAAGAAGAGGAAAAAGCTTATTAGACATTAAGGTCCAAACTGGTGGCTGCACCAATTCTTATCACACTAGATTGGTCGAAGATTTTTCATGTACATGTAGATGCAAGTGTTTACTAAATAAGCCATAAGAAACTAGCAGGATATGGAGGTGGCTCGTTTTGCTCCAAGAATTTGATTCTCTCTAGTCCATAGACCTAGAAGAGAAAATGTTATGGCTGATCACCTGTCTAGGATTCACACAAATGATAAAGCAATCGGAGTGAATGAAGACTTCCCATATGCTGAATTGTTCTCTATAAGAGCACAAAGATGGTACGACAACATTAAGAATTTTCTTACAACTGGTCTATATCTAGAAAAGGCAAGTTCAGTGCAATAGAAGAGGCTACTAATCAAGATCAGACCTTTTATATTCATTGAAGGAAAATTATATAGATATGGTAAGGACAACCAACTTAGAAAGTGGAGAGGAAGAGGAAGTAAGGAAAATTCTTTTAACTGCACATGAAGGAATAGTTGTTAGTCACCTTCTAGGCCATATTATGAGCTAGAGAATCCTTGATGTAGGCTTATGGTGGCCCACATTATTCAGATATGCAGATGAATGGGGGAGAGCATGTGATGTCTGTCAGAGGTCTGGCCCCAAGTCCACAAAGCAGCAACATAACCCCTTGGTTGTTCCCACTTCATGGCAACCATTGGAGAAGTGGGGGTTGGATTTTGTAGGGCCCATATACCCCTCATCAATCCCGAAAAGAGAAAAGTATTTGTTGATCACCACCAGCTATGCAACAAAGTGGGCTGAAGCTATTACCTCTCTTGATTGCACATCACAAATAGTTGCAGATTTCCTTTACAGTAACACCATTTGCAAATTTGGGTGTCCTCTTGAAATTTTCACAAACCAAGGTACTCATTTTGTGTTAAAAGCTTTGTATGAAATTTTTAAAAGGTACAAGGTTTTACATAGGACCTCTTGTGCCTATTATCCAAGAGCTAATGGACAGGAAAAATCCACTAATAAGGTGTTAATTGCCATGTTAAGGAAGGAATGTTTGTTCCATCCCAGTTCTTGGGGCACAGCTTATGAAGGTACCCTCTGGGCTTATAGTTTGGCTTAGAAAGAAGCAACAGGATACTCTCCATTCCAGTTGTTTTATGGGGTATTGCCCATTGAACCCTTTGAATTTCTACATGGTTCACAAAACTTGAATTTATGTAGGGAAAGAAAGATTGTGGTGTCACATATACTCTTTGAGATTACACATTTTGCACAGAGAGAATACAATTCTTGCATCCTTTACTTTCATTACCTAAATCACTTCTTTGGAAAATTATGCAGCCTCTTTGGCTCCCCTTGCTTAGAATTTGTACTCTATATCTTGCATGATTCTCTTGTTGACCTTGGTCTTGGTTATTGTTTCCTCTCCCACTTCCCAAGCCTCTACGCCTACCTCTTCCTCTACCAAAGTAGATTACCTGCTCAAAACTAGGGTTTCCTTGGGAGTTCGAGTCCTCACCAATATTCTTTTCTTCAATAATCAACATGGACACCAGATCAAGAAAATTCAAAATATTTTTGCTAGTTTGAATAGAAGTTCTTAACTACTTATATGCACTCCTAAACCATGAAGGCACACTTCCACCTTATCATCATCATCTACATTCACGTCAATAGATGCAAGTGACTCAGATATGCTTTTGATTTTCAGGGTGTAGTCACTTACCGACATGCCCTTTCTCTCTAATATATGGAGCTCCTACTTGGGTTGCAATTTGTGTGCCTTTGTATTTGTCTCATACAATGTTACAAAACTATTCCAAGCCTCTTTCAGATTCTTGGCATCTTGTATGTGCCCAATCATGCTTTCTTGTATGCTAACATATCGCCAATACATTACCTTTTGTGCTCCTTGATTGCATTCTTCATATGATCTTAACTAGTCTGTAGTCTGATTCCTCTCTGCTAACTATAGAACATTTTCAATCTCCTTCAATGTTCCTAGTAGCCTTTTACCATCAAGAAATATGTCATTCTGTATCTCCAAGTGTGAAGGTTGTTTTTGTCCAAGTTATTGCTCATAAGTTGAATCATTCCATTAGTGTTTGCCATTTATCAATTCACAACACTCCCAAAACACCACAAGTAGTACCTCTGCTTGAGCAGTGTCACACTATGACATGACAGTTTGATCTCAAAAAAGAAATAGTTCTCATATATCAATAGTACACGGAATCGCTTGAAATTCTAGATATCGAATATTTGAGTGTTGCCAAATAGGATACAAGTTACAATTTTGCGAATTGACTTGTTTTTTTGTGGGCACCACCTTGTGGGCTCAAAGCAAAGGTCAAGATATCTCTGAAATAGAAATTTGACACCTTCTACCTTCATACCAAATTTCGTAGCAATTTTGAGGTCGTTTGTGAATCACACCTTCTCCATGCCTTCTCTTGTACTCTTCACTTTTGGCCTTCTCCACAAGCTCTCTACAGCCACATTTGGGTTTGATACCATGTCAAGAGAAAGGAGATAAGGAAGAGAGCTCACTCACACACTCTCATACTCAAGAGGAGCACAAATAGATTGAGGGAAGGAAGAATGATCTTTTTCTTCTTCTTCTTCTTCTTCTTCTTCTTCTTCTTCTTCTTCTATTACATAACAGGAATATACAAGAATGACCTCAAACAACAATACAACTAGTGCAATATATAAAGAACAGTACATAAGGAAAATCATAATGTCCACGAATGAGTGGCCTGACAAGAGAGAAATGTTCCATCCCTCTTCATAGATAAATCTAGTAAAGCTTACTAAAGTATCCCTGACATACATGAGCATGACCACCATACATGTCAGAGAAATGAAAAAGTGATGTGTCATCCTTGATCATCATATGTTGAGCTTGATATCTCAAAACGTTTTCCCTATACATGGGAACTTTTTACTCTAGTTCCAGCTAGATGTTTTTTTGCTATGTTACCACATATATGATTCACACTATAAAATATATCAACCCTTGTCAATGTGGCATAGTTCAAGCTACGCACAAGGCTTTGATAACCTGTCACATCTTCTAAGAGTTCACCTTCATTTGAGCTAAATTTATGATAAACTTCCATTGGAGTACCCGTAATCCTGAAATCTTGCATCTTGAATTTTGCCAACATGTCTTTAATGTACTTTCTTTGAGTGAGAAACAAACCATGATCTTTGTAGACAACTTCCAACCCTAGGAAGTAGGTAAGTGAACCCAAATCACTTATCTTGAATTCTTCTCTCATCTGTTCTTTGATTCTCTTCATGCCATATGTATCATTTCCTGTAAGTATAATATCATCTACATACACACACAAGGTGACTTCAGAATTACTCCTTTTTATGATTAGTGATGGATTTGCCTTGCTAAGTTGAACTCCTTTGTCCTGCAAGAATGAGACAAGCCTGTGATTCCAAGCCTCTGGGGCTTGTTTAAGTACATGTAAACATTTATTAAGTTTACACACATAATCAGGATATATGTGATTCTCAAAACCAGGTGGTTGTGCCATATATACCTCTTCTCTTATCCATCCATTCATAAATGCATCTTTTTACATTCAATTGAAGTATCTTCCAATTTTTGGAAGAGGCAATACTAAGAAAAACCCTAATTGTAGGCATCTTTGCCACAGGAGAGGAGGTCTCCTCATAATCAATTCCCTGAGTTTGTGCAAAGTCTTTTGCCACAAGCCTTACCTTATACTTGTTAATGGAGCCATCTGTATTCTTCTTCAAGTTGTAGATCCATCTTGAGCCTATTAATTTCATTGATGGAGACTTGGGAATGACCTCCCAAGTGTTATTTTGTTGGAAACAATGTTCAATTGGGTCAAATTTTGCTAAGCTAACATACCATGTGTAGCTATGATATGACTCCTTCCTACAAGCAGACGGGCGTAAACAGCATGTATAGCCATTGTATTCAATTCTTCTAGGAGGAGGCAACGCGGGCGACGTGGCTAGTGCAATAGACTATGAAATCGACCCGTGTTCGATCCCCATGAGCGGCAGTAGAGTAAAAACACGTTGAGTTATTTACAAAATTATTTTGAAAAGCTTTTCCAAAAAAATGTAACTGACAACAGAGCTTTCACGAAGGCAACAATTTTTCTTTAGCGAGTGATTTTCGTAGCGATCGTAGATCGGAGTGATTTATTTAAGCTTTTGGGAGTGCTTTATTGGTATCAAGAACTACTATATAAGAAGTGCTTTGGGTCACTTCTATTTATCCTTCACCTAGTATTCAACACAAGCTTGGAGCTTGGACCTCAATAGAGGTGGTGTTTCTTCTAGCACATGGGGCAGCCATGGTGTTAACTTGAAGCATGTTGAGGAGGAGCTATGGAGTTCTTCTTAATGATTCTTCTTGGAGAAGATGAAGGGTGTAATCACTCTCTAGCTCATGGAGAGGAGATTATATCTTGTTCATGGCAAGAAGACTTGGTCATTAGCAGCTTGATGGTGAGGATCGGCCGTCTACATGTTGTAGTTGAAGATTCTCTTCTACATGAAGATTTCGGGCTACGTCAAAGACATTGGATGGTGTTTAACATAACATTTACATCTTATGTTAAGTATTCAGGTGTTTATTTGGTTGGTGTAGTGCAACGTTTTTGCAGCACCACTTCATCTAGATACTCCTTTGGAAGGCTGCATATGCAAGGACCATCATACTATCGCCACATAGACTAGAAATACAACCAATCATACTACCAAAGAATGCCCATATTATAGACAATGGGCAAGACCAACCCAACCATATCTATATAGACATTACACCTATCCTATAAGAGATCCGTCAAGACATGCACAAAGAATTCCTCAACATCAAGGAACCCCAGTAGTTCAGATTCCATACAAGTTTCTAGGATACACATAATTGCAACCTTTGTTAGGACAACAACCACTGCATCCTCGCAACACGGTCCCTATAAAATATGCTCATCCTAAAGATAACCCTAAGATACCAATAGTACTTATGAGTCCCTCCAATAGTGATGAGCCCACTAGCCATGTCTACTCCAAAGTGGAGAAAGGATGGGAAAAAATGAAGGCAAATTGGGCTAAGAAATTGCAAGAGTAGAGGAACAATCAAGGTAAAGAGAAAATCTCCCCTCTCAAGAAACATTTTAACAAAAAGGAAAGTGGAAGCATGTTAAAGAATAAAACCATGCAGGATCATGCTATGTTCAATTCTAGTTGATCCCATGCCTAAAGACCTTGATATGTTACTAAAGGCCTATCAAGGATTAGAAACTAGGCCAATCTTGAGCAACATGATAAATGCTACCCGAGGGGATACCTTAAGAAAGAGAGATTGGATTCAAGTTTCCCAATCAATGCTAGAAGGTAAACCAAATCCCATTCTGAAAATGAGGATTCCTAACTAACAATTCTAAACAACAAATAGACAGATGGATGTTAAGTTCCATGGTTGCGTCTATAGTAATAAGGCAAGTGCCAAGAAAACATGGAAAATTTGAAAGAAATATTCCTCTTAGAAGGGTTAGAGAGTTACTTTGTGGTTTCATTTAAGCTATTTGTAGCTTCAAGAGGAAATATAAACAAGTGATCTTTAGGAAGTGAGATAGTTCATGAAGATAAGAAATTAAATGAAATAGTCTGGTATTCTATTTCATAAATCATTCCATTTTTCTACCATACTCAAGGTGAAATTAATTTTTGGGGAATAAAAGAAGTTTCGAGAAATGGGTCTCCATTGATCCAAGACTGTTTCCCAAAACAAGAATACATTCATAAATATGTTAGGACAAGTACATGATGATGTTCATTTGAAAGATATGCTAAAGATAGAAGCTATCACATGATGGCACCTTCGATTTCTTTTCCAATATATTTTCTCTAGAAAGAAGGAAATAGTCATTAAGTGTAACTAATGGGTTAGGAAAGGAAAAGTAAACATCTTCAAAATATAGATGTTAGCCAAGAAAATTTCCTAGAAAATAACTTTTTGGCATGTGAAAGTTTAGAAAATATGGGATTCCTAAACCTAAAGGTGTTTATAAAGCACAAAGATAAAGCATGCCCAAGTTTCACTTATCTAAAGGAAAGTGTGAAAAGAGTTGGTTTTTCCAAGTATGTAGTCTGCAACTATAATGATGGCATTAAGTCTGTGAAAGGTAAAACATAAGGATTTTCTATTCCCAAGATGATTTATTAAAGATGAAGTCCAAAAGCATGATCAAATGTTTAGAGTTAAGCAGTACAGAGATTCCTATAAATTCTTGAGGGTAGCTACTTAAAGTTTAAGTAAGAAAGGAATCTGAAGACAAGAAGTGAAAAGCTCTTGTTGCTACAAATTGGTTGAGTATAACCAATAGGATACTTTTTTGAGAAATTCAAGAGCTTAGATTTATAATTGGTTTCAATTTTGGAAAACCCTAGAAAAGAAGGATGGATGTTCCATGCAAAGTATTTCAAGTTCCCAAGGCAAAGCACGAGATCATGAAACCATCATGTGAAGTAATCAAAACCTAGAAAATCAAGTTAGAGGTAATGCTTTAAAATTTATTTTAAAGAATTTAAGTGAGAAGGTAATCTATAAAGATATGTTTGGACTTTAGGATAAGTAGCATGAGTTAAGAACCATCATTTTCAGAATCTATCCACACCACTCTTTTATGGATTGATTCTCCACCACCCTTCATTTACACTATCATTATGTCAGGGAGAGGTTCTCTACTAGAGAGATAAATTTAGCATATGTGCCCACACAGCAAACCTTTTCACAAAGGCTCTTCCTAGGGAGAAGTTTTAAGATTTTCTCAAAGCTTTGGGCTTACTTAATTTTGTGGATTTATCTCTTTCCACATAGCTTGGAAATTCCTTATAAATGAGTGGAAGCTCGTTGCTCATCGCATCACTCATAGGGGTGATTTGTTGATATATTTAGTAGTGATGTATGTGAACACACTTAGGACTGCCAACACACTTTTTTCCCTCTTTAGGAGGCTTTTTCCCTTGGACTGTATATATGCCTATACCCTAATGGTTCACTTATCTTTGTACATTCACTTGGTAATACATTCAATATTGTGTTGTGATCCAAGGTTCTTGTTCTTCCTTTTGTTGCTTGTGTGCTTCCGTGAATGATTTGGCATGTGCAGTACATGATTCTCAGGCTATTTTAGATGCAAAACTTTGGCATGCATGCTTTGTTCATCTGAACTTTGCTAGTTTGCTACACATGTAGAATCTGAAATGGTGTCCTCTTTGCCCAAACTTGAGGCACTCGGTAACATGTATGTGAAAGCTGTATTTTGGGCAAAATGCAGCATTCCTCATTTCCAAAAGATGGTTCAGTTCGGGCTACTCAAAAATTGCAGTTTGTTCATAACAATGTCTATGGTCCTATGCAGACACTTTCTTTTGGAAATTATCTTTACTTCATGACTTTCATTGATGATTTTTCTAGGCATGCATGGGTATATCCACTCAAAGCAAAGTTTGAACTGTTTATGTGCTTCAAAGAGTTTCTGGTTTGGCTGAAAATATGTCAACATGTAAAATGGGCATCCTCTGTTCTGATCAAGGGGGGGAATATATGTCTTCTGACTTTAATGCATTTCTGGTTGAACATGGGATAAAACACCATTGCATAGTGCCATATACACCTCAATAGAATGGAGTTGCTGAACAGAAGAACAGGTCACTCATGGAGATGGTGAGGGGTATGGTCAAGATTCAAGCTTTACCGAATAGTTTTTGGCTTGAGGTTGTTATGTGTGCAGCATATGTACTGAACAGGTGTCCCACTAAAGCACTACAGTCTATCACTCCATATGAGGCTTGGCATGATTGCAAGCCATCTGTTGCTCATCTACGTGTTTTTGGTTGTTTGGCATATGCATTAGTGCTTGAACGACATTGTAGAAAATTGGATAATAAAGCAATAAATGTATTTTTGTTGGGTACAATTCTGAAAGTAAAGGTTATCGTCTATATCATCCACGTGCTAAACACATTCTAGTTAGCTGTGATGTTGTTTTTGTGGAAGATGCTATTCAGCCATTGCTTTCATGTACTAAGGAGACATCTGTTAGCTCCAAAGACATGCATGATACGTTGCTGCCTCTTTTTACAGTTGGACAGTCTAGTGCTGGTCCTAATGAGGCAGCTTCTTAGCCTTTGCAGGTTTCATGTGATGATGGAGATCGGTCTCCAACCCCATGCCTAGTTTATGCTAGCCTTTTATAGAGATCTCCATGCCTATCCAACTTTGCACTTGTTATGGTGTTGATCTCGTATTGATGTCCGTATTGGTTCGGGAGAGGTTACCTATAGAGCCCCCCCTTTCCTCTATTCTGGGTTGTCTGGTGAAGCAACTATTGCTTATTGCCAACATATGTTTGGCAAACATGCAATTCTCTCGACATGACTCTTAGCCAAGCTTCACTCCATATTTCATTTTCTTTTTTGTATCCCTTCATCATCTCAACCCTTGTATGATATTCGCACAGCTGATCCTTTGTACTATTTCATCCATGGCCGCCCCTATCTATATGCTTCATTGATGTTTGGCTTGTTCACCCTTAGATCATAGTGTTACCTCACAGCCATCACTCATTGCACCCCCCCTCTTTCTATGTTTACTCCGCACCCATCCTAACATAACATTAGCAGAGTGTTGTATCAAAGTTTCATGAAAAACTTTAATCATTTCATAAGTCAATGAATGAGTTTTGTGAAGCATACTTTTTTTAGTAAAACCATAATTCATAGAATATTGATCTAGTAAAGATTTCCAAAATTCAAGGAGCTTTTGAGTTATACTTGATATAGAGGTGTTCTAAATTCAAGTATAGCTTTTCTTTTGGAGATTAATCATCTCCATCACTTATTTCTGGAAACCCTTAGAATTTTCATGGATGAATTTTCTTCCTTTTGAGGCAATTACAAGGAGAGCCCTTTGGATTGCTTGGATAATCACTTGAGACAACTGCAAAATGTTTTTAAAAGATGTAGAGGGACTAAACTAAAGTTGAACCCAAATAAGGATTATTTCCTCGTGACAGAAGGAGCTCTCCTAGGACATGTGGTATTTGCTAAAGGTATGGCTCCTAATCGAGATAAAATTATATCTATACTAAAGTTACCCAAACCCAAATCTCCAAAAGAAATTCAGAGCTATTTGGGGCATACCAGGTACCACAGGAGATTTATTAAAATGTAGGCAGAGATAGCCAGGCCATTGGCTAGACTTATAGGTAAGGAACTACCCTTCAAGTGGGAGGAAGAAGAGGAAAAAGCTTATTAGACATTAAGGTCCAAACTGGTGGCTGCACCAATTCTTATCACACTAGATTGGTCGAAGATTTTTCATGTACATGTAGATGCAAGTGTTTACTAAATAAGCCATAAGAAACTAGCAGGATATGGAGGTGGCTCATTTTGCTCCAAGAATTTGATTCTCTCTAGTCCATAGACCTAGAAGAGAAAATGTTATGGCTGATCACCTGTCTAGGATTCACACAAATGATAAAGCAATCAGAGTGAATGAAGACTTCCCATATGCTGAATTGTTCTCTATAAGAGCACAAACATGGTACGACAACATTAAGAATTTTCTTACAACTGGTCTATATCTAGAAAAGGCAAGTTCAGTGCAAAAGAAGAGGCTACTAATCAAGATCAGACCTTTTACATTCATTGAAGGAAAATTATATAGATATGGTAAGGACAACCAACTTAGAAAGTGGAGAGGAAGAGGAAGTAAGGAAAATTCTTTTAACTGCACATGAAGGAATAGTTGGTAGTCACCTTCTAGGCCATATTATGAGCTAGAGAATCCTTGATGTAGGCTTATGGTGGCCCACATTATTCAGAGATGCAGATGAATGGGGGAGAGCATGTGATGTCTGTCAGAGGTCTGGCCCCAAGTCCACAAAGCAGCAACATAACCCCTTGGTTGTTCCCACTTCATGGCAACCATTGGAGAAGTGGGGGTTGGATTTTGTAGGGCCCATATACCCCTCATCAATCCCGAAAAGAGAAAAGTATCTGTTGATCACCACCGGCTATGCAACAAAGTGGGCTGAAGCTATTAGCTCTCTTGATTGCACATCACAAATAGTTGCATATTTCCTTTACAGTAACACCATTTGTAAATTTGGGTGTCCTCTTGAAATTTTCACAAACCAAGGTACTCATTTTGTGTTAAAAGTTTTGTATGAAATTTTTAAAAGGTACAAGGTTTTACATAGGACCTCTTGTGCCTATTATCCAAGAGCTAATGGACAGGAAAAATCCACTAATAAGGTGTTAATTGCCATGTTAAGGAAGGAATGTTTGTTCCATCCCAGTTCTTGGGGCACAGCTTATGAAGCTACCCTCTGGGCTTATAGTTTGGCTTAGAAAGAAGCAACAGGATACTCTCCATTCCAGTTGTTTTATGGGGTATTGCCCATTGAACCCTTTGAATTTCTACATGGTTCACAAAACTTGCATTTATGTAGGGAAAGAAAGATTGTGGTGTCACATATACTCTTTGAGATTACACATTTAGCACAGAGAGAATACAATTCTTGCATCCTTTACTTTCATTACCTAAATCATTTCTTTGGAAAATTATGCAGCCTCTTTGGCTCCCCTTGCTTAGAATTTGTACTCTATATCTTGCATGATTCTCTTGTTGACCTTGGTCTTGGTTATTGTTTCCTCTCCCACTTCCCAAGCCTCTACGTCTACCTCTTCCTCTACCAAAGTAGATTACCTGCTCAAAACTAGGGTTTCCTTGGGAGTTCGAGTCCTCACCAATATTCTTTTCTTCAATAATCAACATGGACACCAGATCAAGAAAATTCAAAATATTTTTGCTAGTTTGAATAGAAGTTCTAAACTACTTATATGCACTCCTAAACCATGAAGGCACACTTCCACCTTATCATCATCATCTACATTCACGTCAATTGATGCAAGTGACTCAGATATGCTTTTGATTTTCAGGGTGTAGTCACTTACCGACATGCCCTTTTTCTCTAATATATGGAGCTCCTACTTGGGTTGCAATTTGTGTGCCTTTGTATTGGTCTCATACAATGTTACAAAACTATTCCAAGCCTCTTTCACATTCTTGGCATCTTGTATGTGCCCAATCATGCTTTCTTGTATGCTAACATATAGCCAATACATTACCTTTTGTGCTCCTTGATTGCATTCTTCATATGATCTTAACTAGTCTGTAGTCTGATTCCTCTCTGCTAACTATAGAACATTTTCAATCTCCTTCAATGTTCCTAGTAGCCTTTTACCATCAAGAAATATGTCATTCTGTATCTCCAAGTGTGAAGGTTGTTTTTGTCCAAGTTGTTGCTCATAAGTTGAATCATTCCATCAGTGTTTGCCATTTATCAATTCACAACACTCCCAAAACACCACAAGTAGTACCTCTGCTTGAGCAGTGTCACACTATGACATGACAGTTTGATCTCAAAAAAGAAATAGTTCTCATATATCAATAGTACACGGAATCGCTTGAAATTCTAGATATCGAATATTTGAGTGTTGCCAAATAGGATACAAGTTACAGTTTTGCGAATTGACTTGTTTTTTTGTGGGCACCACCTTGTGGGCTCAAAGCAAAGGTCAAGATATCTCTGAAATAGAAATTTGACACCTTATACCTTCATACCAAATTTCGTAGCAATTTTGAGGTCGTTTGTGAATCACACCTTCTCCATGCCTTCTCTTGTACTCTTCACTTTTGGCCTTCTCCACAAGCTCTCTACAGCCACATTTGGGTTTGATACCATGTCAAGAGAAAGGAGATAAGGAAGAGAGCTCACTCACACACTCTCATACTCAAGACGAGCACAAATAGATTGAGGGAAGGAAGAATGATCTTTTTCTTCTTCTTCTTCTTCTTCTTCTTCTTCTTCTTCTATTACATAACAGGAATATACAAGAATGACCTCAAACAACAATACAACTAGTGCAATATATAAAGAATAGTACATAAGGAAAATCATAATGTCCACGAATGAGTGGCCTGACAAGAGAGAAATGTTCCATCCCTCTTCATAGATAAATCTAGTAAAGCTTACTAAAGTATCCCTGACATACATCAGCATGACCACCATACATGTCAGAGAAATGAAAAAGTGATATGTGTCATCCTTGATCATCATATGTTGAGCTTGATATCTCAAAACGTTTTCCCTATACATGGGAACTTTTTACTCTAGTTCCAGCTAGATGTTTTTTTGCTATGTTACCACATATATGATTCACACTATAAAATATATCAACCCTTGTCAATGTGGCATAGTTCAAGCTACCCACAAGGCTTTGATAACCTGTCACATCTTCTAAGAGTTCACCTTCATTTGAGCTAAATTTATGATAAACTTCCATTGGAGTACCCGTAATCCTGAAATCTTGCATCTTGAATTTCGCCAACATGTCTTTAATGTACTTTCTTTGAGTGAGAAACAAACCATGATCTTTGTAGACAACTTCCAACCCTAGGAAGTAGGTAAGTGAACCCAAATCACTTATCTTGAATTCTTCTCTCATCTGTTCTTTGATTCTCTTCATGCCATATGTATCATTTCCTGTAAGTATAATATCATCTACATACACACACAAGGTGACTTCAGAATTACTCATTTTTATGATTACTGATGGATTTGCCTTGCTAGGTTGAAATCATTTGTCCTGCAAGAATGAGACAAGCCTGTGATTCCAAGCCTCTGGGGCTTGTTTGAGTACATGTAAACATTTATTAAGTTTACACACATAATCAGGATATATGTGATTCTCAAAACCAGGTGGTTGTGCCATATATACCTCTTCTCTTATCCATCCATTCATAAATGCATCTTTTTACATCCAATTGAAGTATCTTCCAATTTTTGGAAGAGGCAATACTAAGAAAAACCCTAATTGTAGGCATCTTTGCCACAGGAGAGAAGGTCTCCTCATAATCAATTCCCTGAGTTTGTGCAAAGTCTTTTGCCACAAGCCTTACCTTATACTTGTTAATGGAGCCATCTGTATTCTTCTTCAAGTTGTAGATCCATCTTGAGCCTATTAATTTCATTGATGGAGACTTGGGAATGACCTCCCAAGTGTTATTTTGTTGGAAACAATGTTCAATTGGGTCAAATTTTGCTAAGCTAACATACCATGTGTAGCTATGATATGACTCCTTCCTACAAGCAGACGGGCGTAAACAGCATGTATAGCCATTGTATTCAGTTCTTGTACGAGGAGGCAACGCGGGCGACGTGGCTAGTGCAATAGACTATGAAATCGACTCGTGTTCGATCCCCGTGAGCGGCAGTAGAGTAAAAACACGTTGAGTTATTTACAAAATTATTTTGAAAAGCTTTTCCAAAAAAACGTAACTGACAACAGAGCTTTCACGAAGGCAACAATTTTTCTTTAGCGAGTGATTTTCGTAGCGATCATAAATCGGAGTGATTTATTTAAGCTTTTGGGAGTGCTTTATTGGTATCAAGAACTACTATATAAGAAGTGCTTTGGGTCACTTCTATTTATCCTTCACCTAGTATTCAACACAAGCTTGGAGCTTGGACCTCAATAGAGGTGGTGTTTCTTCTAGCACATGGGGCAGCCATGGTGTTAACTTGAAGCATGTTGAGGAGGAGCTATGGAGTTCTTCTTAATGATTCTTCTTGGAGAAGATGAAGGGTGTAATCACTCTCTAGCTCATGGAGAGGAGATTATATCTTGTTCATGGCAAGAAGACTTGGTCATTAGCAGCTTGATGGTGAGGATCGGCCGTCTACATGTTGTAGTTGAAGATTCTCTTCTACATGAAGATTTCGGGCTACGTCAAAGACATTGGATGGTGTTTAACATAACATTTACATCTTATGTTAAGTATTCAGGTACATATTCTCTTTATGCACACAGGTACTACTTGAATTTTATGGAGGCAGTAGCATTCATATCAGGAGGAGTCCTATTCGGCATAGGTACAAGAGAAACAGTATGTATATGCTTTATGCATATTTGGATGGGGTGTTTGAGAAGGTGTGTTCATATGAGTTTGAGGATTTCCGGCAATGGGTTTTTCAATCTTGAGATATGTTCATTTGAAGTCGACTATATTTCTTCATTCTCTACTTCTCTTTCAGCACTCCATCAAAAAAAGCATCTTGTCAGAGCTGGTTCTCAGTGTGTAATTGATCATTGTCCATGATTCAAAGCTTGCTTAAATCCCATATTTTCTAGTATATGCCTACAAAATTTCATAAGCATTGCATTTTTGAATCTTGAGATATTAACATTTCTCTACACACGGGTCTGAGTACTACTATAGCCCGTGAAAATCGAGGTGATGCTACAACTTTCTAGACACTTTTCTCTTTATGTAGTCCATCATTTTTTATGAAATAACTCTTGATTGTTAGCATACTAAGTTAATAAGAGTTCCCCAAAAGGAATCAAGTCAATTGCTGCTATGGCAAGAGAGTCATTCAAAACTCTGGACAGGTGTATGAACATAAATAGCAAGTTTTTTATTCTTGAATCTACTCCAACTTATCTATTTTGATTCATCTTTTTTAGAGTTATCTTAGATGGTACATTGGGTGTCTAATACATCCTTTGGCAAGAAAAAAGGGCCCACTACATATCCTTGGAGTTTATTTGGTTGGTGTAGTGCAACGTTTTTGCAGCACCACTTCATCTAGATACTCCTTTGGAAGGCTGCATATGCAAGGACCATCATACTATCGCCACATAGACTAGAAATACAACCAATCATACTACCAAAGAATGCCCATATTATAGACAATGGGCAAGACCAACCCAACCATATCTGTATAGACATTACACCTATCCTATAAGAGATCCGTCAAGACATGCACAAAGAATTCCTCAACATCAAGGAACCCCAGTAGTTCAGATTCCATACAAGTTTCTAGGATACACATAATTGCAACCTTTGTTAGGACAACAACCACTGCATCCTCGCAACACGGTCCCTATAAAATATGCTCATCCTAAAGATAACCCTAAGATACCAATAGTACTTATGAGTCCCTCCAATAGTGATGAGCCCACTAGCCATGTCTACTCCAAAGTGGAGAAAGGATGGGAAAAAATGAAGGCAAATTGGGCTAAGAAATTGCAAGAGTAGAGGAACAATCAAGGTAAAGAGAAAATCTCCCCTCTCAAGAAACATTTTAACAAAAAGGAAAGTGGAAGCATGTTAAAGAATAAAACCATGCAGGATCATGCTATGTTCAATTCTAGTTGATCCCATGCCTAAAGACCTTGATATGTTACTAAAGGCCTATCAAGGATTAGAAACTAGGCCAATCTTGAGCAACATGATAAATGCTACCCGAGGGGATACCTTAAGAAAGAGAGATTGGATTCAAGTTTCCCAATCAATGCTAGAAGGTAAACCAAATCCCATTCTGAAAATGAGGATTCCTAACTAACAATTCTAAACAACAAATAGACAGATGGATGTTAAGTTCCATGGTTGCGTCTATAGTAATAAGGCGAGTACCAAGAAAACATGGAAAATTTGAAAGAAATATTCCTCTTAGAAGGGTTAGAGAGTTACTTTGTGGTTTCATTTAAGCTATTTGTAGCTTCAAGAGGAAATATAAACAAGTGATCTTTAGGAAGTGAGATAGTTCATGAAGATAAGAAATTAAATGAAATAGTCTGGTATTCTATTTCATAAATCATTCCATTTTTCTACCATATTCAAGGTGAAATTAATTTTTGGGGAATAAAAGAAGTTTCGAGAAATGGGTCTCCATTGATCCAAGACTGTTTCCCAAAACAAGAATACATTCATAAATATGTTAGGACAAGCACATGATGATGTTCATTTGAAAGATATGCTAAAGATAGAAGCTATCACATGATGGCACCTTCGATTTCTTTTCCAATATATTTTCTCTAGAAAGAAGGAAATAGTCATTAAGTGTAACTAATGAGTTAGGAAAGGAAAAGTAAACATCTTCAAAATATAGATGTTAGCCAAGAAAATTTCCTAGAAAATAACTTTTTGGCATGTGAAAGTTTAGAAAATATGGGATTCCTAAACCTAAAGGTGGTTATAAACCACAAAGATAAAGCATGCCCAAGTTTCACTTATCTAAAGGAAAGTGTGAAAAGAGTTGGTTTTTCCAAGTATGTAGTCTGCAACTATAATGATGGCATTAAGTCTGTGAAAGGTAAAACATAAGGATTTTCTATTCCCAAGATGATTTATTAAAGATGAAGTCCAAAAGCATGATCAAATGTTTAGAGTTAAGCAGTACAGAGATTCCTATAAATTCTTGAGGGTAGCTACTTAAAGTTTAAGTAAGAAAGGAATCTGAAGACAAGAAGTGAAAAGCTCTTGTTGCTACAAATTGGTTGAGTATAACCAATAGGATACTTTTTTGAGAAATTCAAGAGCTTAGATTTATAATTGGTTTTAATTTTGGAAAACCCTAGAAAAGAAGGATGGATGTTCCATGCAAAGTATTTCAAGCTCCCAAGGCAAAGCACGAGATCATGAAACCATCATGTGAAGTAATCAAAACCTAGAAAATCAAGTTAGAGGTAATGCTTTAAAATTTATTTTAAAGAATTTAAGTGAGAAGGTAATCTATAAAGATATGTTTGGACTTTAGGATAAGTAGCATGAGTTAAGAACCATCATTTTCAGAATCTATCCACACCACTCTTTTATGGATTGATTCTCCACCACCCTTCATTTACACTATCATTATGTCAGGGAGAGGTTCTCTACTAGAGAGATAAATTTAGCATATGTGCCCACACAGCAAACCTTTTCACAAAGGCTCTTCCTAGGGAGAAGTTTTAAGATTTTCTCAAAGCTTTGCGCTTACTTAATTTTGTGGATTTATCTCTTTCCACATAGCTTGGAAATTCCTTATAAATGAGTGGAAGCTCGTTGCTCATCGCATCACTCATAGGGGTGATTTGTTGATATATTTAGTAGTGATGTATGTGAACACACTTAGGACTGCCAACACACTTTCTTCCCTCTTTAGGAGGCTTTTTCCCTTGGACTGTATATATGCCTATACCCTAATGGTTCACTTATCTTTGTACATTCACTTGGTAATACATTCAATATTGTGTTGTGATCCAAGGTTCTTGTTCTTCCTTTTGTTGCTTGTGTGCTTCCGTGAATGATTTGGCATGTGTAGTACATGATTCTCAGGCTATTTCAGATGCAAAACTTTGGCATGCACGCTTTGTTCATCTGAACTTTGCTAGTTTGCTACACATGTAGAATCTGAAATGGTGTCCTCTTTGCCCAAACTTGAGGCACTCGGTAACATGTATCTGAAAGCTGTATTTTGGGCAAAATGCAGCATTCCTCATTTCCAAAAGATGGTTCAGTTCGGGCTACTCAAAAATTGCAGTTTGTTCATAACAATGTCTATGGTCCTATGCAGACACTTTCTTTTGGAAATTATCTTTACTTCATGACTTTCATTGATGATTTTTCTAGGCATGCATGGGTATATCCACTCAAAGCAAAGTTTGAAGTGTTTATGTGCTTCAAAGAGTTTCTGGTTTGGCTGAAAATATGTCAACATGTAAAATGGGCATCCTCTGTTCTGATCAAGGGGGGGAATATATGTCTTCTGACTTTAATGCATTTCTGGTTGAACATGGGATAAAACACCATTGCATAGTGCCATATACACCTCAATAGAATGGAGTTGCTGAACAGAAGAACAGGTCACTCATGGAGATGGTGAGGGGTATGGTCAAGATTCAAGCTTTACCGAATAGTTTTTGGCTTGAGGTTGTTATGTGTGCAGCATATGTACTGAACAGGTGTCCCACTAAAGCACTACAGTCTATCACTCCATATGAGGCTTGGCATGATTGCAAGCCATCTGTTGCTCATCTACGTGTTTTTGGTTGTTTGGCATATGTATTAGTGCCTGAACGACATTATAGAAAATTGGATAATAAAGCAATAAATGTATTTTTGTTGGGTACAATTCTGAAAGTAAAGGTTATCGTCTATATCATCCACGTGCTAAACACATTCTAGTTAGCTGTGATGTTTTTTTTGTGGAAGATGCTATTCAGCCATTGCTTTCATGTACTAAGGAGACATCTGTTAGCTCCAAAGACATGCATGATACGTTGCTGCCTCTTTTTACAGTTGGACAGTCTAGTGCTGGTCCTAATGAGGCAGCTTCTTAGCCTTTGCAGGTTTCATGTGATGATGGAGATCGGTCTCCAACCCCATGCCTAGTTTATGCTAGCCTTTTATAGAGATCTCCATGCCAATCCAACTCTGCACTTGTTATGGTGTTGATCTCGTATTGATGTCCGTATTGGTTCGGGAGAGGTTACCTATAGAGCCCCCCCTTTCCTCTATTCTGGGTTGTCTGGTGAAGCAACTATTGCTTATTGCCAACATATGTTTGGCAAACATGCAATTCTCTCGTCATGACTCTTAGCCAAGCTTCACTCCATATTTCATTTTCTTTTTCGTATCCCTTCATCATCTCAACCCTTGTATGATATTCGCATAGCTGATCCTTTGTACTATTTCATCCATGGCCGCCCCTATCTATATGCTTCATTGATGTTTGGCTTGTTCACCCTTAGATCATAGTGTTACCTCACAGCCATCACTCATTGCACCCCCCCTCTTTCTATGTTTACTCCGCACCCATCCTAACATAACATTAGCAGAGTGTTGTATCAAAGTTTCACGAAAAACTTTAATCATTTCATAAGTCAATGAATGAGTTTTGTGAAGCATACTTTTTTTAGTAAAACCATAATTCATAGAATATTGATCTAGTAAAGATTTCCAAAATTCAAGGAGCTTTTGAGTTATACTTGATATAGAGGTGTTCTAAATTCAAGTATAGCTTTTCTTTTGGAGATTAATCATCTCCATCACTTATTTCTGGAAACCCTTAGAATTTTCATGGATGAATTTTCTTCCTTTTGAGGCAATTACAAGGAGACCCCTTTGGATTGCTTGGATAATCACTTGAGACAACTGCAAAATGTTTTTAAAAGATGTAGAGGGACTAAACTAAAGTTGAACCCAAATAAGGATCATTTCCTCGTGACAGAAGGAGCTCTCCTAGGACATGTGGTATTTGCTAAAGGTATGGCTCCTAATCGAGATAAAATTATATCTATACTAAAGTTACCCAAACCCAAATCTCCAAAAGAAATTCAGAGCTATTTGGGGCATACCAGGTACCACAGGAGATTTATGAAAATGTAGGCAGAGATAGCCAGGCCATTGGCTAGACTTATAGGTAAGGAACTACCCTTCAAGTGGGAGGAAGAAGAGGAAAAAGCTTATTAGACATTAAGGTCCAAACTGGTGGCTGCACCAATTCTTATCACACTAGATTGGTCGAAGATTTTTCATGTACATGTAGATGCAAGTGTTTACTAAATAAGCCATAAGAAACTAGCAGGATATGGAGGTGGCTCGTTTTGCTCCAAGAATTTGATTCTCTCTAGTCCATAGACCTAGAAGAGAAAATGTTATGGCTGATCACTGTCTAGGATTCACACAAATGATAAAGCAATCGGAGTGAATGAAGACTTCCCATATGCTGAATTGTTCTCTATAAGAGCACAAAGATGGTACGACACCATTAAGAATTTTCTTACAACTGGTCTATATCTAGAAAAGGCAAGTTCAGTGCAAAAGAAGAGGCTACTAATCAAGATCAGACCTTTTACATTCATTGAAGGAAAATTATATAGATATGGTAAGGACAACCAACTTAGAAAGTCGAGAGGAAGAGGAAGTAAAGAAAATTCTTTTAACTACACATGAAGGAATAGTTGGTAGTCACCTTCTAGGCCATATTATGAGCTAGAGAATCCTTGATGTAGGCTTATGGTGGCCCACATTATTCAGAGATGCAGATGAATGGGGGAGAGCATGTGATGTCTGTCAGAGGTCTGGCCCCAAGTCCACAAAGCAGCAACATAACCCCTTGGTTGTTCCCACTTCATGGCAACCATTGGAGAAGTGGGGGTTGGATTTTGTAGGGCCCATATACCCCTCATCAATCCCGAAAAGAGAAAAGTATCTGTTGATCACCACCGGCTATGCAACAAAGTGGGCTGAAGCTATTAGCTCTCTTGATTGCACATCACAAATAGTTGCATATTTCCTTTACAGTAACACCATTTGTAAATTTGGGTGTCCTCTTGAAATTTTCACAAACCAAGGTACTCATTTTGTGTTAAAAGTTTTGTATGAAATTTTTAAAAGGTACAAGGTTTTACATAGGACCTCTTGTGCCTATTCTCCAAGAGCTAATGGACAGGAAAAATCCACTAATAAGGTGTTAATTGCCATGTTAAGGAAGGAATGTTTGTTCCATCCCAGTTCTTGGGGCACAGCTTATGAAGGTACCCTCTGGGCTTATAGTTTGGCTTAGAAAGAAGCAACAGGATACTCTCCATTCCAGTTGTTTTATGGGGTATTGCCCATTGAACCCTTTGAATTTCTACATGGTTCACAAAACTTGCATTTATGTAGGGAAAGAAAGATTGTGGTGTCACATATACTCTTTGAGATTACACATTTAGCACAGAGAGAATACAATTCTTGCATCCTTTACTTTCATTACCTAAATCATTTCTTTGGAAAATTATGCAGCCTCTTTGGCTCCCCTTGCTTAGAATTTGTACTCTATATCTTGCATGATTCTCTTGTTGACCTTGGTCTTGGTTATTGTTTCCTCTCCCACTTCCCAAGCCTCTACGTCTACCTCTTCCTCTACCAAAGTAGATTACCTGCTCAAAACTAGGGTTTCCTTGGGAGTTCGAGTCCTCACCAATATTCTTTTCTTCAATAATCAACATGGACACCAGATCAAGAAAATTCAAAATATTTTTGCTAGTTTGAATAGAAGTTCTAAACTACTTATATGCACTCCTAAACCATGAAGGCACACTTCCACCTTATCATCATCATCTACATTCACGTCAATAGATGCAAGTGACTCCGATATGCTTTTGATTTTCAGGGTGTAGTCACTTACCGACATGCCCTTTTTCTCTAATATATGGAGCTCCTACTTGGGTTGCAATTTGTGTGCCTTTGTATTGGTCTCATACAATGTTACAAAACTATTCGAAGCCTCTTTCAGATTCTTGGCATCTTGTATGTGCCCAATCATGCTTTCTTGTATGCTAACATATAGCCAATACATTACCTTTTGTGCTCCTTGATTGATTCTTCATATGATCTTAACTAGTCTGTAGTCTGATTCCTCTCTGCTAACTATAGAACATTTTCAATCTCCTTCAATGTTCCTAGTAGCCTTTTACCATCAAGAAATATGTCATTCTGTATCTCCAAGTGTGAAGGTTGTTTTTGTCCAAGTTGTTGCTCATAAGTTGAATCATTCCATCAGTGTTTGCCATTTATCAATTCACAACACTCCCAAAACACCACAAGTAGTACCTCTGCTTGAGCAGTGTCACACTATGACATGACAGTTTGATCTCAAAAAAGATATAGTTCTCATATATCAATAGTACACGGAATCGCTTGAAATTCTAGATATCGAATATTTGAGTGTTGCCAAATAGGATACAAGTTAGAGTTTTGCGAATTGACTTGTTTTTTTGTGGGCACCACCTTGTGGGCTCAAAGCAAAGGTCAAGATATCTCTGAAATAGAAATTTGACACCTTCTACCTTCATACCAAATTTCGTAGCAATTTTGAGGTCGTTTGCGAATCACACCTTCTCCATGCCTTCTCTTGTACTCTTCACTTTTGGCCTTCTCCACAAGCTCTCTACAGCCACATTTGGGTTTGATACCATGTCAAGAGAAAGGAGATAAGGAAGAGAGCTCACTCACACACTCTCATACTCAAGAGGAGCACAAATAGATTGAGGGAAGGAAGAATGATCTTCTTCTTCTTCTTCTTCTTCTTCTTCTATTACATAACAGGAATATACAAGAATGACCTCAAACAACAATACAACTAGTGCAATATATAAAGAATAGTACATAAGGAAAATCATAATGTCCACGAATGAGTGGCCTGACAAGAGAGAAATGTTCCATCCCTCTTGATAGATAAATCTAGTAAAGCTTACTAAAGTATCCCTGACATACATCAGCATGACCACCATACATGTCAGAGAAATGAAAAAGTGATATGTGTCATCCTTGATCATCATATGTTGAGCTTGATATCTCAAAACGTTTTCCCTATACATGGGAACTTTTTACTCTAGTTCCAGGTAGATGTTTTTTTGCTATGTTACCACATATATGATTCACACTATAAAATATATCAACCCTTGTCAATGTGGCATAGTTCAAGCTACCCACAAGGCTTTGATAACCTGTCACATCTTCTAAGAGTTCACCTTCATTTGAGCTAAATTTATGATAAACTTCCATTGGAGTACCCGTAATCCTGAAATCTTGCATCTTGAATTTCGCCAACATGTCTTTAATGTACTTTCTTTGAGTGAGAAACAAACCATGATCTTTGTAGACAACTTCCAACCCTAGGAAGTAGGTAAGTGAACCCAAATCACTTATCTTGAATTCTTCTCTCATCTGTTCTTTGATTCTCTTCATGCCATATGTATCATTTCCTGTAAGTATAATATCATCTACATACACACACAAGGTGACTTCAGAATTACTCATTTTTATGATTACTGATGGATTTGCCTTGCTAGGTTGAAATCCTTTGTCCTGCAAGAATGAGACAAGCCTGTGATTCCAAGCCTCTGGGGTTTGTTTGAGTACATGTAAACATTTATTAAGTTTACACACATAATCAGGATATATGTGATTCTCAAAACCAGGTGGTTGTGCCATATATACCTCTTCTCTTATCCATCCATTCATAAATGCATCTTTTTACTTCCAATTGAAGTATCTTCCAATTTTTGGAAGAGGCAATACTAAGAAAAACCCTAATTGTAGGCATCTTTGCCACAGGAGAGAAGGTCTCCTCATAATCAATTCCCTGAGTTTGTGCAAAGTCTTTTGCCACAAGCCTTACCTTATACTTGTTAATGGAGCCATCTGTATTCTTCTTCAAGTTGTAGATCCATCTTGAGCCTATTAATTTCATTGATGGAGACTTGGGAATGACCTCCCAAGTGTTATTTTGTTGGAAACAATGTTCAATTAGGTCAAATTTTGCTAAGCTAACATACCATGTGTAGCTATGATATGACTCCTTCCTAGAAGCAGACGGGCATTAATAGCATGTATAGCCATTGTATTCAGTTCTTGTACGAGGAGGCAACGCGGGCGACGTAGCTAGTGCAATAGACTATGAAATCGACCCGTGTTCGATCCCCGTGAGCGGAAGTAGAGTAAAAACACGTTGAGTTATTTACAAAATTATTTTGAAAAGCTTTTCCAAAAAAACGTAACTGACAACAGAGCTTTCACGAAGGCAACAATTTTTCTTTAGCGAGTGATTTTCGTAGCGATCATAGATCGGAGTGATTTATTTAAGCTTTTGGGAGTGCTTTATTGGTATCAAGAACTACTATATAAGAAGTGCTTTGGGTCACTTCTATTTATCCTTCACCTAGTATTCAACACAAGCTTGGAGCTTGGACCTCAATAGAGGTGGTGTTTCTTCTAGCACATGGGGCAGCCATGGTGTTAACTTGAAGCATGTTGAGGAGGAGCTATGGAGTTCTTCTTAATGATTCTTCTTGGAGAAGATGAAGGGTGTAATCACTCTCTAGCTCATGGAGAGGAGATTATATCTTGTTCATGGCAAGAAGACTTGGTCATTAGCAGCTTGATGGTGAGGATCGGCCGTCTACATGTTGTAGTTGAAGATTCTCTTCTACATGAAGATTTCGGGCTACGTCAAAGACATTGGATGGTGTTTAACATAACATTTACATCTTATGTTAAGTATTCAGGTACATATTCTCTTTATGCACACAGGTACTACTTGAATTTTATGGAGGCAGTAGCATTCATATCAGGAGGAGTCCTATTCGGCATAGGTACAAGAGAAACAGTATGTATATGCTTTATGCATATTTGGATGGGGTGTTTGAGAAGGTGTGTTCATATGAGTTTGAGGATTTCCGGCAATTTCATTTACAATTGGGTTTTTCAATCTTGAGATATGTTCATTTGAAGTCGACTATATTTCTTCATTCTCTACTTCTCTTTCAGCACTCCATCAAAAAAAGCATCTTGTCAGAGCTGGTTCTCAGTGTGTAATTGATCATTGTCCATGATTCAAAGCTTGCTAAAATCCCATATTTTCTAGTATATGCCTACAAAATTTCATAAGCATTGCATTTTTGAATCTTGAGATATTAACATTTCTCTACACACGGGTCTGAGTACTACTACAGCCCGTGAAAATCGGGGTGATGCTACAACTTTCTAGACACTTTTCTCTTTATGTAGTCCATCATTTTTTTATGAAATAACTCTTGATTGTTAGCATACTAAGTTAATAAGAGTTCCCCAAAAGGAATCAAGTCAATTGCTGCTATGGCAAGAGAGTCATTCAAAACTCTGGACAGGTGTATGAACATAAATAGCAAGTTTTTTATTCTTGAATCTACTCCAACTTATCTATTTTGATTCATCTCTTTTAGAGTTATCTTAGATGGTACATTGGGTGTCTAATACATCCTTTGCCAAGCAAAAAGGGCCCACTACATATCCTTGGAGTTTATTTGGTTGGTGTAGTGCAACGTTTTTGCAGCACCACTTCATCTAGATACTCCTTTGGAAGGCTGCATATGCAAGGACCATCATACTATCGCCACATAGACTAGAAATACAACCAATCATACTACCAAAGAATGCCCATATTATAGACAATGGGCAAGACCAACCCAACCATATCTATATAGACATTACACCTATCCTATAAGAGATCCGTCAAGACATGCACAAAGAATTCCTCAACATCAAGGAACCCCAGTAGTTCAGATTCCATACAAGTTTCTAGGATACACATAATTGCAACCTTTGTTAGGACAACAACCACTGCATCCTCGCAACACGGTCCCTATAAAATATGCGCATCCTAAAGATAACCCTAAGATACCAATAGTACTTATGAGTCCCTCCAATAGTGATGAGCCCACTAGCCATGTCTACTCCAAAGTGGAGAAAGGATGGGAAAAAATGAAGGCAAATTGGGCTAAGAAATTGCAAGAGTAGAGGAACAATCAAGGTAAAGAGAAAATCTCCCCTCTCAAGAAACATTTTAACAAAAAGGAAAGTGGAAGCATGTTAAAGAATAAAACCATGCAGGATCATGCTATGTTCAATTCTAGTTGATCCCATGCCTAAAGACCTTGATATGTTACTAAAGGCCTATCAAGGATTAGAAACTAGGCCAATCTTGAGCAACATGATAAATGCTACCCGAGGGGATACCTTAAGAAAGAGAGATTGGATTCAAGTTTCCCAATCAATGCTAGAAGGTAAACCAAATCCCATTCTGTAAATGAGGATTCCTAACTAACAATTCTAAACAACAAATAGACAGATGGATGTTAAGTTCCATGGTTGCGTCTATAGTAATAAGGCGAGTGCCAAGAAAACATGGAAAATTTGAAAGAAATATTCCTCTTAGAAGGGTTAGAGAGTTACTTTGTGGTTTCATTTAAGCTATCTGTAGCTTCAAGAGGAAATATAAACAAGTGATCTTTAGGAAGTGAGATAGTTCATCAAGATAAGAAATTAAATGAAATAGTCTGGTATTCTATTTCATAAATCATTCCATTTTTCTACCATATTCAAGGTGAAATTAATTTTTGGGGAATAAAAGAAGTTTCGAGAAATGGGTCTCCATTGATCCAAGACTGTTTCCCAAAACAAGAATACATTCATAAATATGTTAAGACAAGTACATGATGATGTTCATTTGAAAGATATGCTAAAGATAGAAGCTATCACATGATGGCACCTTCGATTTCTTTTCCAATATATTTTCTCTAGAAAGAAGGAAATAGTCATTAAGTGTAACTAATGGGTTAGGAAAGGAAAAGTAAACATCTTCAAAATATAGATGTTAGCCAAGAACATTTCCTAGAAAATAACTTTTTGGCATGTGAAAGTTTAGAAAATATGGGAGTCCTAAACCTAAAGGTGTTTATAAACCACAAAGATAAAGCATGCCCAAGTTTCACTTATCTAAAGGAAAGTGTGAAAAGAGTTGGTTTTTCCAAGTATGTA
This sequence comes from Ceratopteris richardii, assembly GCA_020310875.1. NCBI lineage: Eukaryota > Viridiplantae > Streptophyta > Polypodiopsida > Polypodiales > Pteridaceae > Ceratopteris > Ceratopteris richardii. The sequence goes on along the minus strand of CM035406.1, from coordinate 49,531,398 downwards.
GTCTGCAACTATAATGATGGCATTAAGTCTGTGAAAGGTAAAACATAAGGATTTTCTATTCCCAAGATGATTTATTAAAGATGAAGTCCAAAAGCATGATCAAATGTTTAGAGTTAAGCAGTACAGAGATTCCTATAAATTCTTAAGGGTAGCTACTTAAAGTTTAAGTAAGAAAGGAATCTGAAGACAAGAAGTGAAAAGCTCTTGTTGCTACAAATTGGTTGAGTATAACCAATAGGATACTTTTTTGAGAAATTCAAGAGCTTAGATTTATAATTGGTTTTAATTTTGGAAAACCCTAGAAAAGAAGGATGGATGTTCCATGCAAAGTATTTCAAGTTCCCAAGGCAAAGCACGAGATCATGAAACCATCATGTGAAGTAATCAAAACCTAGAAAATCAAGTTAGAGGTAATGCTTTAAATTTTATTTTAAAGAATTTAAGTGAGAAGGTAATCTATAAAGATATGTTTGGACTTTAGGATAAGTAGCATGAGTTAAGAACCATCATTTTCAGAATCTATCCACACCACTCTTTTATGGATTGATTCTCCACCACCCTTCATTTACACTATCATTATGTCAGGGAGAGGTTCTCTACTAGAGAGATAAATTTAGCATATGTGCCCACAAAGCAAACCTTTTCACAAAGGCTCTTCCTAGGGAGAAGTTTTAAGATTTTCTCAAAGCTTTGCGCTTACTTAATTTTGTGGATTTATCTCTTTCCACATAGCTTGGAAATTCCTTATAAATGAGTGGAAGCTCGTTGCTCATCGCATCACTCATAGGGGTGATTTGTTGATATATTTAGTAGTGATGTATGTGAACACACTTAGGACTGCCAACACACTTTTTTCCCTCTTTAGGAGGCTTTTTCCCTTGGACTGTATATATGCCTATACCCTAATGGTTCACTTATCTTTGTACATTCACTTGGTAATACATTCAATATTGTGTTGTGATCCAAGGTTCTTGTTCTTCCTTTTGTTGCTTGTGTGCTTCCGTGAATGATTTGGCATGTGCAGTACATGATTCTCAGGCTATTTCAGATGCAAAACTTTGGCATGCACGCTTTGTTCATCTGAACTTTGCTAGTTTGCTACACATGTAGAATCTGAAATGGTGTCCTCTTTGCCCAAACTTGAGGCACTCGGTAACATGTATGTGAAAGCTGTATTTTGGGCAAAATGCAGCATTCCTCATTTCCAAAAGATGGTTTAGTTCGGGCTACTCAAAAATTGCAGTTTGTTCATAACAATGTCTATGGTCCTATGCAGACACTTTCTTTTGGAAATTATCTTTACTTCATCACTTTCATTGATGATTTTTCTAGGCATGCATGGGTATATCCACTCAAAGCAAAGTTTGAAGTGTTTATGTGCTTCAAAGAGTTTCTGGTTTGGCTGAAAATATGTCAACATGTAAAATGGGCATCCTCTGTTCTGATCAAGGGGGGGAATATATGTCTTCTGACTTTAATGCATTTCTGGTTGAACATGGGATAAAACACCATTGCATAGTGCCATATACACCTCAATAGAATGGAGTTGCTGAACAGAAGAACAGGTCACTCATGGAGATGGTGAGGGGTATGGTCAAGATTCAAGCTTTACCGAATTTGGCTTGAGGTTGTTATGTGTGCAGCATATGTACTGAACAGGTGTCCCACTAAAGCACTACAGTCTATCACTCCATATGAGGCTTGGCATGATTGCAAGCCATCTGTTGCTCATCTACGTGTTTTTGGTTGTTTGGCATATGCATTAGTGCCTGAACGACATTGTAGAAAATTGGATAATAAAGCAATAAATGTATTTTTGTTGGGTACAATTCTGAAAGTAAAGGTTATCGTCTATATCATCCACGTGCTAAACACATTCTAGTTAGCTGTGATGTTGTTTTTGTGGAAGATGCTATTCAGCCATTGCTTTCATGTACTAAGGAGACATCTGTTAGCTCCAAAGACATGCATGATACGTTGCTGCCTCTTTTTACAGTTGGACAGTCTAGTGCTGGTCCTAATGAGGCAGCTTCTTAGCCTTTGCAGGTTTCATGTGATGATGGAGATCGGTCTCCAACCCCATGCCTAGTTTATGCTAGCCTTTTATAGAGATCTCCATGCCTATCCAACTCTGCACTTGTTATGGTGTTGATCTCGTATTGATGTCCGTATTGGTTCGGGAGAGGTTACCTATAGAGCCCCCCCTTTCCTCTATTCTGGGTTGTCTGGTGAAGCAACTATTGCTTATTGCCAACATATGTTTGGCAAACATGCAATTCTCTCGACATGACTCTTAGCCAAGCTTCACTCCATATTTCATTTTCTTTTTCGTATCCCTTCATCATCTCAACCCTTGTATGATATTCGCATAGCTAATCCTTTGTACTATTTCATCCATGGCCGCCCCTATCTATATGCTTCATTGATGTTTGGCTTGTTCACCCTTAGATCATAGTGTTACCTCACAGCCATCACTCATTGCACCCCCCCTCTTTCTATGTTTACTCCGCACCCATCCTAACATAACATTAGCAGAGTGTTGTATCAAAGTTTCATGAAAAACTTTAATCATTTCATAAGTCAATGAATGAGTTTTGTGAAGCATACTTTTTTTAGTAAAACCATAATTCATAGAATATTGATCTAGTAAAGATTTCCAAAATTCAAGGAGCTTTTGAGTTATACTTGATATAGAGGTGTTCTAAATTCAAGTATAGCTTTTCTTTTGGAGATTAATCATCTCCATTACTTATTTCTGGAAACCCTTAGAATTTTCATGGATGAATTTTCTTCCTTTTGAGGCAATTACAAGGAGACCCCTTTGGATTGCTTGGATAATCACTTGAGACAACTGCAAAATGTTTTTAAAAGATGTAGAGGGACTAAACTAAAGTTGAACACAAATAAGGATCATTTCCTCGTGACAGAAGGAGCTCTCCTAGGACATGTGGTATTTGCTAAAGGTATGGCTCCTAATCGAGATAAAATTATATCTATACTAAAGTTACCCAAACCCAAATCTCCAAAAGAAATTCAGAGCTATTTGGGGCATACCAGGTACCACAAGAGATTTATTAAAATGTAGGCAGAGATAGCCAGGCCATTGGCTAGACTTATAGGTAAGGAACTACCCTTCAAGTGGGAGGAAGAAGAGGAAAAAGCTTATTAGACATTAAGGTCCAAACTGGTGGCTGCACCAATTCTTATCACACTAGATTGGTCGAAGATTTTTCATGTACATGTAGATGCAAGTGTTTACTAAATAAGCCGTAAGAAACTAGCAGGATATGGAGGTGGCTCGTTTTGCTCCAAGAATTTGATTCTCTCTAGTCCATAGACCTAGAAGAGAAAATGTTATGGCTGATCACCTGTCTAGGATTCACACAAATGATAAAGCAATCGGAGTGAATGAAGACTTCCCATATGCTGAATTGTTCTCTATAAGAGCACAAAGATGGTACGACAACATTAAGAATTTTCTTACAACTGGTCTATATCTAGAAAAGGCAAGTTCAGTGCAAAAGAAGAGGCTACTAATCAAATCAGACCTTTTACATTCATTGAAGGAAAATTATATAGATATGGTAAGGACAACCAACTTAGAAAGTGGAGAGGAAGAGGAAGTAAGGAAAATTCTTTTAACTGCACATGAAGGAATAGTTGGTAGTCACCTTCTAGGCCATATTATGAGCTAGAGAATCCTTGATGTAGGCTTATGGTGGCCCACATTATTCAGAGATGCAGATGAATGGGGGAGAGCATGTGATGTCTGTCAGAGGTCTGGCCCCAAGTCCACAAAGCAGCAACACAACCCCTTGGTTGTTCCCACTTCATGGCAACCATTGGAGAAGTGGGGGTTGGATTTTGTAGGGCCCATATACCCCTCATCAATCCCGAAAAGAGAAAAGTATCTGTTGATCACCACCGGCTATGCAACAAAGTGGGATGAAGCTATTAGCTCTCTTGATTGCACATCACAAATAGTTGCATATTTCCTTTACAGTAACACCATTTGTAAATTTGGGTGTCCTCTTGAAATTTTCACAAACCAAGGTACTCATTTTGTGTTGAAAGTTTTGTATGAAATTTTTAAAAGGTACAAGGTTTTACATAGGACCACTTGTGCCTATTATCCAAGAGCTAATGGACAGGAAAAATCCACTAATAAGGTGTTAATTGCCATGTTAAGGAAGGAATGTTTGTTCCATCCCAGTTCTTGGGGCACAGCTTATGAAGGTACCCTCTGGGCTTATAGTTTGGCTTAGAAAGAAGCAACAGGATACTCTCCATTCCAGTTGTTTTATGGGGTATTGCCCATTGAACCCTTTGAATTTCTACATGGTTCACAAAACTTGCATTTATGTAGGGAAAGAAAGATTGTGGTGTCACATACTCTTTGAGATTACACATTTTGCACAGAGAGAATACAATTCTTGCATCCTTTACTTTCATTACCTAAATCATTTCTTTGGAAAATTATGCAGCCTCTTTGGCTCCCCTTGCTTAGAATTTGTACTCTATATCTTGCATGATTCTCTTGTTGACCTTGGTCTTGGTTATTGTTTCCTCTCCCACTTCCCAAGCCTCTACGTCTACCTCTTCCTCTACCAAAGTAGATTACCTGCTCAAGGGTTTCCTTGGGAGTTCGAGTCCTCACCAATATTCTTTTCTTCAATAATCAACATGGACACCAGATCAAGAAAATTCAAAATATTTTTGCTAGTTTGAATAGAAGTTCTAAACTACTTATATGCACTCCTAAACCATGAAGGCACACTTCCACCTTATCATCATCATCTACATTCACGTCAATAGATGCAAGTGACTCAGATATGCTTTTGATTTTCAGGGTGTAGTCACTTACCGACATGCCCTTTTTCTCTAATATATGGAGCTCCTACTTGGGTTGCAATTTGTGTGCCTTTGTATTGGTCTCATACAATGTTACAAAACTATTCCAAGCCTCTTTCAGATTCTTGGCATCTTGTATGTGCCCAATCATGCTTTCTTGTATGCTAACATATAGCCAATACATTACCTTTTGTGCTCCTTGATTGCATTCTTCATATGATCTTAACTAGTCTGTAGTCTGATTCCTCTCTGCTAACTATAGAACATTTTCAATCTCCTTCAATGTTCCTAGTAGCCTTTTACCATCAAGAAATATGTCATTCTGTATCTCCAAGTGTGAAGGTTGTTTTTGTCCAAGTTGTTGCTCATAAGTTGAATCATTCCATCAGTGTTTGCCATTTATCAATTCACAACACTCCCAAAACACCACAAGTAGTACCTCCGCTTGAGCAGTGTCACACTATGACATGACAGTTTGATCTCAAAAAAGAAATAGTTCTCATATATCAATAGTACACGGAATCGCTTGAAATTCTAGATATCGAATATTTGAGTGTTGCCAAATAGGATACAAGTTAGAGTTTTGCGAATTGACTTGTTTTTTTGTGGGCACCACCTTGTGGGCTCAAAGCAAAGGTCAAGATATCTCTGAAATAGAAATTTGACACCTTCTACCTTCATACCAAATTTCGTAGCAATTTTGAGGTCGTTTGTGAATCACACCTTCTCCATACCTTCTCTTGTACTCTTCACTTTTGGCCTTCTCCACAAGCTCTCTACAGCCACATCTGGGTTTGATACCATGTCAAGAGAAAGGAGATAAGGAAGAGAGCTCACTCACACACTCTCATACTCAAGAGGAGCACAAATAGATTGAGGGAAGGAAGAATGATCTTTTTCTTCTTCTTCTTCTTCTTCCTCTTCTTCTTCTTCTTCTATTACATAACAGGAATATACAAGAATGATCTCAAACAACAATAGAACTAAAGAATAGTACATAAGGAAAATCATAATGTCCACGAATGAGTGGCCTGACAAGAGAGAAATGTTCCATCCCTCTTGATAGATAAATCTAGTAAAGCTTACTAAAGTATCCCTAACATACATCAGCATGACCACCATACATGTCAGAGAAATGAAAAAGTGATATGTGTCATCCTTGATCATCATATGTTGAGCTTGATATCTCAAAACGTTTTCCCTATACATGGGAACTTTTTACTCTAGTTCCAGCTAGATGTTTTTTTGCTATGTTACCACATATATGATTCACACTATAAAATATATCAACCCTTGTCAATGTGGCATAGTTCAAGCTACCCACAAGGCTTTGATAACCTGTCACATCTTCTAAGAGTTCACCTTCATTTGAGCTAAATTTATGATAAACTTCCATTGGAGTACCCGTAATCCTGAAATCTTGCATCTTGAATTTCGCCAACATGTCTTTAATGTACTTTCTTTGAGTGAGAAACAAACCATGATCTTTGTAGACAACTTCCAACCCTAGGAAGTAGGTAAGTGAACCCAAATCACTTATCTTGAATTCTTCTCTCATCTGTTCTTTGATTCTCTTCATGCCATATGTATCATTTCCTGTAAGTATAATATCATCTACATACACACACAAGGTGACTTCAGAATTATTCATTTTTATGATTAGTGATGGATTTGCCTTGCTAGGTTGAAATCCTTTGTCCTGCAAGAATGAGACAAGCCTGTGATTCCAAGCCTCTGGGGCTTGTTTGAGTACATGTAAACATTTATTAAGTTTACACACATAATCAGGATATATGTGATTCTCAAAACAGGTGGTTGTGCCATATATACCTCTTCTCTTATCCATCCATTCATAAATGCATCTTTTTACATCCAATTGAAGTATCTTCCAATTTTTGGAAGAGACAATACTAAGAAAAACCCTAATTGTAGGCATCTTTGCCACAGGAGAGAAGGTCTCCTCATAATCAATTCCCTGAGTTTGTGCAAAGTCTTTTGCCACAAGCCTTACCTTATGCTTGTTAATGGAGCCATCTGTATTCTTCTTCAAGTTGTAGATCCATCTTGAGCCTATTAATTTCATTGATGGAGACTTGGGAATGACCTCCCAAGTGTTATTTTGTTGGAAACAATGTTCAATTGGGTCAAATTTTGCTAAGCTAACATACCATGTGTAGCTATGATATGACTCCTTCCTACAAGCAGACGGGCGTAAACAGCATGTATAGCCATTGTATTCAGTTCTTGTACGAGGAGGCAACGCGGGCGACGTGGCTAGTGCAATAGACTATGAAATCGACCCGTGTTCCATCCCCATGAGCGGCACTAGAGTAAAAACACGTTGAGTTATTTAAAAAATTATTTTGAAAAGCTTTTCCAAAAAATCCTAACTGACAACAGAGCTTTCACGAAGGCAACAATTTTTCTTTAGCGAGTGATTTTCGTAGCGATCATAGATCGGAGTGATTTATTTAAGCTTTTGGGAGTGCTTTATTGGTATCAAGAACTACTATATAAGAAGTGCTTTGGGTCACTTCTATTTATCCTTCACCTAGTATTCAACACAAGCTTGGAGCTTGGACCTCAATAGAGGTGGTGTTTCTTCTAGCACATGGGGCAGCCATGGTGTTAACCTGAAGCATGTTGAGGAGGAGCTATGGAGTTCTTCTTAATGATTCTTCTTGGAGAAGATGAGGGGTGTAATCACTCTCTAGCTCATGGAGAGGAGATTATATCTTGTTCATGGCAAGAAGACTTGGTCATTAGCAGCTTGATGGTGAGGATCGGCCGTCTACATGTTGTAGTTGAAGATTCTCTTCTACATGAAGATTTCGGGCTACGTCAAAGACATTGGATGGTGTTTAACATAACATTTACATCTTATGTTAAGTATTCAGGTACATATTCTCTTTATGCACACAGGTACTACTTGAATTTTTTGGAGGCAGTAGCATTCATATCAGGAGGAGTCCTATTCGGCATAGGTACAAGAGAAACAGTATGTATATGCTTTATGCATATTTGGATGGGGTGTTTTGAGAACGTGTGTTCATATGGGTTTGAGGATTTCCGGCAATTTCATTTACAATTGGGTTTTTCAATCTTGAGATATGTTCATTTGAAGTCGACTATATTTCTTCATTCTCTACTTCTCTTTCAGCACTCCATCAAAAAAAGCATCTTGTCAGAGCTGGTTCTCAGTGTGTAATTGATCATTGTCCATGATTCAAAGCTTGCTAAAATCACATATTTTCTAGTATATGCCTACAAAATTTCATAAGCATTGCATTTTTGAATCTTGAGATATTAACATTTCTCTACACACGGGTCTGAGTACTACTACAGCCCGTGAAAATCGGGGTGATGCTACAACTTTCTAGACACTTTTCTCTTTATGTAGTCCATCATTTTTTATGAAATAACTCTTGATTGTTAGCATACTAAGTTAATAACAGTTCCCCAAAAGGAATCAAGTCAATTGCTGCTATGGCAAGAGAGTCATTCAAAACTCTGGACAGGTGTATGAACATAAATAGCAAGTTTTTTATTCTTGAATCTACTCCAACTTATCTATTTTGATTCATCTTTTTTAGAGTTATCTTAGATGGTACATTGGGTGTCTAATACATCCTTTGGCAAGCAAAAAGGGCCCACTACATATCCTTGGAGTTTATTTGGTTGGTGTAGTGCAACGTTTTTGCAGCACCACTTCATCTAGATACTCCTTTGGAAGGCTGCATATGCAAGGACCATCATACTATCGCCACATAGACTAGAAATACAACCAATCATACTACCAAAGAATGCCCATATTATAGACAATGGGCAAGACCAACCCAACCATATCTATATAGACATTACACCTATCCTATAAGAGATCCGTCAAGACATGCACAAAGAATTCCTCAACATCAAGGAACCCCAGTAGTTCAGATTCCATACAAGTTTCTAGGATACACATAATTGCAACCTTTGTTAGGACAACAACCACTGCATCCTCGCAACACGGTCCCTATAAAATATGCTCATCCTAAAGATAACCCTAAGATACCAATAGTACTTATGAGTCCCTCCAATAGTGATGAGCCCACTAGCCATGTCTACTCCAAAGTGGAGAAAGGATGGGAAAAAATGAAGGCAAATTGGGCTAAGAAATTGCAAGAGTAGAGGAACAATCAAGGTAAAGAGAAAATCTCCCCTCTCAAGAAACATTTTAACAAAAAGGAAAGTGGAAGCATGTTAAAGAATAAAACCATGCAGGATCATGCTATGTTCAATTCTAGTTGATCCCATGCCTAAAGACCTTGATATGTTACTAAAGGCCTATCAAGGATTAGAAACTAGGCCAATCTTGAGCAACATGATAAATGCTACCCGAGGGGATACCTTAAGAAAGAGAGATTGGATTCAAGTTTCCCAATCGATGCTAGAAGGTAAACCAAATCCCATTCTGAAAATGAGGATTCCTAACTAACAATTCTAAACAACAAATAGACAGATGGATGTTAAGTTCCATGGTTGCGTCTATAGTAATAAGGCGAGTGCCAAGAAAACATGGAAAATTTGAAAGAAATATTCCTCTTAGAAGGGTTAGAGAGTTACTTTGTGGTTTCATTTAAGCTATCTGTAGCTTCAAGAGGAAATATAAACAAGTGATCTTTAGGAAGTGAGATAGTTCATGAAGATAAGAAATTAAATGAAATAGTCTGGTATTCTATTTCACAAATCATTCCATTTTTCTACCATATTCAAAGTGAAATTAATTTTTGGGGAATAAAAGAAGTTTCGAGAAATGGGTCTCCATTGATCCAAGACTGTTTCCCAAAACAAGAATACATTCATAAATATGTTAGGACAAGTACATGATGATGTTCATTTGAAAGATATGCTAAAGATAGAAGCTATCACATGATGGCACCTTCGATTTCTTTTCCAATATATTTTCTCTAGAAAGAAGGAAATAGTCATTAAGTGTAACTAATGGGTTAGGAAAGGAAAAGTAAACATCTTCAAAATATAGATGTTAGCCAAGAAAATTTCCTAGAAAATAACTTTTTGGCATGTGAAAGTTTAGAAAATATGGGATTCCTAAACCTAAAGGTGTTTATAAACCACAAAGATAAAGCATGCCCAAGTTTCACTTATCTAAAGGAAAGTGTGAAAAGAGTTGGTTTTTCCAAGTATGTAGTCTGCAACTATAATGATGGCATTAAGTCTGTGAAAGGTAAAACATAAGGATTTTCTATTCCCAAGATGATTTATTAAAGATGAAGTCCAAAAGCATGATCAAATGTTTAGAGTTAAGCAGTACAGAGATTCCTATAAATTCTTGAGGTTAGCTACTTAAAGTTTAAGTAAGAAAGGAATCTGAAGACAAGAAGTGAAAAGCTCTTGTTGCTACAAATTGGTTGAGTATAACCAATAGGATACTTTTTTGAGAAATTCAAGAGCTTAGATTTATAATTGGTTTTAATTTTGGAAAACCCTAGAAAAGAAGGATGGATGTTCCATGCAAAGTATTTCAAGTTCCCAAGGCAAAGCACGAGATCATGAAACCATCATGTGAAGTAATCAAAACCTAGAAAATCAAGTTAGAGGTAATGCTTTAAAATTTATTTTAAAGAATTTAAGTGAGAAGGTAATCTATAAAGATATGTTTGGACTTTAGGATAAGTAGCATGAGTTAAGAACCATCATTTTTAGAATCTATCCACACCACTCTTTTATGGATTGATTCTCCACCACCCTTCATTTACACTATCATTATGTCAGGGAGAGGTTCTCTACTAGAGAGATAAATTTAGCATATGTGCCCACACAGCAAACCTTTTCACAAAGGCTCTTCCTAGGGAGAAGTTTTAAGATTTTCTCAAAGCTTTGGGCTTACTTGATTTTGTGGATTTATCTCTTTCCACATAGCTTGGAAATTCCTTATAAATGAGTGGAAGCTCGTTGCTCATCGCATCACTCATAGGGGTGATTTGTTGATATATTTAGTAGTGATGTATGTGAACACACTTAGGACTGCCAACACACTTTTTTCCCTCTTTAGGAGGCTTTTTCCCTTGGACTGTATATATGCCTATACCCTAATGGTTCACTTATCTTTGTACATTCACTTGGTAATACATTCAATATTGTGTTGTGATCCAAGGTTCTTGTTCTTCCTTTTGTTGCTTGTGTGCTTCCGTGAATGATTTGGCATGTGCAGTACATGATTCTCAGGCTATTTCAGATGCAAAACTTTGGCATGCACGCTTTGTTCATCTGATTTTTGCTAGTTTGCTACACATGTAGAATCTGAAATGGTGTCCTCTTTGCCCAAACTTGAGGCACTCGGTAACATGTATGTGAAAGCTGTATTTTGGGCAAAATGTAGCATTCCTCATTTCCAAAAGATGGTTCAGTTCGGGCTACTCAAAAATTGCAGTTTGTTCATAACAATGTCTATGGTCCTATGCAGACACTTTCTTTTGGAAATTATCTTTACTTCATGACTTTCATTGATGATTTTTCTAGGCATGCATGGGTATATCCACTCAAAGCAAAGTTTGAAGTGTTTATGTGCTTCAAAGAGTTTCTGGTTTGGCTGAAAATATGTCAACATGTAAAATGGGCATCCTCTGTTCTGATCAAGGGGGGGAATATATGTCTTCTGACTTTAATGCATTTCTGGTTGAACATGGGATAAAACACCATTGCATAGTGCCATATACACCTCAATAGAATGGAGTTGCTGAACAGAAGAACAGGTCACTCATGGAGATGGTGAGGGGTATGGTCAAGATTCAAGCTTTACCGAATAGTTTTTGGCTTGAGGTTGTTATCTGTGCAGCATATGTACTGAACAGGTATCCCACTAAAGCACTACAGTCTATCACTCCATATGAGGCTTGGCATGATTGCAAGCCATCTGTTGCTCATCTACGTGTTTTTGACTGTTTGGCATATGCATTAGTGCCTTAACGACATTGTAGAAAATTGGATAATAAAGCAATAAATGTATTTTTGTTGGGTACAATTCTGAAAGTAAAGGTTATCGTCTATATCATCCACGTGCTAAACACATTCTAGTTAGCTGTGATGTTGTTTTTGTGGAAGATGCTATTCAGCCATTGCTTTCATGTACTAAGGAGACATCTGTTAGCTCCAAAGACATGCATGATACGTTGCTGCCTCTTTTTACAGTTGGACAGTCTAGTGCTGGTCCTAATGAGGCAGCTTCTTAGCCTTTGCAGGTTTCATGTGATGATGGAGATCGGTCTCCAACCCCATGCCTAGTTTATGCTAGCCTTTTATAGAGATCTCCATGCCTATCCAACTCTGCACTTGTTATGGTGTTGATCTCGTATTGATGTCCGTATTGGTTCGGGAGAGGTTACCTATAGAGCCCCCCCTTTCCTCTATTCTGGGTTGTCTGGTGAAGCAACTATTGCTTATTGCCAACATATGTTTGGCAAACATGCAATTCTCTCGACATGACTCTTAGCCAAGCTTCACTCCATATTTCATTTTCTTTTTCGTATCCCTTCATCATCTCAACCCTTGTATGATATTCGCATAGCTGATCCTTTGTACTATTTCATCCATGGCCGCCCCTATCTATATGCTTCATTGATGTTTGGCTTGTTCACCCTTAGATCATAGTGTTACCTCACAGCCATCACTCATTGCACCCCCCCTCTTTCTATGTTTACTCCGCACCCATCCTAACATAACATTAGCAGAGTGTTGTATCAAAGTTTCATGAAAAACTTTAATCATTTCATAAGTCAATGAATGAGTTTTGTGAAGCATACTTTTTTTAGTAAAACCATAATTCATAGAATATTGATCTAGTAAAGATTTCCAAAATTCAAGGAGCTTTTGAGTTATACTTGATATAGAGGTGTTCTAAATTCAAGTATAGCTTTTCTTTTGGAGATTAATCATCTCCATCACTTATTTCTGGAAACCCTTAGAATTTTCATGGATGAATTTTCTTCCTTTTGAGGCAATTACAAGGAGACCCCTTTGGATTGCTTGGATAATCACTTGAGACAACTGCAAAATGTTTTTAAAAGATGTAGAGGGACTAAACTAAAGTTGAACCCAAATAAGGATCATTTCCTCGTGACAGAAGGAGCTCTCCTAGGACATGTGGTATTTGCTAAAGGTATGGCTCCTAATCGAGATAAAATTATATCTATACTAAATTTACCCAAACCCAAATCTCCAAAAGAAATTCAGAGCTATTTGGGGCATACCAGGTACCATAGGAGATTTATTAAAATGTAGGCAGAGATAGCCAGGCCATTGGCTAGACTTATAGGTAAGGAACTACCCTTCAAGTGGGAGGAAGAAGAGGAAAAAGCTTATTAGACATTAAGGTCCAAACTGGTGGCTGCACCAATTCTTATCACACTAGATTGGTCGAAGATTTTTCATGTACATGTAGATGCAAGTGTTTACTAAATAAGCCATAAGAAACTAGCAGGATATGGAGGTGGCTCGTTTTGCTCCAAGAATTTGATTCTCTCTAGTCCATAGACCTAGAAGAGAAAATGTTATGGCTGATCACCTGTCTAGGATTCACACAAATGATAAAGCAATCGGAGTGAATGAAGACTTCCCATATGCTGAATTGTTCTCTATAAGAGCACAAAGATGGTACGACAACATTAAGAATTTTCTTACAACTGGTCTATATCTAGAAAAGGCAAGTTCAGTGCAAAAGAAGAGGCTACTAATCAAGATCAGACCTTTTACATTCATTGAAGGAAAATTATATAGATATGGTAAGGACAACCAACTTAGAAAGTGGAGAGGAAGAGGAAGTAAGGAAAATTCTTTTAACTGCACATGAAGGAATAGTTGGTAGTCACCTTCTAGGCCATATTATGAGCTAGAGAATCCTTGATGTAGGCTTATGGTGGCCCACATTATTCAGAGATGCAGATGAATGGGGGAGAGCATGTGATGTCTGTCAGACGTCTGGCCCCAAGTCCACAAAGCAGCAACATAACCCCTTGGTTGTTCCCACTTCATGGCAACCATTGGAGAAGTGGGGGTTGGATTTTGTAGGGCCCATATACCCCTCATCAATCCCGAAAAGAGAAAAGTATCTGTTGATCACCACCGGCTATGCAACAAAGTGGGCTGAAGCTATTAGCTCTCTTGATTGCACATCACAAATAGTTGCATATTTCCTTTACAGTAACACCATTTGTAAATTTGGGTGTCCTCTTGAAATTTTCACAAACCAAGGTACTCATTTTGTGTTGAAAGTTTTGTATGAAATTTTTAAAAGGTACAAGGTTTTACATAGGACCTCTTGTGCCTATTATCCAAGAGCTAATGGACAGGAAAAATCCACTAATAAGGTGTTAATTGCCATGTTAAGGAAGGAATGTTTGTTCCATCCCAGTTCTTGGGGCACAGCTTATGAAGGTACCCTCTGGGCTTATAGTTTGGCTTAGAAAGAAGCAACAGGATACTCTCCATTCCAGTTGTTTTATGGGGTATTGCCCATTGAACCCTTTGAATTTCTACATGGTTCACAAAACTTGCATTTATGTAGGGAAAGAAAGATTGTGGTGTCACATATACTCTTTGAGATTACACATTTTGCACAGAGAGAATACAATTCTTGCATCCTTTACTTTCATTACCTAAATCATTACTTTGGAAAATTATGAAGCCTCTTTGGCTCCCCTTGCTTAGAATTTGTACTCTATATCTTGCATGATTCTCTTGTTGACCTTGGTCTTGGTTATTGTTTCCTCTCCCACTTCCCAAGCCTCTACGTCTACCTCTTCCTCTACCAAAGTAGATTACCTGCTCAAAACTAGGGTTTCCTTGCGAGTTCGAGTCCTCACCAATATTCTTTTCTTCAATAATCAACATGGACACCAGATCAAGAAAATTCAAAATATTTTTGCTAGTTTGAATAGAAGTTCTAAACTACTTATATGCACTCCTAAACCATGAAGGCACACTTCCACCTTATCATCATCATCATCTACATTCACGTCAATAGATGCAAGTGACTCAGATATGCTTTTGATTTTCAGGGTGTAGTCACTTACCGACATGCCCTTTTTCTCTAATATATGGAGCTCCTACTTGGGTTGCAATTTGTGTGCCTTTGTATTGGTCTCATACAATGTTACAAAACTATTCCAAGCCTCTTTCAGATTCTTGGCATCTTGTATGTGCCCAATCATGCTTTCTTGTATGCTAACATATAGCCAATACATTACCTTTTGTGCTCCTTGATTGCATTCTTCATATGATCTTAACTAGTCTGTAGTCTGATTCCTCTCTGCTAACTATAGAACATTTTCTATCTCCTTCAATGTTCCTAGTAGCCTTTTACCATCAAGAAATATGTCATTCTGTATCTCCAAGTGTGAAGGTTGTTTTTGTCCAAGTTGTTGCTCATAAGTTGAATCATTCCATCAGTGTTTGCCATTTATCAATTCACAACACTCCCAAAACACCACAAGTAGTACCTCTGCTTGAGCAGTGTCACACTATGACATGACAGTTTGATCTCAAAAAAGAAATAGTTCTCATATATCAATAGTACACGGAATCGCTTGAAATTCTAGATATCGAATATTTGAGTGTTGCCAAATAGGATACAAGTTAGAGTTTTGCGAATTGACTTGTTTTTTTGTGGGCACCACCTTGTGGGCTCAAAGCAAAGGTCAAGATATCTTTGAAATAGAAATTTGACACCTTCTACCTTCATACCAAATTTCGTAGCAATTTTGAGGTCGTTTGTGAATCACACCTTCTCCATGCCTTCTCTTGTACTCTTCACTTTTGGCCTTCTCCACAAGCTCTCTACAGCCACATTTGGGTTTGATACCATGTCAAGAGAAAGGAGATAAGGAAGAGAGCTCACTCACACACTCTCATACTCAAGAGGAGCACAAATAGATTGAGGGAAGGAAGAATGAACTTTTTCTTCTTCTTCTTCTTCTCCTTCTTCTTCTTCTATTACATAACAGGAATATACAAGAATGACCTAAAACAACAATACAACTAGTGCAATATATAAAGAATAGTACATAAGGAAAATCATAATGTCCACGAATGAGTGGCCTGACAAGAGAGAAATGTTCCATCCCTCTTCATAGATAAATCTAGTAAAGCTTACTAAAGTATCCCTGACATACATCAGCATGACCACCATACATGTCAGAGAAATGAAAAAGTGATATGTGTCATCCTTGATCATCATATG
Source organism: Ceratopteris richardii (assembly GCA_020310875.1). Lineage (NCBI taxonomy): Eukaryota > Viridiplantae > Streptophyta > Polypodiopsida > Polypodiales > Pteridaceae > Ceratopteris > Ceratopteris richardii. The sequence goes on along the minus strand of CM035406.1, from coordinate 49,515,314 downwards.
TTGAGCTTGATATCTCAAAACGTTTTCCCTATACATGGGAACTTTTTACTCTAGTTCCAGCTAGATGTTTTTTTGCTATGTTACCACATATATAATTCACACTATAAAATATATCAACCCTTGTCAATGTGGCATAGTTCAAGCTACCCACAAGGCTTTGATAACCTGTCACATCTTCTAAGAGTTCACCTTCATTTGAGCTAAATTTATGATAAGCTTCCATTGGAGTACCCGTAATCCTGCAATCTTGCATCTTGAATTTTGCCAACATGTCTTTAATGTACTTTCTTTGAGTGAGAAACAAACCATGATCTTTGTAGACAACTTCCAACCCTAGGAAGTAGGTAAGTGAACCCAAATCACTTATCTTGAATTCTTCTCTCATCTGTTCTTTGATTCTCTTCATGCCATATGTATCATTTCCTGTAAGTATAATATCATCTACATACACACACAAGGTGACTTCAGAATTACTCCTTTTTATGATTAGTGATGGATTTGCCTTGCTAGGTTGAAATCCTTTGTCTTGCAAGAATGAGACAAGCCTGTGATTCCAAGCCTCTGGGGCTTGTTTGATTCCATGTAAACATTTATTAAGTTTACACACATAATCGGGATATATGTAATTCTCAAAACCAGGTGGTTGTGCCATATATACCTCTTCTCTTATCCATCCATTCATAAATGCATCTTTTTACATCCAATTGAAGTATCTTCCAATTTTTGGAAGAGGCAATACTAAGAAAAACCCTAATTGTAGGCATCTTTGCCACAGGAGAGAAGGTCTCCTCATAATCAATTCCGTGAGTTTGTGCAAAGTCTTTTGCCACAAGCCTTACCTTAATGGAGCCATCTGTATTCTTCTTCAAGTTGTAGATCCATCTTGAGCCTATTAATTTCATTGATGGAGACTTGGGAATGACCTCCCAAGTGTTATTTTGTTGGAAACAATGTTCAATTGGGTCAAATTTTGCTAAGCTAACATACCATGTGTAGCTATGATATGACTCCTTCCTACAAGCAGACGGGCGTAAACAGCATGTATAGCCATTGTATTCAGTTCTTGTACGAGGAGGCAACGCGGGCGACGTGGCTAGTGCAATAGACTATGAAATCGACCCGTGTTTGATCCCCGTGAGCGGCAGTAGAGTAAAAACACGTTGAGTTATTTACAAAATTATTTTGAAAAGCTTTTCCAAAAAACGTAACTGACGACAGAGCTTTCACGAAGGCAACAATTTTTCTTTCGCGAGTGATTTTTGTAGCGAACCTAGATCGGAGTGATTTATTTAAGCTTTTGGGAGTGCTTTATTGGTATCAAGAACTACTATATAAGAAGTGCTTTGGGTCACTTCTATTTATCCTTCACCTAGTATTCAACACAAGCTTGGAGCTTGGACCTCAATAGAGGTGGTGTTTCTTCTAGCACATGGGGCAGCCATGGTGTTAACTTGAAGCATGTTGAGGAGGAGCTATGGAGTTCTTCTTAATGATTCTTCTTGGAGAAGATGAAGGGTGTAATCACACTCTAGCTCATGGAGAAGAGATTATATCTTGTTCATGGCAAGAAGACTTGGTCATTAGCAGCTTGATGGTGAGGATCGGCCGTCTACATGTTGTAGTTGAAGATTCTCTTCTACATGAAGATTTCGGGCTACATCAAAGACATTGGATGGTGTTTAACATAACATTTACATCTTATGTTAAGTATTCAGGTACATATTCTCTTTATGCACACAGGTACTACTTGAATTTTATGGAGGTAGTAGCATTCATATCAGGAGGAGTCCTATTCGGCATGGGTACAAGAGAAACAGTATGTATATGCTTCATGTATTTGGATGGGGTGTTTGAGAAGGTGTGTTCATATGAGTTTGAGGATTTTCGGCAGCAAACTTGTTAGCATTCTTTGCTACTTTATAAGTATGTGATCTTTTCACACACATATCTAACTTAGGGTCTTCCATAGCCTAAGGTTAGATGAGGGTTTGTTGATTATCAGTTTCACACTCATCCTTCCTCTTTCAGTCACTCATATTCACTCTTCTATAACCTATAAGGTCACACATCTCATGTATATTCAGATTACTGCCCATACATCTGAATATGTTTGTTACATTTGTACATTCACTCATTCATCTATTTCTCATCACATAGATTGGTTGAGAGTTTTTCTCCCACATTGTACATTGAACATTGGTATATATGATACTATGAGTAAGCGATGGCTTACGTAACACCTTACACATGTCGTCTATTCTTTCTCTATCTTTATCTCATCATCTGTATGATTAAGTTGTGGTATGTTCATGTTTTGTCAATATTGAAGATTGTTAGATTCTATATTATATATACTAGACCTATGGAACCAGGGACCTGTGACATGAGCCAAGGGCCTACCTCACTTCCAACATATTTTCCTCAAGAGCTTCAATTTCTACTTCCATTGCATAGATCCATTCTGATTTCTTCTTTGTTTCCTCAAATGTTGAAGGTTCCTCTTGATTTATGTCCTGTGCTAGATAGATTGAATGTTTAGTGACTAGAGATGATTCTGCCTCTTGTCCAAGTTCCTACACTTTTTCTTTACCTTTAGACTTCATCATCTTCTAAGGTATCCTGCTCTTCAACTTTAGAAGAATTATCATTGACAAGTTTTGGAAAATATTCTTCAAGATCATAAGGTAGATTGACCTTTCTACATGAATCTTCATACCAAGAACCATTCTCATCAAATGCTACATCTCTACTCACCATCAATCCAAGCTTGGTCTTCTTCCATTCCAAGCCTCATATGGTGTCATGCCATCAAGTGATTTTGAAGGTAATCTGTTAATCCAATAAGTGGTTGTGGACACTGGATACAACCTCAGCCCATAAGTAATTAGGTAAGTGCTTCTCATTTAGCATAGACCTTACAGCTTCAACAATTATCCTATTCCTTCTTTGTGCCACTCCATTTTGCTCAGGAGTGTACCTTGTAGTGATCTCTCTTTTGATTCCTCTTTCTTGAAGAAAGCAGCCAAATTCATGGGAGAAGTACTCTCCCCCTCCATTTGACCTTAGCCTTTTTAATGTTTTACCTGTTTGATTCTTGACAAGAGCCAACTATTGTTTGAAGCATGAAAAGACTTCATCTTTGTGTTTCATAAAATATAATATAATCCATCTACTGCAATCATCAATGAAGGAGACATAATACCTTGATCTAGATATTGAAGCATCCTTGGTAGGTCCCCATACATCTGCATGAACCAAATCCAAGAGATCTCCATGCATATATCCTTTCTTCATGAATGGTAACCTGTGAGACTTTCCAAATTGACATGTACTACATGTATAAATCATGTGTTGTTTTGACAAGTTAGGAAGTCCAAGTACACTTTGGTCCCTACAAATTTGTCTTTAATGATCGTTCACCAATATGTGCTAACCTTTTGTGCCATACTTCGAATTTTGTAAGTGTCTGACTACCATAGTTAAAGAGAGGAATGTTTCTAGTGTCTTGTAATTCAAATGTGAACAATCTAACTGTCTTTTCACCCTTTGCAATTCTCCTGAATCCTTGACTTGGATCTTCAACAAATGCTCCTGCTTTTGTGAACCTAACCTGTAGGCCTTTCTCCACAATCAATCCTACACTTATCAAATTCTTTGTGATGGTAGGTACATAGAGTACCTTTCTAAGTAGGTTGATGTTTCCATCAGGTACTTTTACATTTCCTATCTTTTCCACCAAATGTCTTGTATCATCCCTTCTCTACACTTCATGCTTGTTCCTTGGATCTTCTAACATTTCCTACCACATGATTGGAACAACCTGAATCTATGTAGAAAACGTGCTCATCATATTTACCTTGTGGCATGGCCGTATTCATGATTAGCAATGAGTCCTCTTGATTTGAGTCTTCTGTGTAGTTATTGAAGTCTCTTCTTCTCCTATTGCCTCCTTGATAGTTTGACTGGTTGTAATTGTTATGCTTGCCATGGTAATTGTTGAGCCTTCCTCTTGAGTATCCATTACTTCCTCTATTGTAGCCTCTGCCTCTTTGATTCCTGAAATTCCTAAAGCAATTTTCAGTTGTATGATTAGTTAATCCACAAATAGAGGATGAATTAGAGTCTTGGGATCTCCCCCTACCTTGCCTTCCTCCTCTGCCTCTACCTCTACCATGTCTTCCTCTACATGCATAGTTAGCTTGATGTGTACCTGCTTCATCATCCACTTTCTATCCTCTTTCTTTGTTTTCTTTGGACTTTCCTTTATTAGTATACAAGGCAGAAGATTGATTACATTTAGACATTTCTCCATTCTTGATAAGTTTGGCCTCTTGAGCAAGTAGTTGTCCTATGAGTGTATTGAAATCTGGTACATGCATGTCCATGTATAGACCATAGATGTCGTGAATGCTTCCCACTTGTCATATGCCTTCAAGCCATTGATGACCTGCCTTACAATTTGTTCTTCCTCTATTACCTCTCCAATGCTTCCCAACAAATTTCCTATGTCCTTGAGCTTTGTGACAAAATCAGTCACATTTTATTTGGGAGCCTTCTTGAGAGTTGTGAAGTCCAGCCATAGTTGATGCTTCCTGGCCTTTGTACTTGAAGAGAAGAAGGCGTCAAGTGCATTCCACACTTCTTGAGATGTTTTACAAATTCTAATGTGAGGCAAAAAAAAATATGAGATAGAGTTGAGGAGATAAGACCTTGCAAGTGCATCCTTGGAGCACCATGTGCTCAATCTTTCTTGCTCTTCTTGTGTTGGTTGACCTTTGTTCCTAAAACTTGGCATAACTTCGCCTCCAGCTATATAACCATATAAATTCCTGCCTTGAAGATAAGCTTCTATCCTTAATGACCAGGCTAGGTAGTAACCTCTATACAATTTGTCAATTGATTAAGGAAATCCATCTATCATGTTGTCCAACCTTGCTCTGATACCACTGTGAAGAGATGGATTTGAACTTGGAGAAGATGAAGTGGTGCTGCAAAAACGTTGCACTACACCAACCAAATAAACTCCAAGGATATGTAGTGGGCCCTTTTTGCTTGCCAAAGGATGTATTAGACACCCAATGTACCATCTAAGATAACTCTAAAAAAGATGAATCAAAGTAGATAAGTTGGAGTAGATTCAAGAATAAAAAACTTGCTATTTATGTTCATACACCTGTCCAGAGTTTTGAATGACTCTCTTACCATAGCAGCAATTGACTTGATTCCTTTTGGGGAACTTTTATTAACTTAGGATGCTAACAATCAAGAGTTATTTCATAAAAAATGATGGACTACATAAAGAGAAAAGTGTCTAGAAAGTTGTAGCATCACCCCGATTTTCACGGGCTGTAGTAGTACTCAGACCCGTGTGTAGAGAAATGTTAATATCTCAAGATTCAAAACTGCAATGCTTATGAAATTTTGTAGGCATATACTAGACAATATGGGATTCTAGCAAGCTTTGAATCATGGACAATGATCAATTACACACTGAGAACCAGCTCTGACAAGATGATTTTTTTGATGGAGTGCTGAAAGAGAAGTAGAGAATGAAGAAATATAGTCGACTTCAAATGAACATATCTCAAGATTGAAAAACCCAATTGTAAATGAAATTTTATGAGCATTTATTAGACTTTAGGAGAAAACTTTACCAACTTAAAGCATTAACAATGATGCACCAATCGCAGAGGACTGAGAAAACTGAGAGATATGGTAGTGAACAATATACTCACAAAAAAATGAAGATATGAACTCAAATGGTCATAAAAATGGAAGTATATTGATTGTGAAGTACAACGGACTTACTGATACATATGTGTGCCTTGAATCCACACTTTGATATGGCATAAAGCTCAGCTCATGGAGGTGTAAAAAACATGACTACAAGGTCATGTATTTATAGTGATAATTGGAGCCCAAATTTGAATTTGAATCTCACCTAAAATCACTCTCCAATCTTTTTGTAATTTATTAGATTCTCCAACTACCTTCAATCAGGACCTTGTGGCTTCTCTTTCCTTTTTTTGCAACCACTTTAGATTCCTTTTACTTTTACATCAAGTAAAGACTTCAAAAATTACAAGAGGTAGTTCACAAGTGAACTTTACAAAGACTAAATAGTTCTTTCAAGTCTCTAGGTGTTTTGATGACTCAAGCCATCACTTGGACTTGCCATGGACTTGTTCCAACAGCAATATCCCCATCAACAGATGAGGGCACCAACACTACGAATATGTTTGCAATGTGGAGGAGACCACACAACCCATGATTTTGCAAGGGGAAGACCCCCCACCCAAAGATACTCCTTTGGAAGGCTGCATATGCAAGGACCATCATACTATCGCCACATAGACTAGAAATACAACCAATCATACTACCAAAGAATTCCCTTATTATAGACAATGGGCAAGACCAACCCAACCATAGCTATATAGACATTACACCTATCCTATAAGAGATTCGTCAGGACATGCACAAAGAATTCCTCAACATCAAGGAACCCTAGTAGTTCAGATTCCATACAAGTTTGTAGGATACAAATAATTGCAACCTTTGTTAAGACAACAACCACTGCATCCTCGCAACACGGTCCCTATAAAATATGTTCATCCTAAAGATAACCCTAAGATACCAATAGTACTTATGAGTCCCTCCAATAGTGATGAGCCCACTAGCCATGTCTACTCCAAAGTGGAGAAAGGATGGGAAAAAATGAAGGCAAATTGGGCTAAGAAATTGCAAGAGTAGAGGAACAATCAAGGTAAAGAGAAAATATCCCCTCTCAAGAAACATTTTAACAAAAAGGAAAGTGGAAGCATGTTAAAGAATAAAACCATGCAGGATCATGCTATGTTCAATTCTAGTTGATCCCATGCCTAAAGACCTTGATATGTTACTAAAGGCCTATCAAGGATTAGAAACTAGGCCAATCTTGAGCAACATGATAAATGCTACCCGAGGGGATACCTTAAGAAAGAGAGATTGGATTCAAGCTTCCCAATCAATGCTAGAAGGTAAACCAAATCCCATTCTGAAAATGAGGATTCCTAACTAACAATTCTAAACAACAAATAGACAGATGGATGTTAGGTTCCATGGTTGCGTCTATAGTAATAAGGCGAGTGCCAAGAAAACATGGAAAATTTGAAAGAAATATTCCTCTTAGAAGGGTTAGAGAGTTACTTTGTGGTTTCATTTAAGCTATCTGTAGCTTCAAGAGGAAATATAAACAAGTGATCTTTAGGAAGTGAGATAGTTCATGAAGATAAGAAATTAAATGAAATAGTCTGGTATTCTATTTCATAAATCATTCCATTTTTCTACCATATTCAAGGTGAAATTAATTTTTGGGGGATAAAAGAAGTTTCGAGAAATGGGTCTCCATTGATCCAAGACTGTTTCCCAAAACAAGAATACATTCATAAATATGTTAGGACAAGTACATGATGATGTTCATTTGAAATATATGCTAAAGATAGAAGCTATCACATGATGGCACCTTCGATTTCTTTTCCAATATATTTTCTCTAGAAAGAAGGAAATAGTCATTAAGTGTAACTAATGGGTTAGGAAAGGAAAAGTAAACATCTTCAAAATATAGATGTTAGCCAAGAAAATTTCCTAGAAAATAACTTTTTGGCATGTGAAAGTTTAGAAAATATGGGATTCCTAAACCTAAAGGTGTTTATAAACCACAAAGATAAAGCATGCCCAAGTTTCACTTATCTAAAGGAAAGTGTGAAAAGAGTTGGTTTTTCCAAGTATGTACTCTGCAACTATAATGATGGCATTAAGTCTGTGAAAGGTAAAACATAAGGATTTTCTATTCCCAAGATGATTTATTAAAGATGAAGTCCAAAAGCATGATCAAATGTTTAGAGTTAAGCAGTACAGAGATTCCTATAAATTCTTGAGGGTAGCTACTTAAAGTTTAAGTAAGAAAGGAATCTGAAGACAAGAAGTGAAAAGCTCTTGTTGCTACAAATTGGTTGAGTATAACCAATAGGATACTTTTTTGAGAAATTCAAGAGCTTAGATTTATAATTGGTTTTAATTTTGGAAAACCCTAGAAAAGAAGGATGGATGTTCCATGCAAAGTATTTCAAGTTCCCAAGGCAAAGCACGAGATCATGAAACCATCATGTGAAGTAATCAAAACCTAGAAAATCAAGTCAAAGGTAATGCTTTAAAATTTATTTTAAAGAATTTAAGTGAGAAGGTAATCTATAAAGATATGTTTGGACTTTAGGATAAGTAGCATGAGTTAAGAACCATCATTTTCAGAATCTATCTACACTACTCTTTTATGGATTGATTCTCCACCACCCTTCATTTACACTATCATTATGTCAGGGAGAGGTTCTCTACTAGAGAGATAAATTTAGCATATGTGCCCACATAGCAAACCTTTTCACAAAGGCTCTTCCTAGGGAGAAGTTTTAAGATTTTCTCAAAGCTTTGGGCTTACTTAATTTTGTGAATTTATCTCTTTCCACATAGCTTGGAAATTTCTTATAAATGAGTGGAAGCTCGTTGCTCATCGCATCACTCATAGGGGTGATTTGTTGATATATTTAGTAGTGATGTATGTGAACACACTTAGGACTGCCAACACACTTTTTTCCCTCTTTAGGAGGCTTTTTCCCTTGGACTGTATATATGCCTATAACCCAAATGGTTCACTTATCTTTGTACATTCACTTGGTAATACATTCAATATTGTGTTGTGATCCAAGGTTCTTGTTCTTCCTTTTGTTGCGTGTGTGCTTCCAGAGACCTCGAACTCCAACACATTCTTTAGCCTATGTAATTCTAAAATTGCTCTAATCATATCTTCATCATTTGACATTACATTGTTGGATACAATGTGACCTAGAATCTTGCCTTATTTGACCACGAATGCATATTTCTCATGGTGTAGACAAAATGTGTATTGTTTGCACTAATAAAAGATATGATTTAGTCCTAGAATGTGGTTAGTGCTTTGAGATGAGTACATGCATAGATTTTCCACATACAGTTCCATACGTTTCTATAAGAATTCCTTGAATACATGACACATTAATCATTGGAAGGTAGGAGCTATGAAAGATCCGTGAATGATTTGGCATGTGCAATACATGATTCTCAGGCTATTTCAGATGCAAAACTTTGGCATGCACGCTTTGTTCATCTGAACTTTGCTAGTTTGCTACACATGTAGAATCTGAAATGGTGTCCTCTTTGCCCAAACTTGAGGCACTCGGTAACATGTATGTGAAGGCTGTATTTTGGGCAAAATGCAGCATTCCTCATTTCCAAAAGATGGTTCAGTTCGAGCTACTCAAAAATTGCAGTTTGTTCATAACAATGTCTATGGTCCTATGCAGACACTTTCTTTTGGAAATTATCTTTACTTCATGACTTTCATTGATGATTTTTCTAGGCATGCATGGGTATATCCACTCAAAGCAAAGTTTGAAGTGTTTATGTGCTTCAAAGAGTTTCTGCTTTGGCTGAAAATATGTCAACATGTAAAATGGGCATCCTCTGTTCTGATCAAGGGGGGGAATATATGTCTTCTGACTTTAATGCATTTCTGGTTGAACATGGGATAAAACACCATTGCATAGTGCCATATACACCTCAATAGAATGGAGTTGCTGAACGGAAGAACAGGTCACTCATGGAGATGGTGAGGCGTATGGTCAAGATTCAGGCTTTACCACATAGTTTTTGGCTTGAGGTTGTTATGTGTGCAGCATATGTACTGAACAGGTGTCCCACTAAAGCACTACAGTTTATCACTCCATATGAGGCTTGGCATGATTGCAAGCCATCTGTTGCTCATCTACGTGTTTTTGGTTGTTTGGCATATGCATTAGTGCCTGAACAACATTGTAGAAAATTGGATAATAAAGCAATAAATGTATTTTTGTTGGGTACAATTCTGAAAGTAAAGGTTATCGTCTATATCATCCACGTGCTAAACACATTCTAGTTAGCTGTGATGTTGTTTTTGTGGAAGATGCTATTCAGCCATTGCTATCATGTACTAAGGAGACATCTGTTAGCTCCAAAGACATGCATGATACGTTGCTGCCTCTTTTTACAAGTGGACAGTCTAGTGCTGGTCCTAATGAGGCAGCTTCTTAGCCTTTGCAGGTCTCATGTGATGATGGAGATCGGTCTCCAACCCCATGCCTAGTTTATGCTAGCCTTTTATAGAGATCTCCATGCCTATCCAACTCTGCACTTGTTATGGTGTTGATCTCGTATTGATGTCCGTATTGGTTTGGGAGAGGTTACCTATAGAGCCCCCCCTTTCCTCTATTCTGGGTTGTCTGGTGAAGCAACTATTGCTTATTGCCAACATATGTTTGGCAGACATGCAATTCTCTCGACATGACTCTTAGCCAAGCTTCACTCCATATTTCATTTTCTTTTTCGTATCCCTTCATCATCTCAACCCTTGTATGATATTCGCATAGCTGACCCTTTTTACTATTTCATCCATGGCCGCCCCTATCTGTATGCTTCATTGATGTTTGGCTTGTTCACCCTTAGATCATAGTGTTACCTCACAACCATCACTCATTGCACCCCCCCTCTTTCTCTGTTTACTCCGTACCCATCCTAACATAACTTTATCAGTTGTCCCATCAGCATATGCTTTTGCCTCATCCATCCATTCCTCATTCACCTCATCATCCATGGGAGTCATCCTCCCTTCCCCTACATTTGACCCACCCCTCAAGCCCTACCTTTCTACATTTGCTAGCCAAGGTATGACCTCCATTGTCTCGACCTCCCCAGCACCCACTCGTCACATCCAAGCCTGCTTAGCCAATTCTTTTTCTGGCCCTAGCCTTGCAACCCCCTCAGCTATAGTCTAGCTTACTTCCCCACACCCTGCATAGCCAGTTCTCACTTCCTAGGTAGCCTTTGCATCGATCTCCATCGAATGTGCATCCACCTCCCTCCCATGTCGTTCTCCTCCTCTAGCTTCCCCACATCGCTCACCTATCGATGTGCCACCCCCTCCACAACATCTTGCCCCTCCCCCCCACATCTCTAACAACCCATCCGACGATCCTCCTTTCCTCGCTCTACTTTGTGATGTGAGCATCATTCTGATTGATGGGGCAGATGCTACATCTCAATCACTTGATTCTATCTTTGCAACAACTGTGCTCCACTAACAGTATGCCTCCATGATTGATCATATCCATTCATCCACACCCGCCTAGTGGTACTTGCTACATTCTTCATTGCATGCGATGGAGGAGGAGTGCAATTGCTTTTGTGATGGGTCCAATTTGGCAAATCAGGTCCTTTTGGAGCTTGTGCACTGCTCTTCACTTGATCTCTACCATAGCGTTGCTTGTCATCTTGTTCGATGTGAGAGGGACCATCTTCGCGGCTCTATGAGTAGGTTTGTGGTTCTGATTGAGGAGGCATTGGTCATCCCTCCATTTTCCACAGATCACCCTCCACCACTAGCCAAAGATGCCCCTCATGATGCCTCTTCCCCATCCCCTATTTCACATTCACCTCCACTGCTTTAGATGCCCTTCAGATTCATTCATATCCTAGGTTGCTAGAGATCGTTTTGGGTGTTACTTATTTATCTAGCATCTTTTAGTAATTTCATTTCTATAGTAAGATTCATGGTGTTCATTTGTAGTTGGCTATCATGTATGGGCATCTCCTTTCATTGCTCTATTCTTGTAGTTGAATTGATACTATGGGCATCTTCTTTCTGCGCTCTATATGACATGTTCACATTATGAGACTCTTTTTGGTTGTGTCTATATGTTTTGTCTCTACGTTCATTTTTCTAGTTATGTATTACTCTCCCAAACCCTCATTGTTGTTCACTCTATCACTTTATTCCCTTCCCCACCCCCCCTTATTCTCCCTTGCCCCCATCTAACTTAACAAATTCCCCACTCCCCCATAATTTTCCCACCCCTTTTTAATCTCCATTTCCTTGTACCATATTTCACTCATAAAACCTCCCCTTTTGCCACTACGTCACTTCCCCCTCAAACCCCTCGCTTTTCCACCTCCCCCTTGCAACCTTCCTCCATCGTCTTCAATCAAGGTTCTACTCATTCAATTGGAGTGCCTGATGACCACTTATTTTCTAGTTCTTCAAAGAGGACTAGTGTTTCTTTTCTCTCCCGGATGGAGAGCCCATTATGTGGAGGGCAACTATTGAGCTGGTCAAAGGTCAATTTAGTCAAAGGTCAAAGTGGTCAATGGAAAATTTGGTCAAAGGTCAAAGTGGCCGATTGTGGAGCTAGTCAAATGTCAAAGTGGTGACTCATTCAATTGGAGTGCCTGATGACCACTTATTTTCTAGTTCTTCAAAGAGGACTAGTGTTTCTTTTCTCTCCCGGATGGAGAGCCCATTATGTGGAGGGCAACTATTGAGCTGGTCAAAGGTCAATTTAGTCAAAGGTCAAAGTGGTCAATGAAAAAGTTGGTCAAAGGTCAAAGTGGTCGATTGTGGAGCTAGTCAAAGGTCAAAGTGGTGACTTTGTGAGTGATGCACATGTGCAAAAGTGCAAAGTGGTGCACAAGTGGCCGAGAACAAGGGTGCACAAGTAGTGCAAAAACAATTTATTCACAATGGTTTTCTAGGAAAACTTGAATTCAGGTTGCAGTTTGGTTTTTTTGAAAGGCTTTCAATGGTTTTAAGTGCTTTGGAGGGTTCAGGTGAACCCTTCCTTATGCACTCACTTATTTTGAGTAATTGAATGTCAAAAGTGAAGCCATATGAAGAGAAGCAGTACACAAAAGTATACATATCCCCCCATTTAAGTTTTTGTTTTTCTCCTAAACTCACTAGAGGAAAAAATAAGAAGTCATTGGATTTACACATTATGTGATTAATGGGGCATAAAAGTGAGCACCAAGATACACTATCAGTTAGAAGCGACATACATAAGTGGAATCAACACTCACAACAAGGCATTAGCATTCTTGGAGTAAGACTAAGCAACAAAGAGCATAGTCTACACTAGAGAGAGAGAGAAGAGAAAGAGCACATTGAACCAATGTGATAGAGAGAACCAAAGAGAGAGAAAAGTGTACAAGGAAGGTGCTCACGTGTGCAAAGAGAGAGGGAGTGCATAGAGAACCATTGAGAAAGGCAATTGTGGAACAAGTTACTAGTGAGGAGGTGTTGCATGTTGATAGAAGGTGGCCCTTCCTCCTACCCTTTTGGAAGCTTGAGTGCAAGGTGTGCACAAGAGCAAGCTAATGGAGAGGGTGGAGGTCCGGTGTAGAGAAATTTGACTGCACAACGAATTTTGGTATCTTGTAAACTTGTGTGTATGTGCTTTTTGGGTTTAAGCACTCTGTGCAGAGAACATTTTGTCTTGTTCTAGACACAACCATTGTATTTTTCATTGTAATCAAGATATAGAAGCTCTCGGTGCAAATGTTTTACTTCTTCCTCTTCTTCCTTCTCCTACAAATACTCAAGTCGTTTTCCACTCAAGAATCCCCCACCAATTAGAGAAGGAAGTGAACATAATCGTGGAAGTTAAAGAAGCATTTAGCTTTGCAACTCTTCCCAATTATACAAGGCAATATCAGCATAAATCCCATTGTTTCCATGCCCCTACCTTAAAGTAAAAGAAATCAAGATCATCAAGAAAAAAGTAAAAAAACACACAAGAATTGAAGAAGGCCAAGGTAAGATGTACATTGATTTTGGAGGTACTACTAAGAGTTAAGCCCCATCTTTGGGAAAAGATGGCAGTTCTATTAGGGAAACTAGACTAGACCGTGAGCATAATAAAGAAAAACTTCATGGGATGAAAGTTCTAGTGGATAAGGTGGGAGACTTTAATGAGGGAGATGAAGGAAATATTGATCTCTCAGTCATATTCAATGGTTATATGGCATAGAAAATTGTAGATATGGGTGCTTGCATGGGAATAGAAACCAAAGAAATATTGTAATAGTGAGGAAAAAACACCTTAAGATCGATGACAATAAAGTTGTAATTGGTAGAAGTTTATGTGGAATGGCCATTAGGAATTTTCAGAGAATGCAACAGTGATGAGATGCGAAGTAAAATACGATCACACTTTAGTCATCTGTAAATTTGGCAAAGCAAGAAATTATGATATGATCCTAGGGAGGCCCTTCATGCGACAAAGGAAGGTAGTGCATGATTGGGGAATAGACTCATTGTATCTCCAGCACCAGGGAATGATGGCCAAAATAAATATCCATAATTTTTCTTATAGATATGTTTCCCCACTCTAATGGAATCTAGTACACAAAGAAGAAGATCATGTTTCTAACCACAATGCTAAATCAAATGACCAATCATGGATGCATGAGAACAACCATCTATGGATATGCAAAGCAGCCATTAGGGAAGAGAAAAGACTTCAAAGATGATAACCGATAGTTGGAAGCAAGATATAAGTAGAAAATATTACCTACATGCCTCAATTATTCTCAAAAAAAGCATCTAAGCCACAAGGATGGATAGAGATATTGGCTATCTTAGACATGTGCATAAATGAACAAGTCATCACAATGTACACATGTGTGGATGAAGAGGTTTATCACTTAGTTTTGTACAAAGTAACGATTTGGGAAGAAGATTTTGATGATGAGAACTCTTACAAAGATTGGGAAAGTGATGGTATCATAATTGAATCAAAACTCAAATCACAAGGTGATAACCTAAGAGAATTATGAGTAGAGCTTTCTAGAAAAGTCCCTAGTGTGATGACTATAGAGTTATCCTATGTTGGAGTTAGATGTGTGCGAAAGCACGCGAACATCACAAGGAAGAAGAAGAAGCTTGGACCACAACACACAATACTAAATGTATTACCACTAGAATTTACAAAGATAAGTAGCCTGTTAGGGCAATAGGCATATATACAAGCAGGGGAAAAAATCCTCCTAAAGAGGGAAAACCTATCTCGGCAGTCCTAGAGTGTTCACACACATCACTATCTAAATATATCAACAAATCCCCCCTGGGAGTGATGCGATGAACAAGGAGCTATCACTCATGTATAAGGAAGTTCCAAGCTATGTGGAATCAATCCACAAAAGGAAGTAAGCCCAAAGCTTTGCGGAAAGCTTCAAACTTCTCCCTAGGTAGAGCCTTCATAAAAAGGTCTGCAATGTTCTCCTGCATGGGCACATATGCCAAGCTGACCTCCCCATCTAGAACCTCTCTCTGACATAATGATAATGCACCTCAATGTGCTTAGTGTGAGCATGGAACATAGGGTTCCTCGCAACTGCCAATGCACTCTGACTGTCGGTGAAGATGGTGGTGGCAGAACACTGACCAACACCCAAATCAGCCATAAGGCATCTAAGCCACACACACTCAATAGTAGCTATGAAAGCTGCCCTATACTCAGCCTCACAACTGGAAGTGGCCATAATAGGCTGCTTCTTACTTGTTAGAGTCAAGAAAAGCATGAAAATCTGCTGGTAGTGATCCCCCTTGGGATAAAACAACCCAAGTAGATGGATACCATGCAAGTAGCGAAGATGCTTGACTGCTTGCCAATGCTTGACACCTTGGCAATGCATAAACCTGCTCATTTGTGAGATAGCAAACTGAATATCTTGTCGAGTAATGCATAAGTAAATCACGCATCCAACAACTTGCTCATAGAGAACAACATCAAATGCACCTTGAGCATCATGAAGACTCAATTGTAAACCTGTATCCATAGGAGTGGCAATAGGTTTACAGTCTTCAAGGCCAAAATGCTGCAATAATGTGTCAATATATTTCGTTTGACACAAAGCCATTCCACCATCAACTTGCATAAACTGAATGCCCAAATAGTGATGCAAATGCCCCAAATCAGAGATCTCAAATGAGGCATGCAAATCAGCCTTAAAATCAGCAATATGCTTCTCAATAGGACCAGTGAGCAGCATGTCATCAACATAGACAACAATGATCAGAAGCACATCATTAGTACACTTAACATATAAGGTGCTTTCAGTTGGACTGTTCTCAAAACCATGTGCAATCAGATAGGCATGTATCTTCTCATACCAAGCACGTGGTGCTTGCTTTAAACCATATAATGCCTTCTTTAACCTGCACGCCTGGTTTTCATGCCCTTTCTGCACAAATCCACGTGGCTGAAAAACATACACTTCTTCATGCAAGTGACCATTCAATTTTTTTTTTTTAATGTCCAACTGATGTACATTCCAACCATGATGAGCTGCAAGTGCATAGATGCTATGAACAGTAGTCATTTGGCAAGTAGGAGCAAAGGTTTCATCAAAATCAATGCCTCTTTCCTACTCATAACCCTTTGCAACAAGCCTAGCTTTATACATGTCAATTGTTCCATCACGTTTATGCTTCAGCTTGTATACCCACTTAGTACCAATGGCCTTCTTGCCAGGAGGCAAGTCAGGTAAACACAAGGTACCATTTTTCATGATAGCATCATATTCAGATTGCATTGTAGCCATCCAATGTTTGGAATTTCATGCATCATCAAACAGAACAGGTTCAGTCTCATCACAGAGACTAGATGCAGCCATAGCATAGCAATCTGATGCAAAAGAGGCACTATGAGAGCCTGACCGAGTATGATATGATATAGGTGCATCTAATTTGTTGTCACGCAAGACCTCCTATAGGGAATATTATTAAATGCAGAAACAAATCCTCATATCCTGTAATGGGAGTTGGTAAGATCATTTTGAATATTGCTAATGGTAATTCTTTCACATTGTGAGATGCTTTGTATATGCCAAGGATCAATAAAAATATGTTGTCAATTTTAGCATTAGCCAAGATTGGCTTGGTTGCCAAATTTGTTGATGACAGGTGTAGAGTTCATGATCTTCAAATGGCAATGTCATTATTGTTGGCATTTTATGTCATGGATCTTATAAGCTCATAGACTATGCAAAATCTATCAATGATTCAACATGTGCAATTCAAGATTCTCATGTTATCTCATATGCAAAGCTTTGGCATGCACGCTTTGGTCATTTGAATTTTGCTAGCTTGCTATGCATGCAAAAATATGAAATGGTGTCCTCTCTGCACAAAATTGGGGCACCCTTGTAAACATGTTTTTGAAGGTTGTATTTATGGGCAAAATGCAAAGTTCATCCTTCCCAAAAGATGGCTCAATTTGAGCTACTAAAAAATTATAGCTTGTTCATAGTGATGTCTCTTGTCTTATGCAGACACCTTCTTTTGGGAACCACCATTACTTTGCAACTTGTATTGATGATTTCTCTAGGCATGCATGGGTATATCCATTAAAAGACAAGTTTGAAGAGTTCATGTGCTTCAAGCTGGTTTTGGTTATGGCTGAAAATTTATTAGCATGTGTTGAGCCCATAAAAGTCATATTGGTCAAAGTCAAATACATTCAAAGTCAACTACAATCAAAGGCAAAAGGTAAAAGTCAAACCAATCAAAGTCAACATGTTGAAGGTCAAAGGTCAACATGGGTAAAGTCAAAGTATTTAAAGTCAGGTGTCAAGGTGCACAGGTAGTGCACAATTAATTGTTCACAAAGGGTAAAATTACAGAAGTTGGATGCAGGTTGTAGAGGTATTTTTGTAATTCCCTAAGGCTCAAAAGTGTTTTTAAAGTGTTTGGAAGGTTCAGGTGAACCTTCTCTTAGGTGCACAATTGAAGAATGAAAAGGCAAAATGTGAAGATATGTGAAGCGGTGGCAGCGTACGCAGAAGTGAAAGTATGGCCCCCAATTAATTTTTTTTGTTTTAGTCTAAAGTCATTACAGGACAAAACAGGGATTTGTTGGTTGCCCGCTTTAGGAGACAATCTTGGGACATCAAAGTGAGCACCAAGATACTCTAGCAGTTAGGAGCATACGTGAATCGACACTCAAATCAATGCAAGTCATTATTCTTGAGGGACTAAGCAAGGAGAGCATAGTCTAAGGTAAGCAAGAGAGAGAAGTGGAAGAGATACATAGTGTGCGACGCAGAGAAGTGAAGTGCAAGGTGTGCATGAAGAGTGACTAAGAAGTGTGCATAGAAGTGCTAAGCTATTCAACCAAAGATCCCAAAGTCTTATTGAAGTTGTGCGCGTGCCGACAGAAAGTGTCCATCCCCTCCCCTACTGGAAGCTTGAGTGCAAGGTGTGCACAAGTTCAAGCTTGGAGAAGGTGGAGGTCTAGTGCAGAGAAGGCCGGCAACAACAAGAACCTTGGGTATTTTGTACTTTGTGATTGCACACTCTATGGGATTTTGCACGAAAAGTATTGGTTGTATTGTGCATCACCATTGTATTTATCTTCTCATAATCAATCGACAGAGGCTTCCAGTGTCTATATCTTTCATTTTATCTTTCCCTTTTCTCCTACAAATACTCAAATCCCTCTTTACATAAGAATCCCCCAACAAAATTTGGCACGCCCGGTGGGACTCCAAGGAGATTTGAGCATAGGAGAAGGAAAGTGCAAAGTGTAGAAGAGTTCAAGTGCCGACAATGCTACAGTGCTACTTCATTGGGTTAAGAGATAAATTTTCTTATTAATTCTCTTAGCCTAAGAGGATTATGAACAGCTCATGACCACAACCCGGTCTCAAACATTGAGGGTCACCTGCAAAACAACAAGAAGGAAGGCTACTAGAAGATCCTCCAGTCCACTATCATCAACATCATCACACGTCAGGTAGATTTGGAGGCTCTACTTTCTAGATTAAATATAAAATTTCCTTCTTTCAAAGGTTTAGCTCAGGAAGATCCGGACGAGCATATTAGGAGTTTTTTAGCATTATGCAAAACAAGAGGTTTGATGGGAAGAGAGGATGCCTTTTTTATACTCTTTCCTGCCACATTAGAAGGGTTCGCAGATAAATGGTTCAGCCAGTTTGCTGAAAACCATTTCACCACTTGGGATTTAATGAAAGATGCATTCAAAACTCAATTCTAGCATGGGAATACTAGAGAGATAATCATAGAGGAATTAGAAAACTTGAGACTGGGTCCAGGTGAAAAGTTTCTAGAGTTTGTAACTAGGGCCAAGGCACTAATGGCTAAGCTGCCAGATCCTCCACATGATTTCTTTATTAAGAAATGGTTAGCTAAACCACTTATAGTGACTACACAATGTAAAATCAAGGAACTAGTGTTGCCAATAGCCTCCATAGAGGAGTTCATCAATATAGCTACGTGACTCGAATAAATAAGGAAACAATATGGAGCAAGTTCTTCTCAACTACCCCATTCTACAAAAATGGAGGATCTAGTAATCCAGCTAAGGAAAGAGCTGGAGGGCTTAAAAAGGAATAAGCCTCATAAAGAGGAGGAGAATGTCGTGAATCAATTGAGGAGGGAAATTGAAGCATTGAAGCTACAAAAGGAAGAGGAAGCCCAAGCAGAAGAACTGGCTCAACTTCGACAGGAGTTGCAGGAACTCAAAGGGGGTGGCATCAAAAGTGGGCTATGGTCTACCATGTGCAGCAAGCAAGGTCATGCAGTAAGTGAATGTCCTCTGTTAAATGTAAATTGCCAGCTATGCAGGAAAGCTGGTGACGAGGCCCATGAATTTCAATCAAGAGGAATGCCTGCAACAACATATTGGACACAAGGAGGAGCCCTTCCACCAGCAAATGTGATGGTGGCTGCACCTAATCAACGTAACAATTACAACCCTAGACATAGGGATACCTTTGGAAATGGGCCAAGGAGGCAAATTATTTTACATGCTATGAAACTCTAGAAAAGAGGCTAGAGACCTTTTTTTATTCATAAAGTATCCTCTAATGGCACGATTAACCTAGTACGGCTAGATGGAGATTTTCTCCCTACATATATAAGTGGCCAGAGAGTCAAAAAGTGTACCGAACCTCTTACAAAATTAATGTTAGCTAGAATTTTAGGAGCACAAAATTGAAGAAGAGTGTATGCATGAAGAAGTTAGGAAATAAGCACTGAAGAGGATAAGAAAGCATAGAGAATGGATTTCGCAACATGATGAGAGACTAGGGATATCTATAGAAACCTATCCAACCATTATGGTATCAAGAAAGCACTTTGTGGACAAAAGACCATACATTAATTTGGGAGTCAATTGTGAAGAGATGGATAGATATGTGTTTGAAGATGAAGTGGTGCTGCAAAATCCTTGATCTACACTAGCCAAATGAACTCCAAGAGTATGTGGTGGGCCCTTTTAGCTTGCCAATTGATGTGTTAGACACCCTATGTACCTTGGAAGATCAACCTCAAAAAGATAGATCAAAACAGATGAGCTGGAATTAATTCAGAGGTGAAAAACTTGCCATTTTGATTCATACACCAGTCGAGTGTTTTGAATAATTCTCTGAGCACAGCAGCAGTTAGCTTAATTCCTTTTGGGGAATTCTAAGTAATGTAGAGAGCTAAATTTCAAGAGTAATCGCATCAGAAATGGTGAATCATACAATGAGAATGAAGTTTAACAAGTTATGACATCATCCCGATTTTCATGGGTTGCGATAGTACTTAGACCAGTGAGCAGCAAAAATATCATAACTCAAGATTCAAATCTTCAATGATTATGAAACTTTGTATGCGGATACTAGACAGTATGATGCATCCAACAAGCTTTGAATCATGCAAGTTGATGAAGTACACGCGGAGAACTAGCTCTGACAAGTTGACTATAAAAAATAAAAAATCTGCAGAGAAGTGAATTTGGACAGATAGGGTTGACGTCAATTGAACATAACTCAAGACTGAGAACTCCAATAGCAATGAAATTTTGTGAACAGATAGTAGACTCTAAAAGAAAACTTTAACAAGTTAAATCATTGAAAATGATGCACCACACTAAGAGAAATGATCTCTGCAATCTGACTCAAAAAATTTGAGAAGCATAACAGTGAACTGTAGACTCACACAACCATGAAGATATGGACTTGTATGATCATAAATATGAATGTATATTGTTTGTAGAATACAATTGTTAGACGGCCGCCGAATAAGGACAAATGTACTAGGACAGGCGTCTTAAATGTAAAAGAACCTTTCGGGAAACGCGCAGGTAACTAAAGATTCGTGCACCCTTGTAAAAAATCTTCTATATAAGGCAATGAGAAAAGAGTGGCCGAGAGCCCGTTTTGGGAATTGTAAAGCATACTGTTTGGAGTATGTATGTCATTGAGAAGATTGAACTCTACCCTGTTCTGCTTTGTTCTGTGCGCCGTCTAGTCGTTTAGTCGCACTGTAGTGCAGAATTACGAATTGGTAGTCTTGTGTTACGAATCTATTCGGTAATGGTGGATTGTGTCTCTGAGTGTTATTAAGTTACAGTGTGTTGTTTGTCAGTCTGTATGACGAACGAGGGAATGTGAAAAGCAGCCCCGAACTGTTTGTGCATTAACAATTTCTGTAAGTGACCAGGTTCGATACAATAGTCTGTGTTCACTGTTGGTTCCGATCACAGGAAGACTAGTATCGGTAAATGGTCAAAATGCGAGTAGGACACTGTTAAACCTGCGACTAGCCGATTGTTGTTAAGAGATTTGTTGCTCGAATTGGGCATACGGTAAATTTGCATAATTTCAGAGTATAGATATCTGTTTGGTATACCTGTCTGTTCTGAAGAAGTGCGTATTAAGTGATCTGCGTTTACTGAAGTATATTATTCTATTTTGATACAAGTAACCGAACTACTGCTCAGATAGCTATAGCAGGATCAGTTCGGAAATTCTAAGTCCTATACACCGGATAGATATCAGTTGTTCAGAGTTGAGTACTGGGCTAAGACACGAGAGAGTATTTATGCTTGTGTAAGAAGCTGGGAAAATAGTACAGGGCCTCTGTATAACAGACCCCTACCACTCCCAAGAACCCACGTAGCTAAGAGTTAATTTACTTTCAATTATCACGGTAATAGTGATCAGATCAACTAACTAACCTGCGCACGGAAGAGTAGAGAGTCGACGACGCCCAACATCCTAAGTATTCGGAGTTCAAAAATCAGAGTCTGTGGCACGCCAACGGCTAACATTTGGCATCATCTGTGGGAAGGTGGCATCTGATTGCCAGTTATTTGTGGCAAAGTGGCATTAGAGTGCCAGCTGTTTGTCAGAAGCAAACATTCAGTTAACATTCGATTAAGTAGCAGTAGCAATAGACCCAGATTGTTGCAAACTGCTCAGATAGTGTTACTGCGCAATGATACATGCCGGTTACTCGATCTGGCGAAACGTATCCTAAGAACCATAAGGCTAGAACACGTAAAGTGCTAAAGACAGCCTTGAGAGAAGAAGGCATAACTCGATCTGACCGAGTGGTCAAGCAAATTGAGAACGTTACGATTGATTCCGGTCATATTCCGGTGGAACGATCAACGCCTTTGGTACATTCTGGTGCTACTTTGACCCAGCCTATCGAAGATATAGTAATTCCAGAATCTACCAAGACGCCGTTAGAAACCAGTCTAGCAATTTTGAATAAAGACTCAGAGTTATCTACGATCAGAAACACTCTAGGAAAAGAGATTGGTAAAAGCAGAAAAACACTGCATTCTGGCACAATTTCGGTTCATTCCGGTGATATTCCGGTGATAGAATCACCAACTGTCGGGGAAGGCTTAGCATTTTTTGGGGAATCCTCAGCCCAACCAGCGTGCTTGGAAGAAAGATTTCGGATATTGGATATCTAGAAGGAAGGAAAACTGTTCGAAGCAGAAATCCGACGCATTCTAAGTAAGAACAGCACATCGGAAGACACACCATCCGGCGATACAAGTTCCAACAGTTCATCCAATCAACTTCAAGATACAAAAGGAGGACCTAATATACTCACAATGAACGGACAACAACAACAACAACAGTTATGTCAGCCAAGGCCGCCTCCAACAGGAGTAACATACACAAAATTCGGTGGATTCTCAGGAGATGATCCGGACGCCCACATACGTACTTTCGAAATAAGTTATGCAGTTCTTAACCATCCACCGGATCAGGCATATAAGGCCATTGTTTTTCAATCTACACTGGTCAATGAAGCAGCTAGATGGCTTACAGAATACGATATTAATCATTTCGGTACCTATGACGCAGTACGAGATGCTTTTCTGCAACGATTCAGACTAAAGAAGAATCCCGCCGAAATCTTTGATTATTTACAAAACAACCGACAGAAGGCAAATCAGACTGTCTAGGAGTATGCTACACTCTTTAGAACACACTTGCAGCAGATACCACAGGCCCATGCTAACTTACCTGATGATGTCATCACTCAGTGGTTCATCAATGGCTTAACCCCATAATTGAGACAGATCATGATCATAAGGTGTGTCGGAGCTATGACGCTGGATGCAGTCATTGCCATGGCTCTGCAACTAGAATCCAAGGTCGGTGGATTTACAGAAGATCTGGAGTGGTTGTCTCGTGCCAATGGTTTGGCCGAGAGTACAAACAAATCACTATTGAATATCCTCCGAAAACTGATCATGGAAGCACCGGAAAGATGGGATCAACTACTACCTGCAGTATTATGGGCATACCGAACCACATATAAGGTAACAACAGGCTGGACACCTTTCAAACTAGCTTATGGCTTAGAAGCAATAGCACCCATGGAAGTAGTCATCCCGAGTCTGCATGTAGCAATCACTCAGAAGATGCTACCGGAAGATTCGCTGACAGCACGAATGGACGCACTCAGAGAACTTGATGAGCACCGATGGCTCAGCTTTTTAACCATGCGCGAAGTACAACTACGGCAAGCCAAGACACACGATCGATATTTGAAAACTCCAATCTTTTCGATAGGTCAGCTTGTACTCTTCTACAACGCAAAGTCGGATAGAGCAGCAGGAAAGTTCAAACTACGATGGTTCGGTCCTTTCAAAATCTCAGAACAAGTCGGTCCGGCGACGTTTCGGTTGACTACGTTGATCGGAAATCCACTCCCAAAAGTAATCAATGGGTCGAAGCTGCGGCCATATCATCACGCCACTAGCCCGCATTAAATTTTTCGACGGTGGACCGCGTTTTGTATTATCTTTTCTTTTTCTTTTTCTCTTTGTATAAATAGCCGTGTTTTGAAAAATCTTTATGTTACCAGCCGCCCCCTTACCAGTCACTCAAGCACGCATGCCAGCATGCAAACAATATCATTCCCGCACCGCACAATGATAACCAACCCCCCTTTCCCACCCCACCGTATTGTTCCTATTTAACCCTTTCGGCAGTGCCAAAAATCGCTACTGTGTTGAGTGTTAGTGTTTTGTGCGACCCCTTGCGCTCTGTATTCGTGTTCATAGCCTATATCAGCAAATGCCATGGAAGCACTAGCCAATTATACTGCCTTCAGCGATGGTATCCCTATCGAGGTAGGTGAATACCTGCGTTGCCGAGGGTTGGCCAACTTCGCTGAGTTGCCTTGGCACTCAGTGGAAGCCCATCCCTTCTTCGCGCAAATCATACCTACCATCGCCCAGTCCCCCGCCATCGAACGCCAATGGATCTTCCCCTCGCTACCTTCGCGAGCAGTCATCACCTTCCAAGCCTTCGCTGAAGCCTATCGCCTCAACCCGCAAGGCCGCGAAAATGGCCCTAGTATTCCCCCCGCCCATATGACCGAACTATTTCCCCGCTCTTCATCCAACGAATACGCCATTCTCTGTCGCCCTGACCCCGAACGATCGGCTCTGCAATTTCTAGTCGCCATACTCAAGCTGCAGAAGCGCACCTACGGCATCTCCTGACCTTTCTATTCCGCCTTAGATTTAGCAGCCCGAGAACCCGTAAACTTCGCCTCCTACTTTTTCCATCGAATTCATAAAGAGTGTGTAGCCATAGTGAAGCAAGTAAATAAGGGAACCACCCCCCGCTCTCGCCTTCCCCATATTATATCATTCCTCTTCCTAGCCATCCTTGCCACACAACCACCACCCCGAGGACCAGTCTTACGGCACGAAGAATCAGTTCAACCACTTGAAGATGATGAAGAAGAAGACGAAGAAATCAACCAGTTATTCCGCAGCAAAAGGATCCGAATCAGTTCATCAAAAAGCGAAGCACAAGGTTCCGCCGGAAAGGATCAGGAAAACGCTAAAGACAACCAAAACCAAGAAGAAACCTTCCACGACACAGCCACTTCCATACACAATGAATCATCGGCCGACCAACACGACCAGCAGAATCCAAAGCGACTACCTCAACCGAAGAAGCATCAGAACACCAGGACGACGAGCACCAAGCTGTGGACGAAGCTCTCAACACCCTGTTAAAGGCCGTCGAATCCACCATCGCCCACATCAACAATACCGAATCTACAGGATCACCACCAGTCAACCCTCTTCCCCCGCCAATTTCCGAACCTTCTTCATCCTCCCTCAATTATTCACCCCCGACATCCCCCCAAATCAATACCCAAACCTCTACGCAACCACAACATCCCCTTCTCTCCTCCGTTCCGGTCTTTTCCGAGCTTGCTACCATGGGCCACTTACTTATTTCCCTCTCTCAACAACTTCCAGTACAGCTTAGTGAGGTCGCAAATACCATTCGTCAAGAGTTGCAACACAAGGTCGACCTACTGGAAGCCGACATCACCCCCCTCCAGGAAGAAGTCGATGCCATCAAAGCAGAGAACCATCAATTACAGATGAAAGTACCAGATCTCCAAGGCCAAGTTTCGGCACAAAAGGCACTGCTACAGCAACGGGATGAGGCCTTGGAGCAACTGGCCGCCAAGGACCAGCTAATAAACAAAGCACACAAAGAAATCCGGACACTAAAACTCGCGCTACAAGAAAAGGAAGATATCAGCTCATCACTCGAAGAGCTGATAGAGGAAACGAAAGCACAATTGCAGGAAACCATCCAGAAAAATCAAGACCAACAGAGAGAAGCAGAACAAGTCAAAGACGAGCTACGAAGAGCCCAGGAATGTTTGGACGAGGTGAACAGAATGCTGAGACACCAATTAACCAGGGAAGCCAAATACCAAAAAGATCTAGCAAATGCTCAAAGAGAACGAGACGCCTACTACAAAACGATCAAATTTCAGAACCAACAACTCGAGCGACTCGATAACCAATTGCGAAATCAGAAGGAACGAGTCACGAATATGCAGAAGAACGTCACCGAAATGAAGACATCCCGCGACGCTGCATTATCCAACGAATTCTATTTACAAGAGGCCTTCTTACAGACCCAGGCCGAAATTTTGTTAACCCAAGCCATAGCTATTAGCTCCGTTAGAACGGACGCTCAGTTATTAGAACCGACTACTTTAGTTTAGATGATAGAAACCATTAAAAAGAAAATTACCCGAACGTTTAGGCTCGCCCGAAACATGTATTTAGAAGGACTCATAGCAGAACCATAGGAACCTGCGGGTTCGAGTCCATCGTGCGTGCCAGTGTTAGACGGCCGCCGAATAAGGACAAATGTACTAGGACAGGCGTCTTAAATGTAAAAGAACCTTTCGGGAAACGCGCAGGTAACTAAAGTTTCGCGCACCCTTGTAAAAAAATCTTCTATATAAGGCAATGAGAAAAGAGTGGCCGAGAGCCCATTTTGGGAATTGTAAAGCGTACTGTTTGGAGTATGTATGTCGTTGAGAAGATTGAACTCTACCCTGTTCTGCTTTGTTCTGTGCGCCGTCTAGTCGTTTAGTCGCACTGTAGTGCAGAATTACGAATTGGTAGTCTTGTGTTACGAATCTATTCGGTAATGGTGGATTGTGTCTCTGAGTGTTATTAAGTTACAGTGTGTTGTTTGTCAGTCTGTATGACGAACGAGGGAATGTGAAAAGCAGCCCCGAACTGTTTGTGCATTAACAATTTCTGTAAGTGACCAGGTTCGATACAATAGTCTGCGTTCACTGTTGATTCCGATCACAGGAAGACTAGTATCGGTAAATGGTCGAAATGCGAGTAGGACACTGTTAAACCTGCGACTAGTCGATTGTTGTTAAGAGATTTGTTGCTCGAATTGGGCATACGGTAAATTTGCATAATTTCATAGTATAGATATCTGTTTGGTATACCTGTCTGTTCTGAAGAAGTGCGTATTAAGTGATCTGCATTTACTGAAGTATATTATTCTATTTTGATACAAGTAACCGAACTACTGCTCAGATAGCTATAGCAGGATCAGTTCGGAAATTCTAAGTCCTATAACCGGATAGATATCAGTTGTTCAGAGTTGAGTACTGGGCTAAGACACGAGAGAGTATCTATGCTTGTGTAAGAAGCTGGGAAAATAGTACAGGGCCTCTGTATAACAGACCCCTACCACTCCCAAGAACCCACGTAGCTAAGAGTTAATTTACTTTCAATTATCACGGTAATAGTGATCAGATCAACTAACTAATCTGCGCACGGAAGAGTAGAGAGTCGACGACGCCCAACATCCTAAGTATTCGGAGTTCAAAAGTCAGAGTCTGTGGCACGCCAACGGCTAACACAATGAACTTACAGGTACATGTGTGTGCCTTGTATCCACACTTGATATAGCATATAAATCAGCTTATGGACGCCTCTAAAAGTGCAACTAAGCATGAAAAATAGGGTTAGCAGCTAAATGAATAGAACTCATCTTGTCACCAAAAATAGTTGGAGTTGCAAACTCCAATCCAAGATCTTTGAACAATGTCTTCATCCACATAGCTTCTTTTGTAGCTATGGAAACACCTCTGTATTCAACTTCAGTAGAAAAGAGAGCAATTGTGGGTTGCTTCTTGGATGACCATGAAATAAGCTTTGAACCTGCAAAGGTAAGGTAACCTGAAGTGCTCCTTCTATCTTCTTTGGAGCCAGCCCAATCTGCATCAGAAAATAGCTTCAACCCTAAATCAGATACATAAGGATAATAAAGTCCTTCATTTATGGTTCCTTTGACATATTTGAGTATCCTCTTAGCAACATTCATGTGTGGTTTCCTTGGTGTGTGCATGAATTGACTTAGCACACTCACACTATAGCATATATCTACCCTTGTCAATGTGGCATAGTTGAGACTACCCACAAGGCTTTGATATGATGTGATGTCCTCAATGAGTGCACCTTCATGTGAACTCAATTTATGGTTGACGTCCATTGGAGTACCTGCAATTTTACAATCCTCCATCTTGAATTTTGCTAACATATCCTTGATATACTTCCTTTGAGTGAGAAATAAACCATGATCTTTGTAGACAACTTCCAAACCTAGGAAGTAGGTAAGTGAACCTAAATCGCTTATCTTGAATTCTTCTCTCATCTGATCTTTGATCTTCTTCAGACCATCTGCATCATTTTCTATCAATATAATATCATCTACATATACACATAGGTAGATGACTGTTGGAAGGTGTATTCTTGGAAAAGCATTTTTGATATAAAAAATTAGTAAAAAGTCAAAAAAAAACTTGTAAAATATTTATGCAATGGTTGTAAAAATAAGGAAGAGTCTTCCTTATGTGGTTGAGGATCTCATGTAATTTTTGTAGAATTTTTAGAAACTCTTAGATAGCATTTTTTAGAAAATTAGAGAAAAAAGACCTAATTTCAAGTGTGAAAAGGGACACTTGAAAATGTATATAAGTCAATTTTCTCTATTTTGGAGAGGTTGGTTAGTCATTTGCTCAAGCTATCAATAGAGAAGAAAGAGTTTCTGCAAAAATCGTGTTTTCTCCTGTTGAGTGTATTTTCTTTGATGTGTGAGCTTGTCTCTTGCTTAATCATGGAGATTTGTGAGTTACATTTGTGTATTATTGAGTAAGTTGTATGAAGAGAGAGACCTATTGCTGTAAATGAGTGGAAAGGACTGAAGGAAGTTTCAAAATTGTGAAAATCGTCTGTTGGTATAGAATCGCGATTGTCTCGTCTTTGTGATACAGGTGATATTTTTCAATTTTGAGTTCATATTTGTATTCTGCTAATGAAATGGCATGGTTTTGACATAAAGAACATAGAAAATGATGGAGATTTGCCTTAGTTATGGTAAACTCAAGATTTTCTCTTCATCTTCAATTTCTCTCAACAATCCAGCCATCAATCTCTTATTTCCTTGAATCTATTATCTTGAAGGGGCTGTGGTCTTATGGATATTCCTAGGATTGACAAAATAAAGATGATTTGTTGATTCTTTGTTACTTCATGATTGGAGAGGACAACTTGGAGTCCAAAACAAAACATTTTTTGGCGCCGTTGCCGGGGAATATTCCAAGAACTTCTTTGAAGTTGGACCTTTGCTGGATCTTCAGTTGATGATGGTGAACAAGGTAAAGCTCATCAATTAGGAAAAGTGCACATGAATAGGTAGATATCATTGTTTGTCTTTAGGAAAGAAGAAAGCAATGGATGTCTTGTAGAAGTGAAAGTGCTGAAATCTTTGTAAATTGATAGTTGCTCATCATATTGGTGAAGTAAAAGTGCAGGTGTGTGGAGGATTTGAGCCAAGGAGCTGAAGATGGAGGTAACTTGAATCTATTCTTGCATTTCTAGATTTCTTTTTGCCCAAGTACTAGACACCATGGGTGATCTTGGGAAGATAACATGGTGATATTAAGGAAAGGACAGTTAAAGTAGCTAGATGTAAGAATGAGGGATTCAGTTGTTGACCAAGTCTGAGCATTAAATCTTGAGTTGTGCTGCATTTTGAAAAAAAAATCATATGATTGAGTAAATTTGATTGCCTTTCATAACACTTTTTCATTGGAGAACCTTTCTTTGGTACTTTAGTGATAGCTAAGGACATAGAAACTCATAACCAATCAAGAACCATAGGATCAGTTGATTTCCAAAACCAGAAACCCTAAGTAAAGTGTTCACCTTTATTTTTAGGGCAAAAATACCAAACAAATTCACAAAACTCATAAAAAACAATCAAACAAATTTCTTTTCTTGATAAGAAGTTGAAGTGAGGTGTTGTGGTTGGGAGTGATTGTGGAAAACTGGAAAAGAAAACAAAAAATGATCAAAAAACCAGAAAATTAAAAAACACGAT
The DNA here is from genome assembly GCA_020310875.1 of Ceratopteris richardii. Lineage (NCBI taxonomy): Eukaryota > Viridiplantae > Streptophyta > Polypodiopsida > Polypodiales > Pteridaceae > Ceratopteris > Ceratopteris richardii. The sequence continues at coordinate 49,485,377 of CM035406.1, read as the reverse complement.
TCTCTGCACAGAATCGCGACTTTCTGAAAAAAGTGATTGATTGTGAATTAACATTTTAAGTGAAAGTGGAATTGAAGTTGTTGAAGGGTTTTGAAGGTAATCAAGAAGAAAAAACTACTCAAAGTGGCATAAAATCAAAAATAGAGAAAAACACAATTTTCTGCACAAAGTCGCGATTTTTTGAGGAAGATTGTGATTTTGGTGCAAAAAATCAGGAGCAGAGTTAATTACAAAGAAAAGAAGGAATTAAAGCAAAACAAAGAGAAAGAAAGTTTAAAAAATAAAAAAAAAAATCTCAAAAAACCTAGAAAATTAGAAAACACGATTCTCTGAACAGAATCGCGATTTTCTGTAAAAAGTGTTGTTTTGAAATAACTTTTCAGGTGACTCATGTATTGAAGTGTGAAGAATATTGAGAGAAGGCAAGGACATAGAATACTCAAAATTTGCACAAGAAAAGATCTACAGAAAAAACACGATTCTCTACACAAAATCGCGATTTTCTGTAAAGAAAGTTTTTTTGGAATATGTGGTAAATTTGGGTACTTGACATAAGAAAGTGTAGAGGGAGTCATTAAGATTGAGTAAGTGAAGTTGAACAAGTGAAAGAGTGAGGAAAAGTAGAAATCACATAAAATCGCGATTTTCTGAACACTATAAAAACTTGAAATTCAAAGAAAAATTCATTTGAGTGAGAGTGAGGGAGAGAGAGAGTGTGCAGAGTCGAATAAAATCGCGATTTTCTGCTACAAGCAAGCTTTGGAGATATTTTCAACTTGGCAAGCAAGGTAAAAAGTCTAGCAGCATTTTGAGTACATATTTTTTGCATTAAAGTGAGTAAATAACACAAAAAAGTAGGAAAATAGTAAAATCACGAAATCGCGATTTCCTGTTTTTGTTGGTTTTTAGTAAGAAAAAAGTGTTTTTCAAGAAATTTCTTTTATTGCATGTCAAAATTTCAGTAAGGCGATTCTGTTGGAGAAAGAAAATTTTGAAAAATCAAAACTTGTAAAGATTCAAAAAATCATTCAGAATCGCGATTCTGTAAATCACACACAAAATCGCGATTCTGAACAATTGGGACATTGCAATTCCCAGAATACGATTTTCTTAAAGAAAATCGTGTTTTTACAATCTGTGAGCAATCACGATTGTCTGGGAACAAAATCGTGGAAAACACGATTTTGTGAACAAAATCGCAAAAAACACGATTTTGATTTTCTTAAAGAAAATCGTGTTTTTACAATCTGTGAGCAATCACGATTGTCTGGGAACAAAATCGTGGAAAACACGATTTTGTGAACAAAATCGCAAAAAACACGATTTTGACACAAAATCGCAAAAAACACGATTTTGACACAAAATCGCAAAAAACACGATTTTGACACAAAATCGCAAAAAACACGATTTTGACACAAAATCGTGAATAACACGATTTTGACACAAAATCGTGAAAAACTCGATTTTCAACAGAAAATCGTGAAAAACACGATTTTGACACAAAATCGCAAAAAAAAACGATTTTGACACAAAATCGTGAAAAACACGATTTTGACACAAAATCGCAAAAATCACGATTTTGACACAAAATCGTGAAAAACACGATTTTGACACAAAATCGTGAAAAACACGATTTTGACACAAAATCGTAGAAAACTCGATTTTCAACAGAAAATCGTGAAAAACACGATTTTCAACAGAAAATCGTGAAAAACTCACAAGTAGGTACAAAATCGTGAAAAACACGATTTTCAACAGAAAATTGTGAAAAACTCACAAGTAGGTAGAAAATCGTGAAAAACATGATTTTCATCAAAATCGCAAAAAACACGATTTTGACACAAAATCGCAAAAAACACGATTTTGACACAAAATCGCAAAAAACACGATTTTGACACAAAATCGCAGAAAACACGATTTTGACACAAAATCGTGAATAACACGATTTTGACACAAAATCGTGAAAAACTCGATTTTCAACAGAAAATCGCAAAAATCACGATTTTGACACAAAATCGTGTACACGATTTTGACACAAAATCGTGAAAAACACGATTTTGACACAAAATCGTAGAAAACTCGATTTTCAACAGAAAATCGTGAAAAACACGATTTTCAACAGAAAATCGTGAAAAACTCACAAGTAGGTACAAAATCGTGAAAAACACGATTTTCAACAGAAAATTGTGAAAAACTCACAAGTAGATAGAAAATCGTGAAAAACACGATTTTCATCAGAAAATCGTGAAAAACCCCCAAGTAGGCACAAAATCGTGAAAAACACGATTTTCATCAGAAAATTGTGGAAAAAAACACAAATCCATCTGAAAATCGTGGAAAAGTCTAATTGCATCATAAAATCGTGAAAAAAAACACGATTTTCATCTGAAAATCGTGAAAAAACACTACTGGCAGTAGAAAATCGTGAAAAAAACTCTAAATTCATTAAGAAGTTGTGAAAAGCACAAAACATAGGAAGAAAATTAAAACACACATAATTTTGGACAGAAAATTGTGAAAAAACCAATATATTGGTTAGGAAACTGAGACAAACACTCTTTTGAGTATTAGAAATTTGTCAAAAATAGTTGAATGATACTAAGGTCTGGAAATAAAATAAATTCACTTCCTAAACAAGACCTAACAAGGAAGGAAAAAGAGCCAGGAAGTAGTAAAAGATCAGAAAGAAGTTTAGGCCAAGAAAATAACATGGAAAACCTAAATGAAACAAATGAGTCAGTAGAAACTGGGGATTTTAGAAACATCCTTAAATACATGTATACAAATAGGTTTGGAACCTATGTATACCAGGATGGAATGCATAAATTCCTCATTAGACTGAGAAATTTAGAAGTTCCCCTGAATATAACTCCAGTAGCCCAATTCAAAGATGGAAGATATGAAGACAGGCAAGGATGTGTATACATCTTCTCTCAAGACCCAGAAAATTCAAATGATCTAGGGCAATGTGCTGACAAAGGACCTTGGGAACATAACATGGGACAACCAGACATACCTAGACCAAATGAAAACTACACTAATAATGAGCAACATCATGGGAGAAGGACACATGCTTCACCAAATCCCTTTGACAAAGAACCAGAAGGATACAATGACTTCCCACTCAGAAGAAGACCTCATTGGCAACCTCAGGGTAGGATGCTTAGACCATACCAAGTAGCCAAATGTATGAAGAACCAATATGAGGGGTATTCAGATCCTCATGCTCATGCTGCAGAATTTAGACAACTAATTAGAGCAGAGGAAGTAGAAGATTACAAGGTACAATTTGAGGCATTTGGTCTAACACTAACAGGGTCAGCCTTATCATGGTTCATTCCTTTGAGAAAAGAAATGTACCTAGACATTGAATCTTTCTTAGAAGCTTTCATTGGTGAATTCTCTAAGACTGGAATCAAACATAGTACAGCCACATTGATACACAGCTTCAAACAACAAAAGGAGGAAAATGTTAGAGAAGCAGCCAGAAGGTTTAAGCAGTACATTGATAGATGCCCAAGAGAAGAAGTACCTTCCATGGCAAAACAAGTATCCTTATTCATTGAGGGTTTGAGAAGTGCCCAATTAAGGACCCTAGTGTACTATAGGAGATGTCCTGATTTAGCAGCCTGTGTTAAGGAAGCAATAGATTTGGAGGACAACAGAGGTCAAGATTTGTTAGCATTTGATCAACCCAGATCTTATGAAGACAAAATTCCTCCAGCAGAAGAGTTGGCTCAGGCTATTGCTAAAGCCCTAGAGGTAAGCACTAAAACTAATCTGATAAACTCTAGGATAAACACAAACAAGAAATGTTATATTTGTGGAGAAAATCATCTGGCACAACAATGCCCTTATCAGAAACCACAACACTTACAAGATAGGAAGACACTCAAGTATTGTACACTAGAGAGAAAATGGACAAACCATACCAAGGAGGAATGCTTCTATAACAAACAACCTGTCAAGGAAAGAGACTACATGACTCAGAGGGAATCAGGTTATACTGAGCAACCAAGGCCAGTATTAGGACAACAGCCTCCTATTCCAACTAATGTGGTACCAGTCAAATATACACCCATTGACGAAGGAAATTCAAGATTCAGATCACCTTATAAGGAAGAGTATCAATGGAGTGAGGGACATCAGGAAGAATGGGAAGATTATGAAATAAGGGAACCTGAGCTTAAAGCCCTAGATTTGGGAAATGGGAAAATTGAAATGGACACAGCAACATTCATGTACATTACCAACAACTACATGTCCAATCAAAAACCTCAATTCAAAGGGGGACCAAAGATAACATGTTATAGGTGTGGGGGAGAGCATTTCATTAGAGATTGTCCACAACCTCCAACATTCAGAATAGAGGGAGCATACTGTAAGGATTGTGGTAGAGAACATTTGATCAAGGACTGTCCAAAAAATTCCCAAAAACAACAGAACACACCTAATAACATACCTTTAAAAACAGTCAAAATTATGGAACAAGAGGAATTGAGTGACAATGATCAAATTGAGCTTAATGTTATAACAAGGGCACAAGCCAAACAACAAGGAACAATGAAAGAACAAAATGAGGGTTCTACATCAAAAGGGAAGAAAAATAGACAAAAAGGGAAATGGGAAAAGAAAAGAAAAGTGGGCAAAAGTCTGGAAGAAGACAATCAGGAACAAACAAATTCAAAACATACTTCTCCTCAAAAGACCCAGAATCTGTCTGAATTAGGAAATTCTCAGAGCCTAGACACCCTAATCAAAGCCTATAAAGGAAGGATTCAAGAGGGACCAAGCCCTGCAGATCATGCAATGGCTTATCCCATACCGGATTTAGAGCATGAAAGGATGCTAAAATGCAAACAAATTATCCAGGAAACACAACTCAGATTAGGGGAAGAAGACAGCCCTCGAAGAACATTTGATCAGCATGAAAAAACAAAAACCAAGGAAGATGATAAAGAAGGAAATCCACAAATAACATTCCAAATGATCTTAGATGAACATTGTAGTATTACATGTCATACAACATGGGAAAATTTGTTGAAACAAAATCCTCACCTACAAAACAAGATGAACAAAGAAGAAACAATATCTGGAAACCTTCATTCACCAACACAAGAATTAGAGGAACTATGGTATATTCCTATTGACAAAATAGGAGGATATTGTGAAGGAGAAGAAGGGAATTCAACCTTAAAATTACAATATGGAAAACATTCAGCAAAAGCCATTTTGGATAGTGGATCAGGAGTGGCTATAATGACTAAACAAACCTGGGAGAAATGGGGAAGAAATGAATTACTACCCACTAAAATGAGATTACAACTTGCAGATGGACATATAGAAAAGCCCCTAGGAATTTGGGAAAAAGTGATTGTGGACATATGTGGCATAGAAATAGAGCATACCTTTGCTATAGTAGAATTTCCACAATCCACATCTTATGAAATTATCCTAGGAAGACCCTTCATGAGACAAATGCAAATTGTACAAGATTGGGGTAATGATTGTTTGTATCTTCAGAACCAGGGGAGAATAACAAGAGTAAACTTAAGAAATGGCCACTATTGTGACATATCTCCTAGAGAATGGTATAAAATACATCAAAATCAACAAGAAAGTGAAGAATCAGAGAGGGAGGATCAGGAAGAGGGTGAATCGGCAGTTTGGAAGTGTAACATATTAAGAAATATCACAAATAGGAAAAGGAAGTTAAGAAGAGAAGATTGTGTGGAAGAAAGAGAAATACAAGATGAAAATTATGTGCCTCAACCATTCAAAGATGAAGAGTTTGAGCCTTATGGATGGAATCAAATTCTAGCTACCATGGATTTGGCCAGTGAGGAATATGTGGGAGTGGAATTCCAAAATGAGGAAGGATTTGATATTTTCCACATTGGCATACACATGATAGGAGTATCAAAAACAGAGGAGGATCAAAATCAGGAAATGATATTAAAAGAAGGAAAATCACAATATTTGGAAACAGTAAAAGCTGAGGATGCAATCAAAGACAAAATCTCAGGCAAATACAAGGAACATAAACACAAAGAAATAGAAAGAGACCAGGAAAAAGAAAAGAAAGAGAAAGAGATAAACAGAGATCAATACTTTGATGTACCAGCAAACTTTAAAACTTATGAAGTAGAAGACAGACTACTTCTGAAAATGAAACCAAAAAGAGAGAAGAAGAAAGGGGAAGCATATGATAATGAAGAACAAACAAAGAAAATTGTAATTACACAGGAAGAAGGAGAAGAGAGACAAATAGTAATAGCTGATGACATGACATCACAAGAAGAAGAAGCATTAAGGAACCTGGCAAAGAACTATAGGGATGTATTTGCTTACAGTTATAAAGATTTGAAAGGAATTGATCCAAAAATTTGTGAGCATAAGATCCCTATGACACCTGATGCAAAACCAAGCAAACAGAGACATTATACATTTAATGATAAATATTCTGCCAAAATAAAGGAAGAAATTGACAAGTTATTGGCTGCTAATTTCATTTATGAAATAGAGTACACTGAATGGATATCACCTATAGTTGTGGTGCCAAAAAAGAACGGGAAACTTAGGGTATGCATTAACTTGAAGAAAGTGAATGCAGCAACTATAAGGGATAGTTATCCACTGCCAATAACAGATCATCTTCTTGAGAGAGTTGCAGGGAAGGAAGTCTATAGTTTTCTGGATGGGTTCTCAGGATACAATCAAGTACCTATAGCTTTAGAGGACCAACATAAGACTGCTTTTTCTACAGAATGGGGGGTTTATGCTTTTAGGGTTATGCCCTTTGGATTGACTAATGCCCCAGCAACTTTTCAAAGGTTGATGTGTCATATTTTCAAAGAATTCCTGAGAAATGTGATGGAAATCTTATGTAGATGATTTATGCACTTTTTCTTTAAAAAGACAAGATCATTTACAAGATTTGGAAAGAATATTTAGGAAGTGCAGGACATATAGAGTATGCTTAAACCCTGAAAAGTGTGTATTCTATGTCAGACAAGGAAGAATGTTGGGTCACATAGTGTCAAAAAATGGAATTTCTACTGATGAGAAGAAAATAAAAGCCATAATAGAGCTTCCTAGACCTACAAATGTGAAGGAACTCCAAACTTTTATGGGACATTGTGGGTACTACAGAAAATTTGTATACAAATTTGCTGATATAGCCAAGCCCTTATATGCCCTCATCACAAAGTTTGAGTGGACTGAAGAATGTGACCAAGCATTTGAAACATTAAAAACTTGTTTGGTGACAGCACCAATTTTAAAAACACCTCAGTGGGATAAAATCTTTCATGTACATGTCGATGCTTCAAATTATGCTCTGGGATGTGTGTTAGCACAACCTATAGAAGGAAGCAAATTAGATTTCCCAGTAGCATATGCAAGTAGACAATTAAACATTGCAGAAAAAAATTACACAACCACTGAGAGAGAAGGATTGGGAATGATCTTTGCTGTCAAAAAATACAGACATTATCTATTGGCCAACAAGTTTAAATTCTTTGTGGATCACCAAGCGCTACTCTATTTAGTAAATAAACCATGTCATACAGGAAGAATAGTAAGATGGTTTCTTTTACTAATGGAATTTGAATTTGAGGTGGTGGTTAGACAAGGAAAAACACACTTGAGAGCAGATCATTTATCAAGAATCCAGTCAAAAGAACCTAGTTCACCTATAGATGATGATTTGCCAGATACATACTTATTCAAGGTGGAAAGTGTTCCTGAATGGTCGATGTCATTAATTCCCTTGCTAACCATGGGACCTTGTAGGTCATTAGCAAATAACACACATCTGGTGTTACAAAGCAGGAATTTCATGTTGTTAGCTGGACATTTGTATCACCTCAGTCAGTCAGGTATACTGGAATATTGTACTCCAGAAGAGGAGCAACATGAATATGTAAGAAAAGCTCATTGCTGGAATCCATGTACTCATGCTTCTACGATTGTCACTCTAAGTAACCTTAATAGGATGGGAGTACATTGGCCAAATAAGATTCAAGATGTGGAGAGATATATTGATAACTGTCAAAAATGTCAAACATGGCAGAAATCAGAATTAATAACTTTATATTGGTTTCAGAAAAACCCTGAATGGAGTGAAAATATTGTTGAGAAGTTGAAGAGAAAGGAGAAAGGAAAACAGGTAATAGCTGGTGTTGATTCAAGAAATCTACAAGTGATCTCAGAGGAATATCAACTCATAGGAGAACAATTATACAAGAGAGGAATGGATGGATATCTGAGAATTTGTGTTCCAGAAGAAAAGTATTTAGAGATGTTGGAAATGGCACACTCAGGAGTAGCTGGAGGACATTTCTCAAGTGATAGAACAGCCAAACTCATCTTATATTCTGGCTTTTGGTGGCCAACCCTATTTCCCGATGCTAAAACTTATGTAAGAAGATGTGATGTCTGTGAAAGGGTAAGTCAACCAAACAAAAGAGATAACATGCCATTAATTCCTTTAATTTCAGCCAGAGCTTTTAGTAAATGGGGATTGGACTTTATTGGACCAATACATCCTCCAGCCAGACAATCTCATGCAGAATACATACTAGTAGCTACAGATTATTTGACAAAATGGGCTGAGGCCAAAGCTACTAAAAGAAATGATGCTCACACCACTGCTAGATTTTTGTATGAAAACATTATCACTAGATTTGGACTACCAATTGAATTGGTAAGTGATAGGGGGACTCATTTTTTGAATCAGATCATAGAAAACATGACCAATTATTTCATGATTAGTCACAATAAGTCAGCCCCATATCACCCACAAGCCAATGGGTTAGCAGAAAGTACTAATAAAGTACTTTGCAATGTATTGTCCAAATTAGTCAACACAAACAGAAATGACTGGGATTATCAACTGAATCATGTTCTTTGGGCTTATAGAGTGGCATACAAAACGGCTTTAGGGACTACACCATTTAATTTGGTGTATGGCCAGAATGCAGTTTTACCCATGGAATTTCTTATTCCAACATTGAAGGTGGGTAGCCAATACAATTGGACAGGACATGAATTATCTGAGAGAGTCATAGATTTGGAAAAACTGGGAGCATCGAGACTCCAAGCAGTGGTGAGTATATACACAAACAAGAAAAGACAAAAAGCTTATCATGATGTTCACATAAAAGACAAAGATCTACAAGAAGGAGACCTGGTCTTAGCTTACACAATTAAGGAACATCAGAAAAAGTTTCAAAAAAAAGGTCATGGGCCATATATCATACATCAGATAAGCAAGAGTGGAGCTATTCAATTAGCCAACATTGATGGGGAAATCATGCCAAATTTCATAAGTGGATGTAGAGTGAAGAGGTATGAGTGCCCATTAACTACTGAGGAATGGAGAAGATTGCAAAAGGCCCAAAACAGGAAAAAAGAAGAAGAAAGTATTAGAAAGGAGGCTCAACTAGAAGCCAAAGAGAGAATTAGAAAATTGAAACAAGTGTGCTTATGTGAAAACACTCTAAAACAAAAAGAACATTTGCCTTTGATTATGATGAATTATCAGAATGAAAACATAAGGGTTTTGATAGATTCAGGAGCTCAAGTGAATCTAATTAGCTCAGCCTTGATCAATAAGTTTAACCTTAAGAGAGCTGAAAGCAGAATTTTGATCAAAACCCTGGGAGGGAAAAGAATTCAGAGCATATCTTCACTTTCTATTAAAGTGAAATTTAATAATGAATATATGGAGATAGATTGTGAAGAGTGGCCAGACCATTTAATGACTGAAAAGCTGATTTTAGGGCAACCATGGCTCAAACAAGGTAAAGTCATCTTAAATTTTGAAAAAATGAAGCTTAATTTGACCATCAAGGACAAAAAGTTTTTAATGTTCTTTCTGAGTAATGAAGAGCAGGTAGTTCATATGGATGTTCATGACCCAGATCTCGAAGGATTTACTTTCTCAATGGAGGACAGGAACATTTTGACAATACAAAGTGATCAAGCTTCATACACTCAAGACCAGCAAAAGACTGAAAAGGTAAAGGTGGATGAGGAGACAAAACAAAGAAGACTATTATTGCCAAATTTGCAATATCAACAAATCAGAACAAGAGGAATATGGAAACAGGTCAGGCACAGTTATTGCTCACCAAAACAGGAAATAAGAACAAAATGGATATGGAAGCCAAAAAGTGTCACAAAATGTTCATCCACAGAGCATGGATATTTCCATAACAGAAAGACAAATGGAGTAAAACATTACTGGGTGAAAAAATCAGAATTGGGTCAATGGAAGAGGGATAATCCACAGTGGACCTATTTTTGGAATTTTGAAAATGACAAAAAAATATTTCCTTCTTTCCCCTCAGAAGAAAATTAGGAGGGGAAGGAAAGAAGACAGAAAAAAAAAAAAAAAAAAAAAAAAAAGAAGACAAAAAAAAAAAAAAAGAAAACCAGAAAAATATATATTTTATTTTCTTGATTTTCTTTCTAAAATTAAAAAACACAAAGCAAGATATAGGGAGGGAAAGAGTAACTTATTATGGAAAAAAGTTGTTTTGTCTTATTGTTGTTTAAATTTTTTTGTGATCATTTTTTTTTACCACTACTTTTTCAAGTTTCTTCATTAATCATCTTTTCTAGCATCATCTTTCTATTCAGGAATTTGTTTTTTGAGCAAGGAAGTGACAATTGGAGAGAGCACATTAGATGTCTTGCTACACCTGTGTTGCTCACTTAAAATTGAGTCTCTTGGAAAAAAGCAAAAATTGCTTGGAACTTGTCTTTCTTATTTTTTTATATATGTCAGTAACATTCCAGAATAATATAGTATTTTCTTGTGAAATCTTGTGACTCATGTGGGTGGAGTATTTTCTTTTCTGTTATATATAAATACAGGATGGTGAATGCAAAGGAGTTGACAATCCATGACTTTAAAGCTGATTCAGTGACTTTGTCCAGAGGACACTGGTTTTTGGATAGTGATGCAGTTGAAGAACAAGTGGACTTAGAATCAGATGAAGACCAAGAAATCCCAGAAGCTAAAACAATAGCAAAAGAACTTAAAGAAATTCTGGGAGTGATAGGACAGCATATCTTCACAGTAGCAGTGGGAGGATATAAGTACACTATGCTGTGCCAGGAATTTTACAGGTTTCAGAAAACTTCTGTCAACCTCAAGAGATGGAAAGCTGTGGGATTGCACAAGCTCTTGGAAGAACCTATTTTCTTTATTGACTTTGAAAGAGTAGCACAAGTGATGGGAAGTTTGGAGGAAGTGGGAAAAGGTAATGATGCCTACTTCAGATGCAAAGTGAAGAACAAGGACAATCAGGAGGTACGGATAACTATCAAAGCAGAACATATCAGAGCCGCCTTACAGTTCTATCCAATGGGCACCAAACTGGACCAAAGTTTTGTCAAGAAGAATAAGGAGACTTACACTGGATATGTAAAGTTCACTGACTTCAAGGGAAGAGAAAATGAAGAATATGCTATAAGAATGTTCTTGCAGTTCTTTTGTTTTCCAAAATTACCAAGGTACACCATGCCTCATAAGTCAGTAACTCTATTGATGTTCAATAACAAAGATAGAACCAAGCCATTTGGGGTAATGGATGTCTCACCATACATCCATGAACAGCTGAAGGAAGCAGCAAAACACTGGGAGCAGAAGAAATTCATGAATGGAGCCCAGTTTTTGACAAGAATCATTTATCATGTTCTAGGAATGGAAGAACAGTTAAAGTTAGCTCTTGAAGCACAGTACTTCAGAAATCTAATGTCAGGAATCAAAAGTCCCCCAAGAAAAGCACTTGGAAGAGAATCAGAAGGACAAACTCGCATGAGGGGAACAGGAATGAAGAGAAAAGTAATATCTGAGGAAGTGATTCCAGTAAAGAAAAGAAAGTTGGACCCCTGAAAAGTAGAATTAGAACAGGCAGAAGAAACAAGAGAGGAACAGGTGGCAGCACAGAAAAAGGTACAATCCTCCAGTGAACCTCACCCTCCGCAGACAAGTAAAGAACAGCTTTATACTTATCTCACTCAAGGAAACAGCAAAAGAGCCATATATGAGGCACAATATCAAAAAATGTTGGAAGATTTTTCATGCAAAGCTACAGATTGGATCCAAGAAGAGGTGGAGCACTATGAAGCATTACATGAAGAAATGATGGCAGCCGAAACTGAAGAGATATTTGTGAGGAAGGAGGTAGAATTGCTGGCATACTTCAAGGAGTTGCAAGGACCTCCAGAGGCCAGGACTACTGTGATAGTGAAAAAGAAGATGCCAAGGAAACCTGTTCAAAAGAAGAAGATGATAAAGAAAGGGAAAGGAAAAATGGCAGATGAATCTGTGATGAAAGAAATGGAACAAGTAATTACAAAAGAAACACAGAAGCTAACCTCAGTGATGGAAGTATCAAAGCCTACAGAACCAGAAGTGGGAGGATCTTCACGATTCTCATCTGATTCAGATAGCGACATTGAGAGTTTTCTGTTAAAAAGTTTAAACTTGTCAATACCCAACACTCCCAATGTAGCTGTACAGGCTGTGGAAAAAGTGAAGACACCTGAGGATACAAGTAAGAAGTTTAAAGAAAGGCAGATTCATGAAGAAACTGTTCAACAGATGAGTGCTGAAGAAAAAAGAAGGCTGTTAAAAGGAAAGGCAAGAATGACAGAAGAAGAAAATCAGAAGAGAGATGAAGATAGCTCTGGAATAATGAATGTTGATGAAAATTCAATATGGACCAAACCTTCACAGACACAATTCCAATTAAATGCAAGGTTGACTGCAAGTTTAGAGGAACTAGCAAAGAAGGTATTCGGCAGTTCAAATAATCAGCAGAAGGATGCATCCGAAGAACAGGAAAGCAAGAAGTTAGAACCAGAAAAGAATGCTCAAGAGGTCTTGGGACAAGTAATAGAGGAAGGAATTGTTCAAAGTATAAAGGATGTGTTGCAGGATATAAACAGCAGTGAGGACTTTACATCTAAGAATGATCAAGAACAAGAGGTAGAAGCAGATTTTATGGACATTGAGGAGCAAGATCAAGAATACACAAATGAGAAAAGAAATGACCAGGTTGCTTGTACAAAAGAAATTGAATCAGTTGAAGTTCAGGAAAAACAGGAACAGGAAGAGCAACTCAGGAAAGTTCAACAAACTCTTGTTGGAAAGGACTCAAACAGAAGTCAGGAAACCCTAACACAAGAGAAGGAGATACAAACTAAGGGAGACCAGCTCTTTACAGAGAAGCAACAAGTATTGGAAGAAAAGAAGTCATTAGAAAAAAAGAGGGCTTCAGATTTTTCAGAGCAGAAGAGTGCAAATGACAAAGCACTAGTTTATGAAGAGGATGATACCAATCAGGATACAAAGACTGATGATCACAGTTATGAAGAACAAGACATTCAGGACATAGAAGATGAAACAGCAGCAGAAGAAGATGATGTGGGTAAAGAAGATAAGCAAATTGAAGTTAGACAGACAGAAATAGAAGTGGGGTTGGAAAGAATACCCAAAAATATAAGATCAGCTTGTCAAATGATTATGAGCAACATTGAACAATTCAGACCATCTAGCAGAAATATGATCATATCAGGAATGGTGGCTGAATCAGAATTTGAGAAAGGAAGTTTAATTATCAAAGAACACAAGAGGGAAAAAGAGCAGATGACAGAGCAATTAAGGGTGATGAAGGAAAGGAATGAAGAATATATCAATAGAATCATTGCTTTGGAAGAAGCTGAGGTTCAGAAGCAGAACAGGATCCAATATTTGGAAGAAAAGAGTGTAAAGTTATCAGAGCAGAATGCCAAAATGGAAATGGAAATAAAAGCCATAGGAGGAAGATACAGAACTTTACAAACATCCTATCAAATCCTGACTAGAGCACATGAAGAGATTAATAAAGTGTTGTTAGAAGAAGGTCAACTACAAGATGGAGGTAAACCTGTTCAATTGACAGAGGAAGAAAAGGAAGAGCTGCATAAAGAAATTCAAAGACTTCAAATAGAATTAAAAGAGGCCAAAGAAATGGAGAAACAGGCAAACACTCATGCTGCTACATCAATGAGAGGGTATCATCAATTACATTTGGAGGTAGAGAAGGAAAGAAGTGAATGGCAAACAAAGATGGAGAAAGAAAGAAATGAGTGGAGGAAGGAAAAGGAGTTATGGGCAGCTCAGAACAAAAGTTCAATGATGACTATAGAAGAATTACAGAAACAGTTGGAGAAATCAAAAGTTCAAGAAGAAATTCAAGATCAAGTACAGGCAGAAGATACAGATAACAGGGAATATGAAACAGGGGATTTTGACAGGGAACAAGAGAATAAGGAACCAGCAGCCAAAGAAAAAGAGGGAAAGTATTCTGAAGATTTTGTCCAGAAATTATTGACCAATAGAGAGTCAAGAATGGAATTTATCAGAAAAATGCATGATGAGTATGAAGATCAAATAGTTACCTTTGCTCTGAATAAAGGCATTAATCCAGATCAGCATCATTGGGCTGCAGATGGATTGGGAATACCTTTCTGTATGATTTTGGAGAGTATAAAGAATTATCAATTGGCCAGAGTAGGGCTATCTCCAAACAAATACCTTGAGTATGAAGAAGATATTAATGTCACGAAGGAGTTATTTGAAAGAGCAAATCCTAAATGGAGAAATAAGTGGTTGGATGCCAATAAGGAATGTAGGAAAATCTGGAAAGAGGCACCTTTGAATTTAAAGATCAACCCAGCTTATTGCCCAGTTGCCAGAAGAAGAGAATGGACTGTTTTTTGGGAAAGAAGAAAAACACGGCAGATTCCAGCAAAATGGCTGAACTTTCCAAAAATAGCAGGTCCAAAGGCAGGAACTTGGCCTACAAAAAGTTACATGGTGAATACTGCTGAGTCAGTTTTAACAACATATAAAGATGTTAATGATCCGGCTTGTATATTACTTGTCAGAATAATGAGGTTGATTCTAGCCTGTATAGAGACCTACACTGATACAGATGTCAGAATTTTGAACTACATAGGTTTTAATTCGCCAACAGATGCTCTTTTGTTTGATTTGAGTGAGACACCAGACAGGATTTGTTTGATGGCCTACTACAGTAGAATAATATTTTTGGGCAGTCATTTTTTGCAAATATTTGAAGATGCTTTTGATTATGGATTCTTTGAAAGGGAGTCAGAAATTTTTGGAAACTTATCTGTTGTTACAAAAGCAAGACTTACTGCCTATGAAGCTGCTTACACAGAATATTTGAAGAAGGTTGTCATAGATAAGCCTGAAGCTGCGATACAATGGAGAAAAGCTTTGTTCGAGATGGTCAACAATTTGAATGTAACAGAAAGGAAAAGCCATGATTTACTGTCACAGGTATATCAAAGGAAGAAGAAATGAAGAAAAGTGACCAAAGTAGAGGATCACAAAAATCTTTCGTCAGGAGCCGAAAGGCTTAGGAGGGGAAGGATGTTGGAAGGTGTATTCTTGGAAAAGCATTTTTGATGTAAAAAATTAGTAAAAAGTCAAAAAAAACTTGTAAAATATTTATGCAATGGTTGTAAAAATAAGGAAGAGTCTTCCTTATGTGGTTGAGGATCTCATGTAATTTTTGTAGAATTTTTAGAAACTCTTAGATAGCATTTTTTAGAAAATTAGAGAAAAAAGACCTAATTTCAAGTGTGAAAAGGGACACTTGAAAATGTATATAAGTCAATTTTCTCTATTTTGGAGAGGTTGGTTAGTCATTTGCTCAAGCTATCAATAGAGAAGAAAGAGTTTCTGCAAAAATCGTGTTTTCTCCTGTTGAGTGTATTTTCTTTGATGTGTGAGCTTGTCTCTTGCTTAATCATGGAGATTTGTGAGTTACATTTGTGTATTATTGAGTAAGTTGTATGAAGAGAGAGACCTATTGCTGTAAATGAGTGGAAAGGACTGAAGGAAGTTTCAAAATTGTGAAAATTGTCTGTTGGTACAGAATCGCGATTGTCTCGTCTTTGTGATACAGGTGATATTTTTCAATTTTGAGTTCATATTTGTATTCTGCTAATGAAATGGCATGGTTTTGACATAAAGAACATAGAAAATGATGGAGATTTGCCTTAGTTATGGTAAACTCAAGATTTTCTCTTCATCTTCAATTTCTCTCAGCAATCCAGCCATCAATCTCTTATTTCCTTGAATCTATTATCTTGAAGGGGCTGTGGTCTTATGGATATTCCTAGGATTGACAAAATAAAGATGATTTGTTGATTCTTTGTTACTTCATGATTGGAGAGGACAACTTGGAGTCCAAAACAAAACAATGACCTCAGAGTTACTCTTTTTAATAAAGAGTGAAGGATCTACCTTGCTTGGTTGAAAACCTTTGTCCTGCAAGAATGAAACAAGCCTGAAATTCCAAGCTCTTGGGGCTTGCTTGAGACCATACAATGCTTTGTTAAGTTTACACACATAATCAAGATAAACTTGATTCTCAAGCCCAGGTGGTTGTGCCATATATACCTCTTCTATTATCCAACCATTCAAGAATGCATTCTTTACATCTAGTTGAAGTATCTTCCAATTCTTGGAAGAGTCAATACTAAGCAAAACCCTAATAGTAGGCATCTTTGCCACAGGAGAGAAGGTCTCCTCATAATCAATTCCCTGAGTTTGCGCAAAGCCTTTTGCTACAAGCCTTGCCTTATACCTGTTAAGGGAACCATCAGAATTCTTCTTGAGTTTATAGACCCATCTTGAGCCTATTACCTTCATAGACGAAATCTTGGGCACCAAATCCCAAGTGATGTTTTCCTCAAGTGCTTCAATCTCTTCCTTCATTGCATGCTTCCATTCTGATTTTGCTTTGGCCTCTTCAAAGGATGATGGCTCCTCTTGATTTATGTCATGTGCTATGTAAATAGAATGTTTAGTTACTAATGAGGTATCAAACCCATACCTTTCTGGTTTTTCTTTCCCTTATAGATCTTCTTAAGCCATGTTGTGATGATTCTGCCTCATATCCAAGTTCTTGCAATTTTGCTTTACCTTTAGACTTCCATGCTTTGATCTTTTCCATCTGAGTTTCTTCATCATCTTCTAAAGTATCTTGTTCTTCAATCTTTGGTTGATGTTCTCTGCCAAGCTTTGGAAAATCTTCTTCTATGTCATATGGCAATTTGACCTTCTTGCATGAATCTTCATACCATGAATTGTTCTCATCAAAAACTACATCTCTGCTTACCAAGAATCCTTTGTTGGTAGGGTTGTATAACCTGTAACCCTTTTGATTGTTGTCATATCCAATAAATACGCACCTTTCTGCCTTTGGATCCATCTTGCCTCTAACCTGTGAAGGAACATGAGCAAAAGCAATACATCCAAAAATTTTACAATGATCTAAGCTAGGTCTTCTTCCATTCCAAGCCTCATATGGAGTCATCCCATCAAGGGATTTTGAAGGCAACATGTTAATCAAGTAAGTGGTTGTAGATACAGCCTCAACCCATAGATAATTAGGTAAATGCTTTTCATTTAATATGGACCTTGCAGCTTCAACAATTGTCCTATTCCTCCTTTCTGCCACTCCATTTTGCTCAGCAGTGTATCTTGTAGTTACCTCTCTTTTGATTCCTCTTTCTTGAAGAAAAGAATCAAGTTCATGGGAGAAGTATTCTCCCCCTCCATCTGACCTTAGTCTTTTTAGTGATTTACCTGTTTGATTCTCCACAAGAGCCAAATATCTTTTGAAGCATGGAAAAACTTTATCTTTGTGTTTCATAAAGAATAGGATAGTCCATCTACTGCAATCATCAATAAAGGGGACATAATACCTTGATCCAGATATTGAAGCATCCTTGCTAGGTCCCCATACATCTGTATGAACCAAATCCAAGAGATCTCCATGTATATAACCTTTCTTCATGAATGGTAACCTGTGAGACTTTCCAAATTGACATGTACTACACTTATAAATCATGTGTTGTTTTGACAAGTTAGGGAGTCCAAGTACACTTTGGTCCCTACAAATTTGTTTTAATGATCTTCCACCAATATGTGCCAATCTCTTGTGACATATCTCTAGTTCTGTGAGTGTTTGATTACCATAGTTGAAGAGAGCTATGTTCCTTGTGTCTTGCAACTCAAAGGTGAATAATCTACCTGTTTTTTCTCCCTTTGCTATTCTTCTGAACCCTTGGCTAGGGTCTTCTACATGTGCTCCTCCTCTTGTGAACCTAACTTGTAATCCTTTTTCAACTATCTGTCCAACACTTATTCCATCAGGTGCTTTGACATTTCCTATTTTCTCCACAAGATGTCTTGTGTCATCTCCTGTTTGTACCTCATGCTTGTTCCTTGGATCTTCTAAATCTGATAGGAGGGCCACATTTCCTGCCACATGATTTAAACAACCTAAACCTATGTAGAAAACATGCTCATCAGATTTACCTTGTGGCATGGCCATATTCATGATTAATAATGAATCCTCTTTGTTTGAGTCTTCTGTGTAGTTATTGAAGTCTCTCCTTCCTTTGTAGCCTCCTTGATAGTTTGAATGATTGTAGTTGTTGTAGTTGCCATGATAATTGTTGAACCTTCCTCTTGAGTAGCCATAACTTCCTCTATTGTATCCTCTGCCTCTTTGATTCTTGGAATTCCTAAAGCAATTTTTAGTTGTATGATTAGTTAATCCAGAAATAGAACATGGATTGGAGTCTTGGGATCTTCCCCTACCTTGTCTACCTCCTCTTCCTCTACCTCTGCTATGTCTTCCTCTACCTGCATAGTTAGCTTGATATGTTCCTGCTTCATCATCTACTTTCTTTGACTTTCCTTTGTTTTCTTTGGACTTGCAGTATATAAAGCTGAAGATTGATTACCTTTAGAGATTTCTCCATTCTTGATAAGTTTTGCCTCCTGAGTGAGTAATTGTCCAATGAGAGTATTGAAATCAGGTACATGCATGTCTGTAAGCCGTCGGAAAGGAACTCCTAATTTGTAATATACCTTGAAAAGTCGCACGCATAAGGCGTAGTGCAACAGTTGTAACTCTTGACAAATTAATGAAAGAGTCGCATGAAGCAGAAGGCATTTTCATCGCCAGACTGTTTGTCTGGGTGAGAGCCTGTAGTGGAACGCTGTTGCCGAAATCCTGTGTAGATCTGAGTCTTCGTTAATTTTGTTGATTAAGCTTAATAATTAAGTTAATTCTTAATGAAGTATTAATGATTGACGGGTTAACGTGATAAGTGTTGAAGTTACACAGTGAGTTTGTGACAGTATTGAAGTATTCAATAAATATATTTGAATAGTTACCGTGTGCAAGTCTACAAGTGGATACACGGAATCTGTAGATTTGGGAAATGGAGTAGTTAATTGAAGAGGAAGATTAAGGTTCAAAGAAGAATCCTTTGATATATGCCGGTAACACACTCCGGTGAATCGTACCCTAAATATCGCAGAGATCAACATCCATGGGCAGTTCTAAACTTATTAGGAATACCCCCTGGTGGTAGAAGTGAAGGACAATTAAGTTTAGTTGTAGAAGGTTTGGTTCAGCCAGACAACGGCAATTTCGATGGTAGTTCGGTAGCACACAGCGAGAATCCAGTGCGTTTCGGTGAAAGTTCAGTCTCCTCTGAAGAAAGTACGATGATTTCTGGTTGTATTGCGGCATAGTGTGGAAACAGTTCCACCTCTTCTGGTTAGAATTCGGTCGCTTTCAGTGATAGGTTCATGTTATCCGGTGAGAACGCTTTCGGTGATAGTGCAACCGGGTCCGGTGAGAATTCGATGATTTTTGGTGAGAGTTCGGTATTACCTGGTGACAATTCGAAGTTTTTCAGTGAAACTGTGGTGTTGTTCGATGGAAAATTACTGCATTCACCATTTCTCGGTGCAAGTTTAGCCAATTTCGACACTAAAGTGGAGGAAGGGCTATTAGATTTTGAAGTAAGCAATCTGTTCAATGATATTTTAGGACCAAAAAGTGAACAGGTTGACTATACAGTCCAAGAATACCAAGAGATACCTCCCCAAAATTTAGGTAACAGCATCAACAGTACCATGAGTGGCTCACAACAGCAACAACATCAACAGCAACAACAGCAACAACAACAACAACAGCAACAACAGATTGTTCCACCGTGTTCGGTGCCAGCCGGAGTCACGTATACAAAATTTGGAGGTTTTTCGGGAGATGATCTCGATGCGCATGTGCGGACCTTTGAGATTAACTATGCAGTTCTGAATCACTCAACAGACCCTGCGTATAAAGCTATTGTGTTCCAGTCAACCCTGGTTAATGAAGCTGCACGATGGCTAACCGAATATGATTTGAACCACTTCCGGCAGTATGATGATGTGAAGGATGCCTTTCTGCAATGATTCCGGTTAAAGAAAAACCCAGCCGAAGTCTTTGATTACCTGTAGAATAATAGGCAGAAGCCACACCAAAATGTACAGGATTATGCCACGCTATTTCGGACTCATTTACGGCAGCTACCACCAGCACATGCGAATTTACTGGATGATGTTATTACTCAGTGGTTCATCAACGGATTAAAGCCCCAACTAAAACAGATCATGATCATAGGGTGTGTGGGTGGAATGACTTTGGATGCCATCATCGCTATGGCAGTACAATTAGAAAACAAAGTGGGTGGATTCACCGAAGATATAGAGTGGTTGAAAGCATCTAGGCAATCCAACGAGGATCCTTGCAAACAGATATACTGTACCAAATGCAAAAATCCAGGGCACAGCAGCTCAACATGCGTGCTGAATCAAATGTATTGTGCCATTTTCCATACAACAGAACACACCACAGAGACTTGCCCGTATAATGCAAAAGTACAGAACAGAGCAGCTATTAATGCCATTATTCATGAACAAGGGCAACCGGTCAGCCATTATGTACCACCACAGATGAGGAATACCCCGTACCAAGGATACAAGACTTATCGATGAGGAAGGTCAAATAATTTTGGACAAGCCCGGTGGAATGCAGGTCCATTAGGAGAAGGCACATCTCTTCCACCCCCTAAATGTCATTTTTGTGGCGAAATTGGGCATATCTTAAGGTTCTGTAAAGATGCGACTGAGTACGATAAAAAGAAAAAGGAACAACAACATCCAATGGCAAATATTGTGTATATTTCGGCAATAGAGACGCAAGCAGCAGTGGTCCAAACATGCTCAGGAAAACAATTACAACCGGTTGCAAAGATTTTTGAACCGGGAATTCATGAACAACAGAAGGTGTTTACAAAAGCAAGTAAGTGGGCTACGCAAGAACCAACTATTTTCCCTGACCCAGTTCCGATGATGCAGCAAAGCATACCGTCGGAAGTACGAGCAGGGCGAAATTTAACTCACACAGTACCGGAGTCCATACCGGAGACCGTACCAAAAACAACCAAAATAGATTCGCTGTGGGATGTTCTCTCTAAGGCATCAATTACATTGCCCTTGGGTCATCTATTGGCTTTGGTCCCTGGAGTGCGTCAACAGTTCCAACAGCAGGTTAGTCCAGGATCCTCGAGTGCTCCCGCAACAGCCACAATCCAATCGGAATTGGACCCAATGGTGGACCATACGTACCCCTGATTACGGTATGGTACAAAAACCATAAAATCACACAAGTCTTAATTGATGGCAGATCTGGTGTAAACACAGCGACAACAGCACTTTGTAAATGGATGGGGTGGATGCAAATTGAACTTGTTCAATTCTTTGAAAGCATGGTTGATCAATCTCGAGTCCATCCGGTGGGCTTGGTGCATGATATTTCGATTACTCTACAAGGGGCTGTCTTCAAAATGACCTTTGTTGTGTTGGACTTACCAGAATCTAGCCTGGACTATAATCTGCTCTTTGGACGTCCCTGGCTAAAACAAGCTAAGGTAGTGCAAGACTGGTCAGCACATGAATTAGTTTTTAAAAATAACCACCGGAAATATGTTGTTCCAATGGACGATATGAAACCTTGTGACTCACATGCACGACCATATCTAGCGGAGCCTTTACACATGTTGGATGGTCTCTCCGATGATGAAGAGGAAGCTTTTCTTACAGCCAACAAGGATCTAATGGCACTTGGCACTATAGATTTACAAATGGTGGCTGATAACTGGAGTTCGGGAGCCTGTACGATGGTCCCACTAACCAGTAAGCATGAGTCGAGTACAGAACAGACCTTGGATGCGACAATGCTTCAACAATTACTCCAGTCAAGTGACAATTTTGAAATGCCCCAGCAATTCTATGTACCGAAAGATCAACTGATCACCTGCAACTTAGGTGACCAAACCAACCCACGACCAGTAAAAATAAAGGCAGGACTATCCGAGACTTTCCAGGAGCACCTGTTGCAGTTGCTACGAGAGTTCGTTGATGTGTTTGCATGGGATTACAGGGACATGAAGGGGTTGGACCCACGGATTTATCAACACAGTGGTGCTGAAACCGGATGTGAGACCTATCAAACAACCTAGTTATCGGATGAATCCTAACTATGCGGCACAAGTTAAAGCCGAACTTGATCGTTTGTTGAAGGTGGGATTTATTGTGCCTATCAAGCATGCAGAATGGATCTCTCCCATTGTTATAGTTCTAAAGAAAAATAAACAATTGTGGATATGCATGGACTACCGAAAGCTCAATGCCGCAACTGTCCCTGATCCATTTCCGTTGCCGTTCCTGGATACCATGTTAGACGACATGGCCGGTTGGGAGATGTATTCCTTTCTAGATGGATACCGTGGTTACAATCAAGTCCAAATGGCAGAGCAGGACATACCCAAGACTGCATTTATTACAAACTGGGGTGTCTATGTGTGTACCGTAATGTGGTTTGGACTGCGCAATGCTCCTAGTACGTTTCAACATTGTATGCAGGAAATTTTTTCCCCTTATCTCACCACATTTATGAGAGTGTATCTGGATGATTTCTCATTATCTGGTGATATGTCGACACACCTGTACCATTTACAGTGTTCTTTTTCAAAGTTTCGGGAATATCACTTGTGCTTGAACCCGAATAAATCGGTATTCTCTGTTTCCTGTGGCAAGTTGCTCAGACACGTTATTTCAAAACAAGGCATTCAAGTGGATCCAGATAAAGTGAAGGCCGTACTGGAGGCTTCTCCTCCTAAGACACCCAAAGACGTGATGCGGTTTTTGGGCCAAATCCGGTGGCATGGGTGACACCTGCGTTGGCTTGCTCATCTGGCCATACCACTTAATCGATTGATAACCAGTAGTCCGCGTCAGTTCGAATGGACCGAAGAGTGTCAACTTTCTTTTGATCGGCTTAAATCATTGTTAACTCAGACTCCCATTTTACAAGCACTGAATTGGGAATTGCCATTTCATGTCTTTGTGGCTGCATCCGACAGCGCCATTTGTAGCGTGCTATGCAGCAGACGGATAAATGGTTTCTCCCAGTATACTATGCGAGCCGTAGATTGGCCTCGGCAGAGCGTAACTATTCCGTTACTGAACGAGAATGTCTTAGGTTAGTGTATTTAGTGAAAAAAATTCGCCATTATTTGTTGGGATGATGCTTCACTTTCCACGTAGATCATGCAGCATTGGTGTATCTTGTGCACCAACAGCATTTGGGGGGACGGTTAGCACGATGGATATTGCTGCTTCAAGAATTTGATTAATTTGTCATACATCGACCAGGGTCAGCACATGCCCTTGCTGACTTTCTCTCTCGGTTGGATTCCGGTGAACTTTTGGAGGGCGTTGATGATACAACTCTCGCTATCTATGCAACAGAGACAATACAAGATGATCAACAAGAATTACCGGTACCCTCCTCTTACTATGACACCTTGCTTCTGTTATTGACTAGTGGATGTCCGCCTGGTCTGATCTCTTCAGCTGCTCGACGAAGACTAGCCACGTACAGTTGACGCTTTCGGTTGATTGTCGGAAAGTTATATTACATGGATCACTCATGCGTACTACTCAGATGTGTCCCCCCACATGAAATTGCTTCAGTCATTACCATGGCCCATACTGCCCCAACTGGAGGACATTTTGTGGTTGATCTGACTCACCGGAAGATTCTGTAGAGTGGATTGTGGTGGCCCACTATGTATCGTGATGTCACCAAGTATGTACAACAGTGCGATGAGTGTCAACGTTTCACTCAGCCTTTACAACGATACTACTTCCCTCTCCAACCCATTGTGCCTCTTGAACCCTTTCAGAAATGGGGGTTGGATTTTATCAGACCAATTACACCTCTAGCAACAGTCACCAATAACAGATATATTCTGACATGTACAGATTACGCAACTCGATGGGCGGAAGCATGGGCTCTCCGATCAGCCACAGGGTTGCGGTTGTTAAATGTTTAGTGAAGGATATATTTCCGTGCTATGGGTTACCCTTGGAGATAATAACTGATCAAGGTACGCACTTTGCAAATACATTAATGCAAGTGCTTACGAAAACCTTCCAGATTGTGCATAACTTCAGTTCTCCCTATTATCCACAAGCAAATGGACTCACGGAGAGCACCAACAAGTCTCTCTTGAACATCTTAAAGAAACTGGTGTTGGATTGCCCAGAGAGATGGGACCAATTTCTACCTGTTGTATTATGGGCTTATCGTACCACATAGAAAGTGGCGACTGGAACAACTTAGTTTAAGTTGGCATATGGATTGGAAGCGATTGCTCCTATGGAACTTGTAACATAATCCTGGTAGGAGATGGTTGAACCACACCCTAAGAGAGAGGATTAGGAAGTAATCCTCAACCATGGCTTTTGGGGCAAGTGGTTAGCCCATCACATTCCTAACCAAGAGGTTGTGAGTTCAATTCCTTGCATTGGTATCAGAGCCTAGGAAGTAGGCTTGGGCAAGGTGGAATGATCCAATGGCCTCTAAAAAAGGCGCTTGGGCATCCTCTATGTGAAAGGGTAGGAATTGTGGAAGGCGCGCGCGTCGGCTTCAAGGATGGACCTTACAATGATTGGGGTGTATCTCTCAATCCGTAGGTCGGATTGAGGCGTGTAATATACCGTTGGAAAGCTCTCGGAACGAACTTTCCAATGAGCTAGCTTGGAAGTGTGAATTCCTTGGGAATCCTTGGGTGGCACTTGATTGAGTGTTCAAGATACCAAGCATGGGTGAGAACAAGGTTCAAGACTGAGGTTGAGAACAAGGGCTCGAGACACCAAGGTTGCGAACAAGAAGGTTCAAGACACCAAGGTTGAGAGCAAGGGTTCAAGAGACCAAGGTTGCGAACAAGGTTCAAGAAACTGTGCGAGGTTGAGGAACATCAATTCAAGGGCACCTAGGGAGTTCAAGGGACTGATCACCGAGGCTAGAGGGATACAAGAGTAGATCATTGAGGACAATGATCGACCAAGGGGGGAAGAATGTAACATAATCCTGGTAGGAGATGGTTGAACCACACCCTAAGAGAGAGGATTAGGAAGTAATCCTCAACCATGGCTTTTGGGGCAAGTGGTTAGCCCATCACATTCCTAACCAAGAGGTTGTGAGTTCAATTCCTTGCAGAACTGGTGGTCCCCAATCTGCGTGTGGCCTTGGAACGAAAGCTATTACCGGAAGAATCTTTTCCCTTTTGATTGGAGGCTTTACGGTCTCTAGATGAACAGCGTCTAGAGAGTTTCCTGGTGCTGCAGGAAGTGCAACTGAGACAAGCCAAAACCCACGATCGTTTCCTCAAAACCCCCGTGTTTACGATAAACCAATTAGTCCTCTTTTATAATGCTAAGTCTAATCGATCCACCGAAAAATTTAAATTGCGATGGTTCGGTCCATAACGTATTGTTGAACAAGTGGGACCCATGACTTTTTGGTTATCCACCTTAACTGGTCACCTTCTCCCTAAAGTGACTAATGGTTCGAAGCTTCAACCCTACTATCCGCCGTGTACCACCTCAGGAGGTGTCCTCGGTATTTTTACTCCTTTTCGCTTGCCACTCTTTTCCATCAACTTTCTTTTCTGATCTCCATGTTTCGGTTCACCAACTGACCTTAATCCTTCTCTTTTCTTATCTAACCATGATTAATAGCCGCCTCTATGTCGCCGATTCTGTTAATGCATGCATGTCGCCATTATGTTGGTATATTTCCAATATTGTGTTATGATTAGGGTTCTTACCGCCTAATTTTTCCAGTGTTTCTACTTAATTTTGTTCTTCCCGTTGTTAGTCGCTATTTTGTCTTTGTGTGCTTGCGACCCTTGTGTGCTCTGTGTCATTGCCTCTGTCTAAGTGCACCATGGAAGCTCTTGCGAATATCATGACCTTCCGTGCGGGTCTCACTCCAGATGTGAGTGAGTACGTGCGTGCTTGAGGGCTCTTGGCCTTCGCTGAATTGCCTTGGCATTGAGTGCAGTGTCATCCCTTCTGTGTGCAGATTATATCTGCCATAGCCGCCATGCCTGCTACAGAGTAGTGCTGGCCATTAACATGTTTAAACCCCCGTGTCGTAGTTACACTCAACACGATTGCTGAGGGGTTCCGTCTCCCTCAGGAAGGGTTGATCGATGGACCACTCCTTCCGATGGCAACCATGAAAGAACTTTTTCCCCGAAACTCATCTAATTAGTTTGCCATTCTCTGCTGACCCGAACCAGAGCGCACCATGCTGCAATTTCTCGTAGCAGCCTTAAACCTTCAAAAACGCACGTATGGCATCTCCCAACCTTTCTACTCGGTGATTGATACTGCTTCACGAGAGGGGGACAATTTCACATCCTTTTTCTTCCGGCGCATTCACCGTGAATGCTTAGCAGTTACCAAACAACTCGCCAAGCATGAAATTCCGCGTACCCGATTGCCCTACCTCCTCACCCTTCTCCTTCCGGTGATACAAGCAGTGCAACCATCTCCAGCGGCTACCATGTTTTTACATGAGGAATCTACACACATGCTGGAGGACGATGATGATGAAGATTTGCTACACTTCTTCCAGCGAAAACGCAGACAAATTAGCCCATCGCAAAGCCAGGTGCAGGGTTCAACCGCAATTCAAGAAGTTGAACTCTTTCATGACACAACCACCACTTTACAGGGCACATCTGCACCCTCTTCTCCTAGCCAACAGCAGGAGCCAGACGTGATCATGGAAGATGTCGCTAAAGTCCAACCGCGAAATGAGCAAGAACAATTGGATGCTGAGCCTTTGAAAGAGAGAGTGGAAGCTACCATTGTTAGTGAATGTCGTCCTCCTTCTCTCAATCACTCGATCGATACTGAAGAAGTAGTTACCAAAGTTGCTTTGTCAGTCCCTCAACATGAAACCGGAATTGTATTCGTCCCAACCTCCCTTCTTCCTCTTCCTCCTCCAAACACCATTCCTGATGCTGTTGAAGTTCCTCCCGCTGCGCCTTCAACTACTATTCGTGAGGCATCGGCTAATCTCCTCTCCTCTCCCGATTACTCTCCCCCATCATCACCTCACCTACTTGCTGCCCCACCATCGCAACCTCCTCCTTCTCTTCCTCTAGCAGTAATGTTCACTGAATTGGCATCCATGGGCCAATTACTCATTGAATTCTCCCAGCAGTTGCCTCTTCAGATGAAGATGGCCCAACAGTCACTTCAACAAGAACTGCAGAGTAAAGTGGATCTCCTGGAAGCTGACATCGCGCCCCTCCAGGAAGAAATACTTGAGGCCAAAGCCAAGAATCATTCATTGCATACTCAAATACAGCAACTGCAAGAACAGTTAACCGTAAAAGACAGTATCATTGCTCAACGGGACACCGAAATTGCAGAATTGAAGCAAGAAGTTGCAGATAAGAAGGATGCTATGACAGCATTAGGCAATGAGCTCCATAGTACGAGGGATGCACTTACCGTTTTAGAAGAGGCTTTGCAGTCGCTGGCGGCCAATGTACTTAACGCTGAAGCTGAATTGCATAATGTCACTGAGCGGTTGTTCCAAAGAGATCGAGAGTTTACTACTGAGATTGCCAAGACCCTCTAGTTGCAGAAGGAACTTGCAGGTGTGCAAAACGAGAGAGAAGACTTCTACAAAACAATGCAGTTTCAAGCTCAAGAACTTGAGAGAAGAGAAAAGCAATTGGAGTTCAGGCCGACATGCTCTCTTGTATTGATGCAGAGGTAGCTGACATAAAGCTGCGCAGAGATGTTGCACTGGACAATGAATTTTATTTACAGGAATCATTTTTGCAGACGTAGATGGAGTTACTAATAAGCCAGGTCATCGCTTCCAGTTCCGTTAGGACTGATGCACAGCTGATAGAACCTGCAATTTTGAAGGATATGTTAGATTCCCTAAAGCTAAAGATTACCCGTACCTTCAAATTAGCTCGCACTATGTATATCCAAGGCATCATAGATGAACCTTGACTGTGTAATTCCCATTTTGGGTTGGAGTCCACCATGCGTGCCACTATAAGCCGTTGAAAAGGAACTCCTAATTTGTAATATACCCTGAAAAGCTGCACGCATAAGGCATAGCGCAATAGTTGTAACTCTTGACAAATTAATGAAAGAATCGCATGAAGCAGAAGGCATTGTCATCGCCAGACTGTTTTTCTAGGCGAGAGCCTGTAGTGGAACGCTGTTGCCGAAATCCTATGTAGATCTGAGTCTTCGTTAATTCTGTTGATTAAGCTTAATAATTAAGTTAAGTCTTAATGAAGTATTAACAATTGACGGGTTAACGCGATAAGTGTAGAAGTTACATAGTGAGTTTGTGACAATATTGAAGTATTCAGTAAATATATTTGAACAGTTACTGTGTGCAAGTCTATAAGTGGATACACTGAATTTGTGGATTTGGGAAAATACAAACAGGGCCTCTGTTTACAGACCCCTAACCATCCCAAGAACCCAGACTGAATTTAACTTTAAATAGATAATACTTAATCCTATTTTAACAATGTCCATGTACAAATCCATAGCTGTGGTGAATGCTTCCCACTTGTCATCTGCCTTCAAGCCATTGATGACCTGCCTTACAATTTGCTCTTCATCTATTACCTCTCCAATGCTTCCAAACTGATCTGCTATGTGCTTGAGCTTTATGACAAAATCAATCACATTTTGTTTGAGAGCTTTCTTGAGAGTTGTGAAATCTAGCCATAGTTGATGCTTCCTAGCTTTGGTACTTGAGGAGAAGAAGGCTTCAAGTGCATCCCACACTTCTTGAGATGTCTTACAACTTCTAATGTGAGGCAACAAAAAATCTAAGATAGATTTGGGGAGATAAGACCTTGCAAGTGCATCCTTGGAGCACCATGTGCTCAATCTTTCTTGCTCTTCTTGTGTTGTTTGACTTTTGTTCCTGAAACTTGACATAACGTCATCTCCAACCACATAACCATATAAACTTCTACCTTGGAGATAAGCTTCCATTCTTAATGACGAAGTTGAGTAATTACCTCTATCCAGTTTTTCAATTGATGAAGGAAATCCATCTACCATCTTTGCTTTGATACCACTATGAAGAGATGGATAGATATGTGTTTGAAGATGAAGTGGTGCTGCAAAATCCTTGATCTACACTAGCCAAATGAACTCAAGGAGTATGTGGTAGGCCCTTTTAGCCTGCCAATGGATGTGTTAGACACCCTATGTACCTTGGAAGATTAATCTCAAAAATATAGATCAAAACAGATGAGCTGGAATTAATTCAGAGGTGAAAAACTTGTTATTTTGATTCATACACCTGTCCAGTGTTTTGAATAATTCTCTGATCACAACAACAATTAGCTTAATTCCTTTTGGGGAACTCTAAGTAACTTAGAGAGCTAACTTTCAAGAGTAATCTCATAAAAAATGGTGAATCACATAATGAGAATGAAGTTTAATAAGTTATGACATCATCTCGATTTTCACAGGTTGCAACAGTACTTAGACCAGTGAGCACAAAAAAGATCATAACTCAAGATTCAAATGTTCAATGATTATGATAATTTTTATGGGGATACTAGACATTTTTATGACTAAAAGCTTTGAATCATGCAATTTGATGAAGTACACACGGAGAACCAACTCTGACACGTTGACTGAAAAAAAATCAAAAATCTGCAGAGAAGCGAATATGGACAGACAGGGTTGACTTCAACTGAACATAACTCAAGACTGAGAACTTCAATAGCAATGAAACTTTGTGAGCATATAGTAGACTCTAAAAGAAAACTGTAGCAAGTTAAACCATTGAAAATGATGCACAACATTGAGAGAAATGATCTCTGGAATCTGACTAAAAAATAAATCTGAGAAGCATAACATTGAACAGTAGACTCACACAACCATGAAGATATGAACTTGTATGATCATAAATATGAATGTATATTGATTGTAGAATACAATGAACTTATAGATACATGTGTGTGGCTTGTATCCACACTTGATATAGCATATAGCTCAGCTTATGGACGCCTCTAAAAGTGCGACTAAACTACCATGTATATATAGAGAGTTTTGGAGCCAAGATTTGAATTTGAATCTTGCTCACCTAAAAGTAGTTTCCTAATTTTTAGAGATTGATTGATTCTCCAACCTCAAAATCAAGAATTTGTGGCTTCTCTCTCTATTTTTATCAAGTGGACTCAACCACCTTTGATTCCTTTTACTTTTACATCAAGTAAATGATCAAACAATTACAAGGGTGAGTTCACAAGTGAACTCTTAGATTTCCATGCATTGTCTTCTCTTACTACTTCTCCGAGAAGCTCAAGCCAATACTTAGGCTTGTAATGGATTTGTTCCAACATCAATGAGAAAGAATGCTTGATGATAGATCCTCTGATAGGTTCAAGTGCAACCTTGAGTAGTATCAGAGCCTCCTTAGTGTATAAATTAAAGTTGGATATCACCCAATGGAAGCATATATGATTGGAATAGGAGGCAACCACATCAAATTTACTAGGGACATGACTTTCTTGCTCCTCTTGGGTAATTCCTCCATGCGACATAACCAAAACAGACTACTTCACAAATAACTAGTCTCACAAAACTTGCTATTTTGGTCTATACACCTGCTGGTTCTTTTGCTCAGTGCTAACACTACAGTAGTCATTGATTAAATTCATTTTTAGGGAATTTAATTAGCTTAGATAGCTAATGATTACAAGTGGAATCATCTAAAATAACAAACTATGCACTAAGAAATCAATATAGCAATCCAAGGCTTACCCTCGACTTTTTAGGAACTGAACAGTACAAGACCAAGGAGCAATTTGATGGCGATTTCTCCCAAATGGCTGAACAAAAAGCTTTGAAATTTTGAAAGCATAAAATAGACTTCAAGATGGTTCCACCATGCTATAGATCATGCAAAATGGTTGAGATCTCACTGAGATATGATCAAACAAAGTTCATTGTTTTGAGAATTCATAGTAGAGAAATAAACAGACATGATCAATGAAGTATGTGTATTATAGCACATGATTATACAAGATCATTGGCATTGAAATGATGCACAATGATAGTACTCTAAATGAGCTATGATGTAGGGCACATAGCTACTGCAAATTATGATGAAGAAGACTATCAATGAGGCTCTCTGGCTGTGCGTTTTACAAGATCTTTTATAAGAGAACTTTTTCTCAAGTTTGAATTTGAATTTCAAACTTGGCTCTAACTAAAAAATGATTCCTTTAATCTAGGAGATATTCTCTCATTGAACTCCTAGCTTATTTTTATTCCTAACTCCACCAGATTTTTGGCTTTACAAAATTCTCAATGATTTAACCTTTTACAAATGGTAAACGATCCAATGTTACAAGCAATGGTTCACATGCTTCATCAAGTATTTGCACATATTTCCTTCCATGCCTAGCCAAATGTGAAGGCTTGGTGTTGCAGAGCTAGAGAGCGCACAAAGCAGAGAAAAAGACGGGCCCCAAAATTTTTCCGATTTGGACACACAATTTTTGTATCATAACCACTTTTGTATATATTTCCCGTTGTAAATGCACTAGAGGAGTCCTCTAGATGCATCCCCACAGAAGATTAGTGTCTTACCCATGTAAAATAGTAGAAATTTGGTCTTTTTAGTGAATAAAGTGCCGGTCTCTTGTGTGAAAGGACCATTTTTAGGGCACTAGTATATAAGTCAAATGTGACTCTTTGTAAAGGACTTTTTGCCATTGTGAGAAGAGGAAGCACAGAAATTCGAATTTGTGTCTTCTTCCCTCCTTATCTTCTTCTTCGTGAGCTTGTATGCATGTGTATTGCTTGGAAAGGGTGCTTGTGAGTGTTGTCTGTCCATGAAAGTGTTTCTTTGCTGTAGGAAAGGTGTGTGCGAAGTGTAGGAAGTGCTGAAGTGTAGGAAAGTATTCCCGCGACTCAGTATTTCGCTCATAACTTGAAATAGGAGCGTCGGAATTGAGTGAAACCACTGCCATTGGATGCGTCTTCTCGAGAGCTTCGAAATGCATATGCTATTCGCTATATTTGGAGTTCGGAGCTGGGAGAAAAGTCCAAAATACTGATGGCTGCTGCACCAAGTATCGTTTCGCCTTGACCAACAGTTGGAGCTTGTTTGGATAAGTCTTTGCCTCATTTACATTCTTTGAGTAGTTCATTTGCATTGATCATTACATGATTGCATGTCCTCATACACTCGGCTAGGTTTGTATACTCTTTGGATTGATAATTAAAGGTGTGTATCCCCACTATATGCACTTGTGAGGGGATTGAGGTATAGTCTCTTTCTCCGCAAGTCCCTAAGTTGATACTTAGGTCAACACACTTTTTGGCGCCGTTGCCGGGGAGTGACGAATCAAACCGAGGCATTCGTGTGATGGTAAGTAGCTTTTTGCATTGAAGTAAGTGGAGGAGTGGAAATCTTCTCTTCTTTGGTAAGTCATTTTCAGCCGCACTTGCTACTTCTCATTCTTGGAGTGTGTGTAGTGAGTTGTTAGTTTAGGGAAGTGAGTAGAAGGAGTAGAGTAGGAGTGAGTAGAGAGTGGACCAAGTCATTAGGATAGAGTTTAGTCTTATTCAGAAAAGTTCCTTTTTGTAAGCAAGAAAATTCCAACTATAAAAGCCAGAAAAAGTCATTTTGAAGATCACTTGTTTGAGCAAGTATCGTGAGTGTGAGCATCGAGTATCGTGAGCTGTGGCAGAGATCGTGGGCGAGGAACCAGGCAATTTGGGAGTGCACCGAGCAAGGGAAATTGATAAAGAGATTCTAGGTGCCACCAAGGTGAGCTAGCCCATCATTTTAATCAACATTTCTCAAACAAATCAAGTTAGGAAAGAAAAACGATCTGCGCCAGGTATCGTTAGAGTTTTTCAGGGGGCAAAAAGTTGTGTTTTGATTGATAAAGATAGTGAAGAGAGGAGAGTGGAGCTAGGAGATCAAGGGGGAAAAATCAAAACTTCAAAAACATTTGCTAAAATTTGTCTAAGGGTCAAGTATCGTTTTACTCCCGCGGTCGAGTATCGCGATACTTCACAAGTATCATTTTGCTCCTGTGGTTGAGTATCGCGATATTTCCCATCGATCGTGTATCGTTTCATACCGATCGCGATACTTGGTCAGAGATCGTTTGTCAGCGATCGTCTATTGAAGTATCATTGATCGTGTATCATTTCCTGCCGGTCGCGATACTTGAGAAGTATCGTTTGGTCAAAGATCGCGATACCTGACAAGTATCGTGTATCGTTTTGCCAGCGATCGTTTGCGAGAGATCAAGTATCATTGTGCTCAAGTATCGTGTATCGCTCTTCAGAGATCGCGATACTTGCTGCCGATTGTGTATCGTTTTGTCTGAAGTATCGTTTGGTTCAAATATCGAGTATCGCCTGACCTTCAGAGATCGCGATATCTACCGGATATCGTGTATCGTCGATCGTTTCAGGCAGATATTGTGTATCGTGGGATTTTAAGTATCGTATATCGTCCCAGCCAAGTATCGTTTGGCCCAGAGATCGTTTAGAGCAAAGATCGCGATACTTCCCACATATCGAGTATCGTGTATTTCCAAGTATCGTTTCCCTTTGAGTATCGTGTGTCGCCTGAGACCAGATATCGTGTATCGTTTGCCTTCAAGTATCGGTATCGCTTAGCCGGTATCGCGATATTTGTCAGAGATCGTGTATCGTCTGAACCTAGAGATCAGGTATCGTGTATTTTTGGAGACAAGTATCGTGTGTTGTAGAAATCCTTCTTCAGTCCTTTCTTTCCAGCCCAAGTCTTCTAGACATTTTTTACCTGTAGTGAAGAGTGCTCAAGGCCCAACGGTATCAAAGTTTAATCAGAGCTCTTAAGTGGATGAACCTGAGATCCGGAAGAACCCTAGGAAGCCGAAGAAGTGTGATTTCTTCTGTAGGGAGTGTAGCCGAGCCAAGTAACCGATCACACTATTCTGAGACCTCCAGTGAGTCAGAAGGAGAAATTCCCATGGCTTCAGAGGATATGCAAAACACTGTACCCATGATTGGCATGATGTCAATCATTGAGGGAGAATACAGAACCTCCTTGGAGTATGTGAACACCAACCTCAATGAGATCCCTATCTATTTGGATGGTCTAAACAGATCAGTTGCCAGACTGAAGAAGGCTTCAGAGGCTTACATAGTGCCTAGACCAGCAGTCAAATACGTAGGAGGTTTTTACATGGACAAACAAGATATCCAATACGTGGTCACAGAACACCCGGAAAACATTAATGAGCATGGTGAAGAAAATAATGCTTCAAGCTTAAATTGAGGTGGAAGCGAAGAGCAAGTAACTACTCCTAGAGGGAGATCTACGATTACTAAAATTTGGAGAGGAGACCTGATTCCCCAGGATGACACTCTAATAGATGTATATTTGATCAATGGGATGGAGCATCTGCTTAGAGCCCATTCCTCTATATGGGAAGCTGCTCCTAATCCAGTTACCATCTATGAGTTACAAGACCCTGAGTTCCCCACCATCATCACATATTTGGATAAAAATCAGAGAAGATATTGGCCTTTAACAGAATTAGAGAGAGCTGAGTTGAAATATCAGAATATCCCAGTGTTTCCCCCTAGGGACCAAGCCACTACTTCACGGAACCCACTTGGAACATCCCAGAACGAATCATATCAACAGTCGGGACAAACACAACAAACACAACAAACCCAGATCCCAGTCAGACCACATGTGCAATTTGCAATGCCTGCAATTAACCCTAACTGCCGGCCTCAACCAGCTATTGACCCAAGACATGGAGTTCATGCTCCAGTCAGACCACAGGTAGTAAGAGGACCAGGCATACCAATAGGAAGACCAATTTTCCCAGTGATGCCTAGACAACCTGAAGCAGGAAGACGACTAAGGCGGATCCAAGTGGCCAAGTGCATGAGAAATCACTATGATGGCGTAGTGAACCCTACAATCACATAGCAGAATTTAAACAAGTAGTTAGAGCCGAGCAGGTAGATGACTTTCTGATTCAATATGAGTCCTTTGGTCTTACCTTGTTAGACACAGCTTTGGCTTGGTTTCAGCCATTGGACCCGAATACCTTTCAGAACATGGAGCAGGTATATCAAGAAATGATTGAAGAATTTACCAAATCAGGAATTAAAAACAATTCTTCATCATTAATCCACAGCTTCAAACAAGTCCCTACCGAGTCAGTAAGATTGGCGGCAAGAAGATTCAAGCAATATGTGGATAGATGCCCAGTAGAAGAGAGACAGACGCAGAATAAAATGGTATCATTATTCTTGGAAGGATTGTTGAACGGAACTTTGAGGTCATTAGTGTATGTAAAGAGGGTTCAAACTTTGCAAGAGTGTATGAAAGAATGTATAGACCTAGAAGACAACCTTGCAGAAGACTTGAAAATATCCCAAGGTAGTTTGAAAAGCGAAGAGTCAGCCAGTAGCACATCAACCTCTAAAAACAACGTAGAGGAAATAGCCGACTTGTTAGCAAAAAAACTGAATGTTCAAGGACAGAGGAATTATCCCACTAATCCTATGAGACTGCCTATGCTTAGAGGATGTATGCAGTGCGGAGGAGATCATCCTTCTCATTTGTGTACTAGGGGAGTGGTCCCACCACCTGCCTATGCTCAACATAGACCCTCTGTCCCCGGACCTCTACAATATTGCAGTATAGAGCAAAGATATACAAACCATAGCACGGAGAATTGCCCTTACAATAGGCAAACCAGACCCACCCAGCCTTATGTGAGACCATATGGATACCCACAGAATCAGCAGGGAGGTGAAGCTTTTAGGTATCCTTCTTATCAGCCGCAGGCACCAATACCACGACCATACGCATATCAAGGACACATGCAACCACAGCCAGTACTAGGACAACAACCGCCCCACCCTCAGAACGTTGTCCCAGTCAAGATTGCACAACCAGACGAAAACCTAGAGAGGGCTATTGTGCCAGCCACACCTTTGACTAGTGGAGAACCATATGACTCATTTTATGACCCTAGTTAAAGAGCATACCCTAGTTATGACAGCTCAATAATGGAATATGGACAACTGCATGAACCATATGCTTATGGCATGGAGATACCAGAGAGTTCATATAATTATGAGCAGGACTACGTGTCCTTAATGTACACAGCTCCTAGAACAACCATACCACCTCGACCTATGAATAGACAGCCTGTACCCAGAGGACCATGCTACAGATGTGGAGGTGACCACTATATTAGAGAATGTACATTACCAAACCCACCACCACCACAACGAATTTGGGAAGGCTACTGTGGCGATTGTGGAAAGGAACATCTTTTCAGAGATTGTCCTAAGAACCCCAACAAAGCCACATCTAACGTGCATATTAATATGATAGAAGTGATTGAATCATCAGGGAGCGATAAAGAGTACACCGTATCTTTGAAGGCCATAACAAGAGCCAAAGCCAGAGAGAACCCTGATAACACAGACGAGAGTAATCAAAGTGACAAAGAGGGGAATATACTCGTCCCTCACAGAGTAGAAGACTCTGAAGAACCAGAGAAAAGTATTGCCAGTAAAAGGTCACAAAGATGGAAGAACCGGAGAGATAGGATAAAAGAAAAAAAGTTATTACAAAAGAAGGAAAATGAAAAGAGTAAACAGCAACCAACGAAGGAACCGCAAGTGGAAGAAGAAAATAAAAATGAGAATAAAAGGGAGGAGGTAGGATCAGTCCTAGCAAATCCTATGCCTGAAGAATTAGCCATGTGGATTCAGGCATACAAGGCGAGAATAAAAGCAGGACCTACCATAGAGCAACATGAGAGAGAATATCCGAGAGGCGACTTAGAGAAAGAAAGGTTAGAAATCTGCAAGAAATTGATAGAAGTTGCACAACAAACCTTAGAAAAACCCGCACCACCTTTACCCAATAACCGAATTTCCGAAGGAGAATTACAAGAGTGTGTAAACACTCATGAAAAGCCTGAAGTAAATAGACCACAGAATGATGAAATTGGTGTTGAGAGAAAGGAAGGATCCATAGTTCCCGAAGTGGAAGGAGACTGGACTAAGGATCTATGGGCACGAGTTCAAGAGGACAAATGGAAGAAGGTGGAAGGAATGGAACCGCCTTTTGAAGAATTAGAAGCAGAAAATGAAATAGAGGGGTCAATGCCTGAACTAAATTCAGAAGAAATTTTTCCAATGGATGCAAGTGACAAGGAAGAAGAGGATGTAAAGGAACTGCCCAACTACACCGGGGAGTACGAGCACAATTCAGAATTGTATCGCATTCCATCAATAAGGAGACGAGAAACGAACCCATCTGTTCAAACATCAGAGATCATACAACGCCTTAGAGAGGTAAAAATCCCATGTACCCTAACGTTTGAAGAACTGTTAAAGGTAAAACCACACTTAAAGGAGAAATTGATCAATCAATGGGAAGTCAAGGAGGAAAAGAAAGAGATAGCTGACGAAGTAAAAACAGTGAGAATTCCAGTGGATAAGGTAGGAGACTTTAGCGAAGGAGATGAAGGAAACACATGTCTTCCAATCACCTATAGGGGTTACACTACCAAAGCCATACTAGATTCAGGAGCTGGTGTTGGCATTGCTACCAAAGAAATTTGGGAAAAATG
Source organism: Ceratopteris richardii (assembly GCA_020310875.1). Classification (NCBI taxonomy): domain Eukaryota; kingdom Viridiplantae; phylum Streptophyta; class Polypodiopsida; order Polypodiales; family Pteridaceae; genus Ceratopteris; species Ceratopteris richardii. Next base: position 49,447,376 of record CM035406.1, on the reverse strand, counting down.
GGGACAACCAGCATTAAGACCAACACGCATGAAAATACAAATGGCAGATGGACATACGGAAAGACCCTTAGGATTGTTGGAACGAGTAGTCTTCACTACGTGTGGAGTGGAATTTGAACACACCTTAGCAATATGTCACTTCGAAAGGCCAAGCAATTATGAAATGATCTTGGGAAGGCCTTTCATGAGACAGCTAAAGGTCGTACAAGATTGGGGAAAAGATGCAGTATACCTACAACACGCAGGAACCACCACTAGGATAAACCTACATACGTACACTTATCAAGATGTGCCACCTCTACAATGGAATCAAATCCATAAAGAGGAAGACGACCAATCCGTTCATAGTGTAGGTTCTAGTGACCAATCCTGGATGAACGAGGACACTCATCTGTGGATATGTCAAGCGGCAAAGAAGGAAGAAGAGAGAGGAAAAAGTTGGCAGCAGAAACAAGGAATAGTGAGGTCTGTACAAGATCCAGCCTATATGCCACAAGTATTTCCGGATGAAGAATTCGAACCTCACGGTTGGATGGAAATCTTAGCCACCCTCGATGTCTGTGTAAATGAAGAAGTAGTGACCATGAATGAATGTATCGATGAGGAAGGTTATGATGTTAGTCTGTATATGGTAGTCCTTCAGGAGGCAGAAGAAGGAGAAGTGATTGAGAAAGACTGGAAGGAGGACTACAAGAGCATTGAAATGGAACCTGAACCCATGGATCTAGGGATTAGTACCACCAACAGAAATATCACTGCCAATGAAAAACATAAGGAACTCACACAGAAAGGGGAATTAGAAATTGAGGAGGAATTAGAAGGGGAAGAAAACAAACCCCAAGACCAATTTGAGGTACCAGCTCATTTTAAAAAATACGAAGTAGAGGAGAGGAAAATTGCTATTCAAATGCCTAAAAGAGAAGCACAACCTGGAATAGCATATGATAACAAGGAATAGACCAAAAAAATAGTTGTAACTATGGAAGGAGGAGAGGAACGATGTACCTTCATAGGACAGGATGTCTCATTAGAAGAAGAACAAGAGTTAATTCGACTCATAAGAGAATACCGGGATGTCTTTGCTTGGACTTATAAGGACTTAAAGGGAGTAGATCCATCTATATGTGCACATAGAATCCCCATGACATCCGAAGCCAAACCTTTGAAACAGAGACCATATACTTATAATGATGTGTATTCAGCCAAGATAAAAGAAGAAATAGATAAGTTATTGGATGCTGGATTCATCTATGAAATTGAGCACACGGAATGGGTGTCACCCTTGGTGGTTGTACCAAAAAAGAATGGAAAGTTAAGAGTGTGCATCAATTTGAAGAAAGTAAACGCCGCAACCATAAGGGATAGCTATCCCTTACCAATCACGGACCACCTTTTGGAAAGGGTAGCAGGGAAGGAAGTTTATAGTTTTCTGGATGGCTTTTCAGGGTATAATCAGGTAGCCATTGCTCCTGAGGACCAACATAAGACAGCATTCGCAACTGAATGGGGAATATACGCCTTTAGAGTCATGCCTTTTGGTTTAACGAATGCCCCAGCTACTTTCCAAAGATTGATGTGTCATGTGTTCAAGGAATTTCTGAGAAAAAGTATGGAGGTATACGTGGATGATCTTTGTACATATTCAGCTATACGATCAGAGCACATCCCTGAACTAGAAAAGATTTTTTCTAAATGTCGACAATATCGAGTATGCCTCAATCCTGAAAAATGTGTCTTCATGGTGCGACAAGGGAAAATCTTAGGACATATTGTCTCTAAGAATGGGATTTCAACGGACGAAGACAAAATTAAAGTAATTTTGGATTTACCAAGACCTAAAACTGCCAAAGAAGTTCAAGCATTTATGGGACATTGTGGTTACTATCGAAGATTCATACATATGTACGCCATAATTGCTAGGCCTCTTTATGCATTATTGACTCTATTTAATTGGACCGAAGAATGCGAAAAAGCTTTTAATGAGTTAAAGAATCGATTTAGTTCAGCACCCATCCTTCGAGTCCCCAACTGGAATAAACCGTTTCACATCCATGTGGATGCTTCCAAGTTTGCCATTGGTTGCATCTTAACTCAACCAGCTGACACAGGAAAATTAGACCACCCGATAGCCTATAAGACAGTTAAATCAAGCGGAACGCAATTACACTACTACGGAGAGAGAAGGCCTAGGGATGGTATACGCAGTCAAGAAATTCAGACATTACTTACTGGCAAACAAATTCAAATTCTTCATTGATCATCAAGCCCTATTGTACCTAGTCAACAAGCCTTGTAATACAGGACGACTAGTACGATGGTTTTTATTGCTAATGGAATTTGATTTTGAGGTAATAGTCAAGAAAGGAGACACCCACATAAGAGCAGACCACTTATCTCGTATGACCCATGGAGAACCACCCATAGGAGTACCAGATGACCTACCAGATACTTATCTTTTTAATCTGGAAGTATGTCCTCAATGGGCAGAAAAATTGATCCCGATACTTACCCATGGACCTAAAGATGGGATCACGCCAAACCAAACACAAGATCTCTGGAAGACTAAAAACCTTCACATCATTGCGGGAAGTTTGTACCACCAGGATTCAAGCGGATTACTGATGAGATGCGTGGAAGAAGAGGAACAAGAAATGTGGCTTCAGAAAGCACACATAAACCAATGGAACACTCATTTGAACGCAAATGGAACGTGGCAAACACTCAAGAGATTTGGCATATATTGGCCAACCATGCAAAGAGATGCTCATAACTATGTGTCAACCTGTCAAACCTGTCAAGAACGAATCCCAGACGAGAACTCTACATTATGCTATTCTACAATAGCACCAAGGTGGAGTATGCCTCTAGTAAAGTTCTTGAAAACTCAAGAATACCCTGACGGAGCTACTTTAGCAAGGAAGCGTGCTCTTGAAGAACAGAGTAAAGACTATGCCATCATAGGAAAACAACTCTTTAAACGCGGGAAAGATAACCAATTAAGAATGTGCATTCATGAAAATGAATATCTCTCTGTCTTAGAGATGGCCCATACAGGAGCTGCAGGAGGACACTTCTCTGCAGACAAAACAGCAAAAATGATCCTCTTTGCTGGAATGTGGTGGCCGACTCTACATCAAGACACCATAACATATGTGCAGCGGTGTGATACTTGTCAACGAACGAAATATCCTATTAGAAGAGATGAGATGCCACTTAGACCCATGATGAGTGCTAGAGCTTTCACGAAGTGGGGAATAGACTTTATAGGACCTATTAGCCCACCAGCAAAAGGGTCACATGCTGAATACATAATTGTAGCCACAAATTACCTGACCAAATGGGTCGAAGCAAAGGCAACAACGAAGAATGACGCAAGAACTACAGCCAAGTTTCTCTTCGAGAACGTCTTCACTAGATTTGGACTACCTATAGAGATTGTGAGTGATAGAGGTACGCACTTTGTTAATGAAGTGATAGAAGCCTTATTGAATGAATTCTTAGTAATTCATAAGAAATCTGCCCCTTATCACCCACAAGCAAATGGACAAGCGGAAAGTTCAAATAAAATCTTGTGTACTGTTCTCACCAAAATCGTTAACATTGGTAGATCAGATTGGGATAAGCAGTTACACCATGCTTTATGGGCATTCCGAGTAGCCTATAAAACGGCAATAGGCACTACTCCTTTTAACTTAGTGTATGGACAAAACGCTATTTTGCCAATTGATTTCTTGATTCCCACTCTTAGAGTTGCAACTACTTACGAGTGGACAGGACATGAATTATCAGCCCAATTGGACCAAATAGAAAAGCTTCATGAAACTAGGTTACAAGCAGTAGCGGGTATTTACGCTGCTAAAAGACGACAAAAAGCCTATTTTGATGCGCATATCAAGGACAAAAAATTGAAGGAAGGAGATTTAGTTTTGGTATACACTTTGAAACAACATGCTAAGAAATTGCAAAAGAGAGGATATGGTCCATTAATCATTAATCGCATATCTACAAGTGGGGCCATTAGCTTAGCAACCCTGGATGGAGACGTGTTACCAAACTACATCAGTGGGTGTAGAGTGAAAAAATACCTAGAACCATTAACGGAAGAAACTATGTCTCGACTAATCAAAGGTAAAAACAGACGCTTAGAAGAGGAAAGAATACGAGAAGAAGCGAGACAAGAAGCATTGGAAAGGATAAAGAAACGAAAAGAGTGGATGAGAGAGCGAGATGAAAGATATCGTCAAGGAGAAGAACTCATCCCGATGGCTAATTTTAGAGCCACTCAAAACCTAGGATCGCAAAGAACACAACCCTATCTAAATTTGGGAGCCGGAAAAACGGAGTATCACTTGGTAAATGCTCTTATTGACACAGGTGCCGCTGTAAGCTGCATTAGGTTTTCTTTGACCCAAAAGCTCAAGGAGACAATACGCCCCTCAATGGCTCAGTTGATAGGAATAGGAGGAACAATTACTCAGTGCATAGGAGAGATCACCTTACCGTTGCATCTTGGCAACAACACCATGGAACAAAAGCTGTTAGTATGTCATGACCAAGATTTACTTGAAGAGGTTGTGTTAGGTCAAGAATGGATTTATGAATACGAGGTGACCATTCAATTGGCGTTAGGATATATCTCAGCCAGGATAGGACATCGTGAAGTATTCAGTTTGCTAGATGAGCGACCACTAAAATCGGTGAGCACGGAGCAAATAGTTCAATCTAATGAACAAAGTCCTGAATGCATGATCTCTAGCACTATAGAGACACCTTCATCGAGTACTATATGTGCAGACACATTGAATTCTGCTTGCACACCTTGTTCTAGTCTAGCAAGTCTTGAGAGTATTAATCAAACTGAGATCAACCTCACTGAAACACCATGCATTAGAGAGACTAGTTCTCTGAGTGATTCAAAATCCGTAACCATTCAAATATACCCTATTCCATATTCTAACCAAGTGTGGATCAAGAAAGATCAAGTGGAGGAGTATCTTCGACGACAAAAGCACAATCGACATCAGGAAAAACGAGCAAAGCAAAAACCAACTCCGTCTGAACAGTGAGATAATCGACACGTTGCTACAATTTGGATTCCAAAGAAAGTCTTAGCTGCTCAGCAAGATCGATCACAGATATGGGTCCCTAAGTCTTGCATTCCAAGGAAAACAAACCGAAAGGATGATCCTCAAAACAAGAAGAACCAATGCAATCCACAGGCAAAACTACCGCAAGTAAAGAGTTACTGGAGAAAAAAGGAGTCTGCAAGGGCAACCCGACCCTCCCCGAAATTCATGAAGCAGACTAAGCAGAACTACAACAAGAGGAAAAGAGCCACATTCAGTGGAAATGGGCAACATACCACGAAGCCCAGCACAATGAAGCAAATCTGGATACCGAAAGACAAATTGGACAGCATGCATACGCCAACTACTTCCAATTGCACACATATGGAGTTGTCGAGATCCCAAGTATGCATGATAGGGCCACATTACAAGGCCAAGCATTCAGCACATCCTTCTTCTATTTCAAGATAGTCAAGCACATTTTCCTAATGGGGAAATAGGAGAGCACTTGTACAAATCTTAAATACTCCAAAAAATTAATAACCGCTTCGGCTACGAACTAACTTTTCTGTTTTTCTTTTCAACAGAAAATATAAAAATACATTAAAATGTGGAAAAATCCAGGTATTACCTTTCTCACACACACGGGAAAGGGACGACACCATTCACTCGGAGCAACATCGAACTTATAACCAACATATAGAGGAGGATTTCTAAGAACATATGGATACTAATTCATACTCTATATTGAGTGCAGATGGCTTCCACCGATTCCGAATCTACACAGCAAGAAGAAGTGCAACTTCTTCCATTGGAATCAGTAACAAAAGCACGAGGTCACTGGTTCAGAGATGATCAACCAGTGGCAGAACTAATCTTCATGGCTACAATCAAAATAATGGACACAGATCATTACTTTCCGATCATGTCCCAGGATTTCAAGACAATAATACAAGGACTACCCCATATTGAGGATGTATGGACACAAGCGGGCATAGAGGCATTTCTTAAGCTGCCTATATATGTACCAGACTTTCAGAGGTGTGCACAGGTAATGAACACCATGCAGCCTGCTGCGACAAAGATCTCAGTCCCAGAAGCACGAGTATTGGACAAAGTCGGGACATGGAAGACCATCCAATTCACACATGAATTGATTAATAAAGCTTTTGGATGGAATCAAGCAGGCACTACTAGTGTGAAAGAAGAATGCCATGATCCCAAAAAGAGGTCATTCCTGGAAATTAATAGAATTGACATAGAGGATGCTGTACGATTGGTACATCAACATTTTTGTTTTCCCAGCATGCACAGGTATACAGCTCCACAGAAAATTGTAGTCCAACTATTATCGCATGCCATGAGGCAAATTGGAAACAAAATCAACCTAACAGGGTATGTCCAAGAAAGATTGTTTGAAGCACAAAAGAAGTGGGGGCAAAAGAAGTTTTTAAATGGCAGTTCAGCTCTCACATTGTTGATTTATGAAGCTTTAGAAATGAAGAACTGCTTGAGAGAGATGCCAACTTCGGAAGGACTAGCAAGATATGTAAAGTCAGCGACGGTCCCGAAGAAGAAGAAAGCAGTAGCTATGGTTGAAGAGGCTGGAACCAGCACACAGAAACCAATGAGGGGTACGAAGCGCCTACGAGAAGAGGAAGCTCAAGCAACACCGCAATCAAAGAGAACGCACCTCTTACCGAAGATCACGACGGCTCAAATGCCGATTACTAAGAGAGATTTGTCCGCTGCTCTTGAACAAACACATCAGTATATGCAAGGGCAGGTCAATTTGAACGTTCAAGGACATCATTATAGACAAGTTAGTCAAGAGCAGACACAACGGAATCCAGAGCAAACATCGAAACAAGCGGGAAGATACAAGGAGCTAGGCATTGATGATTCCAGCACAAATACTGATTCCAGTCCCGAAAAAGATACATTGGATACTGACATTCGGACAGAATCACACGAAGGTGAATGGAACGAGATAGATCAAGTGGAAGTGCCGCCACAAAATCAGGAAGACAAGGAAAAGAAAGTCGAAGAATCTATGGAACCGGAGCACGTCATTCAATTGAATGACACCACAAAAATAAGCATCAAAGGAGATACGACAACTGGTATTACGCATGTAAAACAACCTATTAAAGAGGAAGATCAAACTCCAGTGAGTAAGGAAGCAAAGGAGCTCAAAACCCAACAACAAGTTATAATCGAGGTGCCTGATGACACACCTCAAGGAAATAAAGAAGACGTGGGGGCTGAGCCAAGGATCCAGCTTCAGATTAGGCAGCCCCATGACACCACATTACACATTGCTCAGGGCAAGGACGTCAATACCGGCGAAGAGCCGACAATACCAAAAACATGGCTTAATGTAGATGTTACGCAGTTGAAACCTGTAGTAAAACAGATGATTCAAACAGCCATGGACACTCAACAACAGATGATGGATATAGATGCCGAGTATGATCAAGCAAGAAGAGAAAAGAATCAGTTTCAACTCATGAGTGAACAGCTATCGGCACAGTTGATTGCAGCACAAAAGGAATTAGCAAATAAAAATACTGAAGTGCTGGCAATACAAACACAACATGCAGCATCCATTGCTCAAAATCAACAGCTTCATACACAACTAACGGAGTTGCAAAGATCACACGAAGCAAGCGAGGCTGAGAAAGAGAAAATGAAAATGCGGAGCACATTATTAGAACAACAACTCAAGCTATATATGGAAGAGAGTGACAGCCTACGCAATAGAAATAAAGAATTAATGAAATCTTTATTATATGATCAACCACTCATACAACAGGGATCCTCAGACACTAAAGAACAAGAATTAAGAGAGCAGATAGCACAGTATGCCGAGTTGCTGCGACAAGCGAAAGAAGTACGAGAAGAATCAGAACGGAAGCACACTCAAGAAATAGGTGAGCTCAAAAAGCAGTTAAATACAGCACAGGCAAAACTGGTCCAAAGCTACAGTGAAAATATGGATCACGTAGCTGACATAGGTAAGGAACTATTGGCAACCAAAGAAGCACTTGGAGAAGCCATGCAAAAGATAAAAGAAAAAGATGAGTGCATCGAACAGCTAAAGAATCAGAAGCAATACAAAGAACCGATCGGGACATCAGTAGTGCCAGAAAAGGGAAATCCTACTGACGAGGTAGAGGTAAGCCCTCTATCCCACCCGATCTATCATTCTCCAATACGTGAGCAGGTGGCGGATCTACATGATGATCATCCTATGCCATATACTGCAGAAATAAGTCAGAAGGAACGGGCACTAGTGGTGTCCCGATTGACGGAAAATTTTGAAAATGAAGTTATTAAAGTCATGAAGGAAGCAAAGATCAAAGGAAAAGACTTAGAGACGCTTATGAAGCCCTTCAATATTCCATACGGATTACTGAGAGAGAAAACACGTCAATATATAAAGAAGATCACAAAAACGAGCCCTGATGAGCAGCTCAATTTCGAGAATGACACATTCAATTTTACTCAAGCAGAATTTGAAGCCGCACAGCCAGTTTGGAGAAGAAAGTTTTTGGAAAAACATCCGACACTAAGAATACACTGGCAAGCTGCTCCATATTCCCTGCAGGTAAACCCTGCATTTTGTCCCGTACCTCGCAGAAGAGAAGCTAGCACATTTTTGGACATGCAAAGGAATGGTACAATGAATAATCGGTGGCTGAATTATCCGCTACTTCCAAGCCCGCCACATAATTATTTGCCAACGGAAGATTATATGGTCAAGACCATAGAATTTTGGCTCCAAAATTATGCGACAGTACCAGATTTAGCTGTAAAAATGACAAATAAAATACTTAGTATGCTACTTACTGTATTGAAAGTCTTCAACCATGCGGCATACACCTTTTTGAATTTTATTGGAATTAATCAGGGCACAGATGTACTTATTTTTGATCTATCAGTGATGCCAAGCAGACCAACTATAATGGCTTATTATTCCAGGCTTATGTTCTTGCCAAGTTCATATATGCAGACATTTGAAGAAGCGTTTTTTACAGGATTCTTTGAAATAGATTCAGAGATCTTTTTGAAGATGTCATCCAACCTGAATGCCAGACTTGTAGCATATGAATTAAGCTTCTTCGCAGATCACAGACAGACACCCAATGACGGTGTGAAGGCCGAACAATGGAAGCAACTCATGATACGTGAAGCCAATCAGCTGAATGATACAGAGCAAAGAGTTTATCAAACATATGCCCGTCGCTTATCAAAGCCTGTCGGGGATGACAGAGTCCAGGAGGGGGGCAGTGTTGAGGGAGAATCGAGTAAAAAGAAGAAAAGAAGAAGACAACGCAAGAAGCAGCTTCACTAAAAAGCGAGATTTGAAGATACATCTCTGCAGGAAGCCCCGCAGGGGCGCAACACCCATCTCTGCACAGAGCCCCGCAGGGGCGCACACACCAAGGAAAAGCACGCAGCTGGAAGGAGGAATCAGGGCCAACAAGTATCACATATATGGGTGCTTCAACCTCTTGAGTTACAGAGGATTCAGATCAAGGCTTACGAGCTACATCCGCATATGTGCACTAATGGCGTGCGTGGCAAACCGAATCAATCGGCTTGGAGTAATGCAACCAGGTCCAATGTGTGCAACCAGGACAAATCAGAGCGCCTCTAAAACGTAATGCAAGATCAAGAATCAGGCAATACTGACCACTGGATGCGGGCGGACAACAAACTGATGACAAGAAGCAAAGCCTGTCAAGGAACGACAGAGAGGGGGAGAGTGTTGCAGAGCTAGAGAGCGCACAAAGCAGAGAAAAAGATGGGCCCCAAAATTTTTCCGATTTGGACACACAACTTTTGTATCATAACCACTTTTGTATATATTTCCCGTTGTAAATGCACTAGAGGAGTCCTCTAGATGCATCCCCACAGAAGATTAGTGTCTTACCCATGTAAAATAGTAGAAATTTGGTCTTTTTAGTGAATAAAGTGCCGGTCTCTTGTGTGAAAGGACCATTTTTAGGGCACTAGTATATAAGTCAAATGTGACTCTTTGTAAAGGACTTTTTGCCATTGTGAGAAGAGGAAGCACAAAAATTCGAATTTGTGTCTTCTTCCCTCCTTATCTTCTTCTTCGTGAGCTTGTATGCATGTGTATTGCTTGGAAAGGGTGCTTGTGAGTGTTGTCTGTCCATGAAAGTGTTTCTTTGCTGTAGGAAAGGTGTGTGCGAAGTGTAGGAAGTGCTGAAATGTAGGAAAGTATTCCCGCGACTCAGTATTTCGCTCATAACTTGAAATAGGAGCGTCGGAATTGAGTGAAACCACTGCCATTGGATGCGTCTTCTCGAGAGCTTCGAAACACATATGCTATTTGCTATATTTGGAGTTCGGAGCTGGGAGAAAAGTCCAAAATATTGACGGCTGCTGCACCAAGTATCGTTTCGCCTTGACCAACAGTTGGAGCTTGTTTGGATAAGTCTTTGCCTCATTTACATTCTTTGAGTAGTTCATTTGCATTGATCATTACATGATTGCATGTCCTCATACACTCGGCTAGGTTTGTATACTCTTTGGATTGATAATTAAAGGTGTGTATCCCCCACCTTGCTCATCATGAACCCTTGGTGTTGAAGATAGGTTGTTAACCAATGATTCCATGCCCTAGGTGCCTGCTTCAAACCATAAAGAGCTTTGTTCAATCCGCACACATGATTTATCTTGTCTGGGTCTTCATAGCTAGGAGGTTGAGCCATGTAAACCTCCTCTCAAATCCAGCCATTGAGAAAGGCATTTTCACATCTAGTTGATACATATTCCAATTTCTAGATGTAGCTACACTTACCAAGACTATGATGGTTGGCATCTTAGCCACTGGTGAAAACATTTCCTCATAATCTACTCCTTGGGTTTGTGCAAAACCCTTAGCCAAAAGTCTAGCTTTATACCTATTTATGGATCCATGTGAGTTCCTCTTGGTTTTGTAAATCCATATAGAACCAATTACCTTCATTGATGCTTTCTTGGGTACTAGCTCCCAAGTATCATTCTCTTGGAGTGCTTCTATTTCTTCATCCATAGCTTCCTTCCATTCTGTTTGGGTACTTACTTCTTCATATGAAGAAGGTTCTTCAAGTGATGAATCCTTAGCAAGATAAATGGAATGCTTAGTAACTAATGAAGTATAATACCCATATCTGATTGGCTTCTTACTCTCTCTTTGTGACCTTCTTCAGGCTTGGTTGTGTGATTCATGTATGTCCTCCAACCTCTTTATCTTAGCCTTGCCTTTTGATTTCCATGCTTTGAACTCTTCCAAGTTGATGGTGCCCTCATCATCTAATTTGATGTCTTCAATTGTGCTTGGCTCCTCCTTGGTGAGGCTTGGAAATTCTTCTTCAAGTCATATGGAAATTTGACCTTCGTACATTCACTTTCAAACAAAGAATCATTCTCATCAAACAAAACATCTCTACTGACCATAAATCCTTGGTTGGATGGATTATGAAGCCTGTATCCTTTTTTATTTAAATCATACCCTATGAAGATGCACTTATCTACCTTAGGGTCTAGCTTACCTCTGATTTGAGATGGAACATCCACATAAGCAACACATCCAAATATTCTACAATGATCAAGTGATTGTCTCCTACCATGCCATGCCTTATATGGGGTCATGCCATCAAGTGACTTAGAGGGTAACCTGTTGATAAGATAAGTGGTAGTAGAAACACTCTCTGCCCATAAATAATTAGGCAATTTATTTTCATTAAGCATTGATCTAGCTACTTCAACAATCACTCTATTCCTCCTCTCTGCTACTCCATTTTGCTCACGAGTATATCTAGTGGTAATCTCCCTTTTGATACCTTTGTCCTGCAATTTTCTTCTTCCTATTTGATTTTCCACAAGTGCAAGATACTTCTTGAAACAACTGAATACTTCATCTTTATGTTTCATGAAATACAAGATAGTCCACATACTGAAATCATCAATAAATGACACATAATACCTTCAGCCTGATATTGAAGGATCCTTGCTTGGTCCCCACACATCTGTGTGTACAAGTTCCAAGTAATCCTCATGCATATAGCCTTTCTTTGCATATTCATTAGAAGAATGTATAGGGAATAACTGGATCATTGTAGCTATCGGTAAATTAGGGCCATTTTCTCGACCTTCTGAAGAGAGTCGGAATGCATCAGCAAAGGTCTGTAGAGTAATTACGGTACGAGATGGCAAGGAAGTGATTTGCCAACTCTGCTCCGTAGCAGGTGTGGCAGCGATGGCGGCAATGATTTGGACGTAGAATGGGTGACATTCCACTGAATGCCAAGGCAATTCAGCGAAATTAGTTAACCCACGAACACGCAGGAACTCACCCACATCAGCAGGGAGTTCGTCACGGAACGCAGCAAAGTTTGCTAATGCTTCCATGATGCGCACACGAATAACAATCACAAGAACACAATTGCTCACGGTATACAGGGAGCGCAAGCACACAAAACACACAGACATAATTAGCGATTAACAGTGGAATGAAAAAGGTTAAGTAGATACTTGGCAGCGGGAAGCAATTGAAATCGTTAATCATCGCGTGATGTTGAGATGATAACCTCATAACTACGGTGTGCATGCATGAGCCGAATCGATAAGAAAAGGTGGCGATTATTCATGGTTTTGTATCCAAACGAGGAGTTTATGATTATGTAGCAAAACGAGGCTTTTAAGGATTTTATTCAATCAACACGCAAAACTAAAAGGAAAAGAAAAGAAAGAGAAAAAAAAAGAAAAATATGCGGGCAACCGCAAAATATTCAGGACGAATCAGGTGCTTGTTGATACGGCCGCAACTTTGAACCATTTATCACCTTTGGAAGAGGAATTCCGGTCAAAGTAGCCAACCAAAAAGTTGTTGGGCCCACTTGTTCAGTAATCCGGTAAGGACCAAACCATCGTAACTTGAATTTTCTAGCAGAACGATTTGATTTTGCATTATAAAACAGCACAAGTTGTCCTACCGTAAAAACTGAAGTTTTAAGATACCGATCATGTGTACGAGCTTGTCTCAACTGCACTTCTTGAAGAGTTAGAAAACTTTCCCAGCGATGCTCATCTAATTCTCTGAGTGTGTCCAACTGAAATGGCAAAGAATCTTCAGGTAACAATTTCTGAGAGATGGCCACACGTAAGCTTGGTACTACAATTTCCATTGGTGCAATTGCCTCCATTCCATATGCAAGTTTGAAAGGAGTCAGTCCAGTGGCAACTTTGTAAGTAGTCCAGTATGCCCATAATACTGCAGGTAGTAACTGATCCCATCTTTCTGGTGATTCCAAAATCAGTTTACGAAGCATATTCAACAAGGTCTTGTTTGTACTTTCAGCTAAGCCATTAGCACGAGGATAATAAGGAGAACTGACATTATGCAGAATCTGAAAAGAGTGTGTGAGTACTTTCATTAAATTGTTAACAAAATGTGTGCCTTGATCTGTCACAAGTTCCAGAGGTAACCCAAATCGTGGAAATACATCCTTCATTAAACATTTTGCTACCGAAATAGCTGTAGCAGACCGTAAAGCCCAAGCTTCTGTCCATCTGCTAGCATAATTTGTACATGTCAGAATGTATATGTTGTTGCTAAGGATTGCTGGAGGTGTGATTGGTGATGGAGAATGTTAATCTCCAAAAGAACAACTTACTCTTGTGATTAGAGCACCTCTATACCAAGAGTAAGTCAAACACTTCACTAATTTAGAGGATCAATTGCTAACTTATCAGAAATTAACAAATATGTGAAGAAGATGATACACAGAAAAGTCTGCTGCATTGTTCATTCACATTGACCTATCAAATCTGTAAAGTTTTTGATGAAACTTTGTACGAATCATCTCCTAGAGATTGCGCAACTATTCCAAGTTGAATTACTTCAAAAGATTAAGTATAACTTGAGAAATTGATTTCACAAGTTACCTATGTCAGAAACTGTTATCCAAAACAGTCGACTCTACACCTGTAACTTTTAAGACTTGGTTCTCCTTGAATAGAACCCGTTTTACAAAATGCTTCTAGACATAAGTAGCTTATCTTCCAACTTAAAGATTAAGCCCTTACTCATGCAAAACTTTAAACTGTGCTAGGAGAAATGACCAAAACATTAACTTCGAAATATGCGCCTGTTTTAGGAACCAGTGAATACACTTCACATATGAATGTTCCTACACTCAATTCACTCAGCTTGATTACAATTGGAAGCTGAAACTTTGCACAGAGGTCAAGCAACTCTCAACTTAGACTTGTACAAAAGCATTCCACAATTGATCTACTGTAGAAGGAGAACACACAGAAACATCGGGCGCAAAATTTTTCATTTACTCAGAGAAAATACAACTGAGTGATGAGAGCAAACTCAAATTCACTTTCCTCTATCTTATGACTTCTATCTCCCTCATTCTTGACTTCTAACTAATGTCACATAAGCTCTCATACATGCCCCGACTTTTCTCAAGGTATTTATAGATAATTTGTACATAATTCTTACTGAACAAAAGATCTAAGTCATCTATGACTATGCTAATGTACATATGTGTACACTTCTCTTGTCTTCTGATTGTAATCTTCTTCCACACTTTAGGAATTGATTCTTCCTTCATCATTTGATCTTCCAAGCCTTCAATTGGTGATTGGTATGCACCAACAGCTCCCCCTCAATCATCAATTGAGGTCTTCTCTGTTTTCTTGATACTTGCCATGTCTTTGAACCTTTGTAATTTAGGTCCATCCAAACTCTTTGTCATCATATCTGCCACCTGTTCTTTTGTTGGAGTGTACATCACTTCAATCTCTTTATCTAGTACCTTTTCCCTCAAGAAATGATACTGTATCTCTATATGCTTAGTCCTAGCATGAAAAACAGGGTTAGCTGCCAAATACAAAGAACTCATATTGTCTCCAAAAATTATTGGAGTACTATGATCAGTCTCAAAACTTTTCATCAAGGTCTTCAACCATATGACTTCTTTTGCAGCTTCTACCATTCCCTTATACTCAGCTTCTGTGGATGATAAAGCAACTGTATGTTGCTTCTTTGAACACCAAGACACTAACTTGTCTCCAACATAACATAGATATCCATGGGTAGACCTTCTATCATCTGAGTCACCTGCCCAATCTGCATCACTAAACACTTTGATTCTTGTATCAGAAGTGAAACCATAATACAAACCTTCACTTAGGGTTCCTTTTATATATCTGAGTACCCTTTGGGCTGCAATCCAATGAGTCTTCTTTGGACAATGCATGAATTGTGATAACACACCTACTGCATATGATAGATCTGGCCTTGTCAAGGTAGCATAGATTAAACTACCTACCAAACTCTGATATTTCTTCATATCATTGAACTCTTCACCTCCATACCTGCTCAATTTATGATTTACCTCCAATGGTGTAGTTGAGGTCCTGCTATCTTCCATGTTAAACTTGACTAGAAGATTCTTCAAGTATCTCTCTTGTGAAACATATACTCCATGTTGAGTATACACAATCTGCATTCCTAAAAAATAAGATAAGTTTCCCAAGTCACTTATCTTAAACTCCTTCTCTATTTGCTTCTTGAGTTCATTGATTCCTTGAGCATCTGTTCCTGTAACAATAATATCATCAACATAAATGCACATGTAAATGTATCCATTTTCACTTGCCTTCACTAGCAAGCTACTATCTGCCTTTGATGCTTGAAATCCACATTCATTCAAGAACTTGACCAATCTGTAATTCCAAGCTCTTGGGGCTTGCTTCAACCCATATAAAGCTCTCTTGAGCTTACACACATAATCTGATCCAATTGATTCCATGAAGCCTTCTGGTTGCTCCATATATACTTCATCTGCAATGTAACCATTAAGAAATGCATTCTTCACATCCAATTGTGATAATTTCCATCCCTTGCAAGTAGCAATAGCAATCAATGTCCTAATTGTAGACATCTTAGCAACAGGACTAAAGGTTTCATCATAATCTACCCCATAAGTTTGGGCATAACCTTTAACCACTAGTCTAGCCTTATATCTAGACACCTTACCATCTGCAAACCTCTTTGTTTTATATACCCACTTGCATCCAATGACTTTCTGATTCTTTGGTCTTGGTACTAATTCCCAAGTTTCATTTTCAAGTAGAGCATCATACTCTTCTTGCATTGCCTTCTCCCAATTCTGTTTACCTTTAGCTTCTTCATAAGTAGTTGGATCTTCTTCTGTTTTCACAATGTAGGCATAATCTTTTGTTGTTAGGAAAGATGTATCATAACTATACCTTATAGGCTCTTTCCTTTCTCTTGTAGATCTCCTGATTTCTGCACTTCTTGAAGTTTCAGCCTCATTTGATTCTGGATCAAATCTTGGCCCTTCTTCTACATGATCCTGCACTCTACATCTAGAGTCAACTTCATCAACAATTTCTTCACAAACTTTTACCTTTGCCTTTCCTTTCCTTTGAATTTCTTCAACACCTGTATACTCATTTGGTGATCCTGAATACCACACATTTTGCTCATCAAATGTCACATCTTTAGTAACAAGAAATTGCTTTGTGGATGGACTCCACAACCTGTAACCCATTTGTCTATCATCATATCCAATAAACACATACTTCTCTGCTTTTGGTTCTAGCTTATGTCTTAATTGTGAAGGAACATAAGCATATGCAATACATCCAAATACTTTGCAATGATCAAGACTAGGCTTCTTACCCCACCATGCTTCATAAGGGGTTCCTCCATCCAAAGCTTTGCAAGGCAACCTATTCACAAGGTATGTTGCAGTGTTAATGGCCTCTGCCCATAAGTAATTTGGACAATTCTTTTCCTTCATCATGGCTCTTGCAAACTCTACAAGAGTCCTATTCCTCCTTTCTGCTACTCCATTTTGTTGAGGGGAGTACCTGCAAGTCACTTCTCTTTTGATACCTGCATTCCACAAATAATCATCAAACTCTTTTGAGAAATACTCTCCCCCTCCATCTGATCTTAACCTCTTTAGCTTTTGTCCTGTGATCCTTTCTGCATAAGCATGGAAATGTTTGAATGTCTTGAAGACTTCTGATTTATCCTTGATTACATGCAAAGTAATCCACCTGGTTGCATCATCAACAAACAACACATAATATCTGGATCCATTTATGCTATAGTCCCTTGAGGGACCCCATACATCTGTATGAACCAATTCAAGCATGTTTGAATACTTGTACCCTGATTTGTTATAAGAACTTTTATGTGCTTTACCTAATTGACAAGCTTCACACTTGTACACCATATGTTGCCCTTCAATGTTTGGCAATCCAAGCACCACCTGATTCTTTGACATCTCCTTTATAGCTCTCTCATTGAAATGACCTAGCCTCTTATGCCATAGGTCTAATTCAGACACCTTTTGACCTCCATAGGTAAACAATGCATGTCCCACATTACCTTGGACTTTGAGAGTAAACAATCTTCCTTCCTTTTTACCTGCAATTATGTTTCTATATCCCTGATTTGGATCTTGTACATAAACACCATCATTTGTGAATCTTACCTCATATCCTTTCTCCACAATTTGCCCTACACTTATCAAATTTTTAGGAATAGTAGGAACATAAAGTACCTTACTCAGAAGTGTACTTCCACTCTTTGTCTTCACTGATCCAATGCTCTCCACTTTATGTTTGGTATTGTCACCTGTTTGGACTGTATGTCCATTCACCCTTGCTTCCATATCAGTCATCAAGGATAGATTCCCACTCAGATGGTTGCTGCACCCTGAGTCAATATAAAACACTCTTTGATCTTCTCCCATTGATTCATGAGTTGCATTCAAGATAAGAGTCATGTCATCCTTCTGATCTGATGCATAATTGTAATAATTATTGTTGTAGGACTGAGATTGGAAGTTCCTTCCACCTCCTCTACCATATGATGTCCTACCACCTCTTCCTCTGAAGTTACCTCTTTGGTTTCTGCCTCCTCTACCTCTTTGACTATAATTCTGATTGTTGTATCCTCCACTTTGATTGTTATACCAACAATCATTTGCCAAATGATTTGTTCTGCCACAAATCCAACAAGCTTTAGCATTATCTTTGTTCTTACCTCCTCTTCCTTTACCTCTGAAATTTGTCTTCCCTTTTGTGAAATTGGCTTGATTTGAATTCCCTTCATCATCATTTGATTGCTTTCCTTTGCCATTCTTTTTCTTGTCTTTGGAGTACATAGCTTGACTTGTACTTCTATCATTGTCTCCTTTAAGATCCTGCTCAAAGGTTAGCATGTGTCCTAGCAATTGATTAAGGTCAGGAGTAAAGTGATCAAGTGACAACTCTATGGATAATATAAAAGGCTTCCACTTCTCATCACCTCTTAGACCTGTAAGTATTTGTCTTACCAACTTTTCCTCTTCAATATCTTCATCCACTGCTCCCAAGCTATCTGCAATATCTTTCATCCTTGCCACATAATCTGAAATTGATTGTGAGCTCTTCTTCTTGAAGGTTGTGAACTCAGCCCATAGTGAGGACTTCCTTGACTTAGTTGTATTTTGGAAATGCTCTTCCAAGGCATTCCAAACATCTGTAGCACTTTCTAAACCTCTGATGTGAGGTAGAAGGTAATCATTTACAGCCATGTAGATGATACTCCTTGCTTGAGCATCCTTTCTCATCCAAGTCTTCAACATTGCAAGTTCTTCCCTAGTAGGAATACTTGGATCTGCAAATTCTGGTTTTTCTTCATCTCCTGTAATAAATGATATAAGATCTTTGCTCATGAGGTGTGCTTCCATCCTCATGGACCATGCTGGATAGTTCTCCCTATCTAGCTTATCAATCTGCAAGCTTTCTCCCATCTTGTATCCACCTGTGTATTGAAACTTCAAGCTTTACAAACAATGTATGTACCTTTACTTCGAATTGAACTCCTTTTGCCTTTCTTGATGTCAATTTGTCTTCTCCTCAAGCTTTGACTCCAAGCTTTCACTTCTTGATCCTTCAAGTGTTGAATCTCTTGAATCTGCAGCAGTCGGGATCCTCCTTTTCTTGAAATTGATGTCTCCTGCTCTGATACCACTGATGGAGAATGTTAATCTCCAAAAGAACAACTTACTCTTGTGATTAGAGCACCTCTATACCAAGAGTAAGTCAAACACTTCACTAATTTAGAGGATCAATTGCTAACTTATCAGAAATTAACAAATCTGTGAAGAAGATGATACACAGAAAAGTCTGCTGCATTGTTCATTCACATTGACCTATCAAATCTGTAAAGTTTTTGATGAAACTTTGTACGAATCATCTCCTAGAGATTGCGCAACTATTCCAAGTTGAATTACTTCAAAAGATTAAGTATAACTTGAGAAATTGATTTCACAAGTTACCTATGTCAGAAACTGTTATCCAAAACAGTCGACTCTACACCTGTAACTTTTAAGACTTGGTTCTCCTTGAATAGAACCCGTTTTACAAAATGCTTCTAGACATAAGTAGCTTATCTTCCAACTTAAAGATTAAGCCCTTACTCATGCAAAACTTTAAACTGTGCTAGGAGAAATGACCAAAACATTAACTTCGAAATATGCGCCTGTTTTAGGAACCAGTGAATACACTTCACATATGAATGTTCCTACACTCAATTCACTCAGCTTGATTACAATTGGAAGCTGAAACTTTGCACAGAGGTCAAGCAACTCTCAACTTAGACTTGTACAAAAGCATTCCACAATTGATCTACTGTAGAAGGAGAACACACAGAAACATCGGGCGCAAAATTTTTCATTTACTCAGAGAAAATACAACTGAGTGATGAGAGCAAACTCAAATTCACTTTCCTCTATCTTATGACTTCTATCTCCCTCATTCTTGACTTCTAACTAATGTCACATAAGCTCTCATACATGCCCCGACTTTTCTCAAGGTATTTATAGATAATTTGTACATAATTCTTACTGAACAAAAGATCTAAGTCATCTATGACTATGCTAATGTACATATGTGTACACTTCTCTTGTCTTCTGATTGTAATCTTCTTCCACACTTTAGGAATTGATTCTTCCTTCATCATTTGATCTTCCAAGCCTTCAATTGGTGATTGGTATGCACCAACAATTGGTCCAATAAAGTCAAGACCCCATTTCTGAAAAGGCTCCAAAGGTAATACAGGTTGGAGAGGGAAAAAATGTTGTTGTAAAGGCTGTCCAGACCGTTGACAATTGTCACACTGTTTGACAAACTGAGATACATCATGGTAGGCCACCAAAGCCCACTTTGCAGAATTTTCCAGTGTGTTAAATCTGCTGCAAAATGTCCACCGGAAGGTATTGAATGTGCCATAGCGATAACTGAGTTTACTTCATGTGGAGGAATACAACGAAGTAAAACTCTAGTGTGATCCATATAATATAATTCTCCAGCAATCAACCAGAATTTGCGACTGTAAACTGCAATTTTCCTACGCATTGCAGGAGAAGTCTGAGCAGGAAGATATCCATCAGTAAGAAAGGCTAATAACTGATCATAGTAAGTAGATGTCACAGGAGGTTCTGCAGATTCATCATTAGTTGGTTCAGTAACATAAATTGCAGGTGTGGCATCATCAACACCGACCGGAGCTTCACCGGAATCTAATCGAGAAAGGAAATCTGCTAATGCATGTGCAGTTCCGGGTTGATGAATTACTTCGTAATCAAACTCTTGTAACAGTAGAACCCAATGCGCTAATCGACCACCTAAATGCTGTTGCCAAACCAGATACACTAATGCCGCATGGCCTACATGAAAGATGAATTTACGGCCTAACAAATAATGCCGAAATTTCTTTACAGAATATACCAAACCAAGACATTCTCTTTCAGTTACAGAATAATTCTTTTCTGCAGGAGCAAGCCTTCTACTTGCATAATAAACAGGCCTAAACCATTTATCGGTTTGTTGCATTAAGACACTTCCAATGGATATATCTGATGCGTCTACAAAAACATGAAATGGGCGATCCCAATCAGGAGGTTGTAGAATCGGAACCTGCGTTAACAAACCTTTTAGACGATCAAATGCAGTTTGACATTCCTGAGTCCAATCAAACTGTCGAGGTGTAATTTGTATTCCTCTCTCCTCGATAATTTCTGTATCCTTGTTGCTGGTTGTTTCTCATCTGAGGAGGTACATAGTGAATGGCAGGCTGCCCTAGTTCCTGTATAATAGCATTTACTGTTGCCGTTCCCTGCACTTTGGCATTATATGCACAGTTTTCGGTGGAATGTCCAGTTGTATTGCAGATAGCGCAATACATCTGATTAAGGGCACATGTGACACTGGTATGCCCTGGATTCTTGCACTTAGTGCAGTACATTTGTCTAGCCGGATCTTCTGCAACACTTTTACTGGCCTTTAACCACTACAGGTCTTCGGTAAAACCTCCAACTTTATGCTCGAGCTGTAAAGCCATTGCAATAATCATCTAATGTCATAGCTCCCACACAACGGATGATCATAATCTGTCGGAGCTGCGGAGTTAAACCATTAATAAACCACTGCGTGATGACATCATCCGATAAATTAGCATGTGCTGGCGATAGTTGTCTCAAATGAGTTCTGGATAGGGTGGCATATTCCTGCACTGTTTGATTCAGCTTCTGTCTATTATTCTGCAGGTAATCGAAAATTTCGGTAGGGTTCTTCTTTAACCGGAATCTCTGCAGAAACGCATCCCTTACCGCTTCATAGGTGCCGAAATGGTTGATATCATATTCTGTAAGCCACCTGGCGGCTTCATTTACTAGTGTTGACTGAAATACTATGGCCTTGTATACCGGATTGGGTGGATGATTAAGTACTGCATAACTAATTTCAAAGGTACGTACATGAGCATCAGGATCATCACCTGGAAATCCACCGAATTTGGTGTATGTTACTCGTGTTGGAGTCGGACGAGGTGGAAGTAGCTGTTGTTGTTGTTGTTGTTGTTGTTGTTGCCCACTCATGTTGGTTATGCTATTTGCTGAGTTCTGAGGATGTGCTTCCGGTTCTTCAGAGTCTGTATGATGAGACTGCTCTTCTTCCGGTTTGAAAATAGTGTTTAACCTCTTACGAATTTCTAATTCGAATAGCTTATCCTCTTCTGCGGTAGCAAACGTAGGTAAACTTGCTCTGAACAGTGGAATGAAGATTCATCGGGAAGTATAACACTATCACCGGAAAATCATAAATTATCTGCAACTAGGACCAAACTACCACCGGAATTAGTGGAACTTTTCCCAATCCAGGGTAGTCCTTCACCTTTAATGACTTCTTTGGGTAAGACAACTCTATTCTCGGACTGATTCGAAACCTGACCAGGCGTTCTTGCAGACTCAGAAGTTACTGTATCTTCTATAGACTGCACCGAAATTTCACCAGAATCTACCGAAATCATAGAATGCTCCATCGGAATGCTACCAGAATCGCTGCTAATGTGCTTTGCTTCTTCGACTACCAGGCCTAATCGGTCTGTGCTTCTTCCTCTCGAGGGTGTTTTTCGCAAATTTGGTACCACCCAAGGCTATCTCTACTTGGGATACGACTCGCCGGATCGAGTAACCGGCATATAGCACCTTTGCTACACTTGCGTATTACTCTATTTTACTGTCGATTCACAATCTATGGTTACCTGTCCACAGTCACTGTGCAACACTCTGATGCCACTTTCCCACAGACGGTGCCAGTGTTAAACGCGCTTTTGCCGTCAGAAACACGTTTAAACATCTATTCGGGTTCTTGGGAGTGGAAGGGGTCTGTTAAACAGAGGCCCTATACTTGATTTTCCCAAATCAACTCACTCTCATGACCATACTTTAACATTAAGAATCTCTGTCAATACGAATTACTTATCAAGACTCTAGTTACACTCTCACAATCTTACTGTCTGTTAATCAGACTCTTCCAAAGCTTACTGAACACACTCCAGTTAATGCGCTCTCAACATACAACGCCGAAACTATTCAGTACCGTAATACAAAATTACTTTGTCTAACTTAAAGAGCTGACTCAAATACAAACACTGTAAACAACAGAGACAATAACAATACTCAATTTGTACCGTACAGGTGCAGATAATCAAACAGACAGAAAGACATCAAATAACTCAGAGTTTTCAAACACACCACAGAAACTACACAGACTTCATCAACCAGATAGATAGTCTGGCGACTCCTCTGGTCGTCACCGAAGCATCTCTTTTCATTGATTTATAAGAAGGTTACAATGTCTACGCAACGACCTTTCGGTTCGTGCAGAATATAAAAAGAGTCAGACTTTACAATTGCCAATCCGGCGGCTTACAGTGCATAAGTCATCCACATAGAACACTATGTTATTCCTCAAGAAGCCCTTAAACACATGACACATCAGCCTTTGGAATGTAGTGAGTGTATTAGTGAGCCCAAATGCCATCACACGAAATGCAAAAAGATACCCCACCCTATGGAAAAAGCCATCTTATGTTGATCTTCAATGGCAATGGCTACTTCATTGCAACTTTAGAATCCATCAAAGAAGTTGTAGACCTTGTTGCCAACTACATGCTCTAATAGGTGTTTGATGATAGGAACCAAATAACTATCTCTTATGGTGGTAGCATTAACTCTCTTTAAGCTAATACACACATGCAATTTGCCATTGGGCACTACTCCAACGGGGAATACCCATTCGGTATGCTCAATTTCATAAATGAATCTTGCTTCTATCAAGTGAACAATTTCCTTTTTTATCTTGGCTGCATAGTTATCATTATATGTGTAAGGTTTCTACTTGATTGGCTTAGTTTCTAAGGTCATTGGAATCCTATGAGAGCAGATCTCAGGATCCACTCCTTTCAGGTCCTTGTAGCTCCAAGCAAATACATCTCTATATTCCCTCAACAATTCTACTAACTCACACTTTTCTTCTTCACTTAGGTCATTTTCTATGCACGTACATCTCTCCTCACCATCTTCTATGGTCAATACAATCTTCTTTGTCTTTTCTTTGTTGTCATAGGCTTTTTCTATGAGTGCTTCTTGTTTAAGCATTTTTATCATGATTTTTTGTCCTCAATCTCATATTTCTTGAAGTTATCTAGTACTTCACACAAGGACTCTTCCTCTTCTTGTATGGGTAACTTTTTCTCACTTTTTTCATCTTTATTCATAGTGAACTTCCTCTTAGGCTTGCATCTTTGAAGTTCTTAAGTCCTGACATTTATCAAAAAATATTATTCTTCTTCTGAAGCATAAAATGCTTTCATGTTGATGGATTCATCATCCTCATCACTAGCTTCAATTATTATTGATGTGCTAGGCTCATGATCTCCTATCATTAGGTCAAGCATAAGTGGTTCTATTGTGAAAACCAAGATGTCATAGCCATTTTCATCACAATGGGGTGTCCATTGATCCTCATTAACAACTATGTCCATTGTACCTAGTATTTCATCCCAACCATGGGGTTTAAGTTCCTCATCGAGGAATGTCATAGATGCATAGGTTGGGCCTTGAATAGCTTGTGGATTTTCATTAGCACATACATTTCTAGATTTTAATCTCCTCTCTTCTCTTATTGCGACTTTACACATCCATAAGTGTGTGCCTTCATGCATCTATGAAGAATCCGATCCTAAGGAATGCACTGACTCTATCTCATCTAAAGTTCTATGGACTAGGTTGCATTGCAGGGGTGGTACATCCCTATGAGAATAGTTTTTGAGATTGACTTTGATGGTGACCCCTAAATGTTGTAAGTACAGAGAATTGGTTCCCCAATCCTGCACTATGTGCAATTGTCTCATGAATGGTCTACCCAAAATCATATCAAAACATCTTGGCACGCTTCCACTCAATGAACAAGTGATGTAAATCTTCCTCTCTCTCTCTCAAAAAGGGACACTTTTCTCCATTAATATTACTTTTTTTTTTCTTTGGCACCAATTCACAGCCCATTATGTAAAATGAGCCACTGAAAGAAGGAAAACTTGATGTTGGTAGGAAAGGCCCAGATGCAACAAAATCTATGTCTCCATTGGTATTGATTCCATTGAACATTCCACCTCTTGTTCAACATGGGAGTGATATCAGCCACATAACCTCTGTAGTTTTTGAATTTCTCCAACATATCTTGAGCCACTTTAGTAATTTGAATGCCCTAGGGAGGTCACTCACTCCATTTTTTATCTAGCATAGCTTTAGAATTGTAAAAGACCTGAACAGAAGTAGGAGAGATGTTAGAAAAGTTACTCAAACTTTCATTAGAGCAAATCCTACCTCCCTACACAAAGGACTTCCAAGTTTTGAACCACGATTTGAAACATTTGTGCTCTTTAATAACAAGGCAACATTCCATCCCAGCCAAGGAATCTCCTGAAGGTAAAATTTGATATTACAAGAAAAACTTTGGTTAGGGATATATAATTCCTTAACTTTCATCCAATTGAGCCACAACCTATAGATAAGCGTGCTCCCAACAGGTTTAGACTGATGAGGGGAAACAATGGTATCCCAGAGATTATTATTCTACCAAGCATTATAATTTCTAACAAAGAACACATGCATATTTCTTTTACTAAGCACTGATCAAATATCTTCAAAGGAGACACTTCTCACAATCCATTTGGCAAAAAAGTTTTCAACCATTTTTAAGGGGTACAAGATACCTATTCCTCCTTCTTTCTTAAGAAGATAACATACATTCCAAGAAACCTTAGGAATTTTATAAACTTGATCATTTCCACCCAAAAGATATCTCCTAGCTTAAGAAGTGACCTAAGAAATCTACTTCTTAGAGGGCATCCAACAGGCAAGAAAGTAAATAATACTCGACAATAAATAATGACTAAGAATGAAAGTTCTATGAGCGAGAGAGGAGAAATCATCATACCACCTAAAAACTTGAGCCCTGAATTTTTATAACACCCAATCCCATCTCTACTGGAAGGTGGCTTTGAAACCCATAGGTATGCCAAGCAGTCTAAAATTAGATCCTTCCTAAATATACTCACAACCAAGGTTAGCAACACAATTAGGAATGATAAGATTAGAAGCTCTAAGCCCAGTTTTTTAATGATTAATTTTAGAACCACTGATAGTACAAAATAAACTCAAGCAATCCAAGAAGGTGGAGGTAGATAAGTCATTAGCATTCATGCACATGTTTGTATCATTAGCAAACATTTGAAGACGTAGTTGGTGACTAGAGTGAGGAATGTACATTCCCTTAATGTTAGCAGCAACCATAACATCTTTAACTAGCCAACCTAAGGCATCACTAGATATGGCGAACAAAAGGGAAGCTAAAGGGCATCCCTATCTGATGGATCTACAAAGTTTGAAGGGCTCACACAAACAACCATTCATGGCCACTCTAGAGAAGGCATTACCAAAGAGAGTACTAACATACTTGATGAAGGTTCTACCCAAACCAATGTCCAGTGAAGGGATTGCAGGATAAACTTCCATTCTATCCTATCATAGGCCTTGTCAAAATCAATTTTGATGAAGTAATAATCCTACTTATGCTCATGGGCACAACGAAAACCTTCCTAGAGGGAGATGATGGTATCAAGGATGTATCTCCCTTTTATGAAGCATTTTTGCTCAGGTAAGATAATTTGTTCCATTATAGAGATGAGTCTCCTAGTGAGGGTAGAAGAGAAGATCTTATATATGGTATTGAGACAATTAATGGGTCTCCAATATTTTATGTCCTCTTTGTTACCTTTTTTGTGTATAAGTTTAATCACTCTAGTGTTCATACTTATAGGGAGGGCACCTTTACTAGACACCTCTTTCTAGATCAAAAGAATATAAGGATTTAAGAAATCTTTTAGAGTGATAAAAAACTCGTTAAGAATACCATCAAGCCTAGGAGATGTACAAGTTTTCAATTTATCGATGATTTCTCTAATCTCATCGACAGAGAGGGGTAGGTCCAAGATAATATCTAGGCTTTTCGAGATCATTTTTTTTTCTCTTTAGGGCAATACAAGTTCAGGCTCTCTTGATATCCTCCCCCAATTGGGAGAAGAAGAGAAAACATCCATAAAGAAGCTTTTAGCCTCTTTTAAAGCATCCTCCATATTGATAGTGGTCCCACCTAGAGAAAAAATACACTTATTAGGTCTATCCAATTTCTCACCCCGAAATTCCCTTGAGTTAGAAAGAGACGACCTAGCTTCAAGATATTGCTCATGCTTAAGTTTTTGTCGGAGATCATAAACTTCTTTTAGGAGATCTAGAGGTGTCAATGTTAGCAATTTTCTTAATGATGCTATACAAACTATCAAGAAAAACAACAATCCACTCATTGGATCTACTAAATTCAACCTTCTTCATAAAGTTTTCTTTGAGCTCTAGTTTGACAATAAAGCTTCTTCTTCTAATGGAAAAGCTTTTGGATAGCAACAACGGCCTTCTCCCAACTTTTAGATGGGGGCAAACCAAGAGAAAAATGGTAAACTATAGTCTCTTTGACCTTATGCACAAAGCTAGGAATCTTTAATAGATTAGCATCAAGATGAGTCCATCCAGACCTAAAGTTAGGGGTGCCCTTTTTAAGGGAGATGATGATAGCTTTATGATCAAACAAACATCAAGATTGATCAATCTCCACTTTCACATTCAAAAAATTGTGAAACAACTAACAAGTGATATAACATCTATCAAGCCTGGCCGCTAGGAAGTTATTGTGCTAGTTGTTGCTCCACGTGAAACCAATGTTAATAAAAATATCAATCAGATCATTTAAGGTTACAAAGCTAGTACCATTTATTCTTTTTAGTGCCATTAATGATACTTCCTTTATTGTCCATTCTATCAGTGCTATTAGTGACCATGTTAAAGTCTCCAATCAGGATGATGTGCCCATTAATGGAACTAATCTTATCCCAACACTCTTCATGCATACTACTAACATTAGCAGCATAAGTATTGAAAAAGAGTGATGCCTGTACCAGGTCCCCCTTTACCATTTGGGTGATTGGTGCCAATTATAATTATTAGCAACAACTTTGAGATGTTTGAGGAGATTATTACTAGAGAATTTAACTTCTTGTATATAGGTAACATCAACACTACCATCAAATTAATTTAACTAATTATTTAAAAATTTCGCTCTAACCAGATTAGCGATGCCCTTGGCATATAAGAAATAATTTCAAATTGCTTCATGAGGAAAAAACAAGGAAGGATTATTTTCTGATAGCTTTTTGAGGCTTAATCAGAGTACCTGAGGATCTTACTGTTTCCTTCCCCTTTAGGATTAACCTGCCCTAATCTACTACCTACCTTGTTATCAAAACTTTTAGAGTTAAGATCGTCTTGATAAAAGTCTTCTAATCCCATCCTATTGATGGTCTGTTTGTCATTAGCATTAACTTCTTCTATGAATTGTCTCTCATTATTACCTCCAAAGACCACATGTTGAAAGTCTCGACCATCTGTTAATTTATATACTCTTATGCTGGTGACTATTGTCTAACCTAGCTTGTCGTGGGTTGTATTTTCTTGACCTAAGTTAGTGCGGTTCTTGATAGAATCCTACATAGGGGTGTCTTCTTGGTTTGGATTTGGGTTCTCCTTGTTGCTAATCTCATCCTTATCAGAGTCATCTTGATTTTCATCAAAAGGGGTTATACACTTCTTCTAGGAACACAACAAAAGAGTTATGAAGCTTACCTAGTTTCTTTTTACCATGTTGGCAACTACTAAGCACATGGGCATTGCATTATGGCAAATCTCGAGAGGTCTCACTTTGCTGTTTATCCGGCTTACCAAGAATGCAAAGAAGTTTCAAGGAGAACATAAGAATTATCTCTTTTAGTTGAACAAAGCTCTTACTCTTTTGGATGGGAAGAGCATTCTCGCTATGAGAAATGCCTTAGAAAGTGGAAAAAGCAATAGAGATATCATGCTATAAAACCTGCCTAATAAGTGGAAAGATATTCTCCTTTCTATTTACTCGGTTACCAGATTCGGAATGTACTACTAGGTTGGAATCATTTTTCCTTAACAGAGTGTTGTGGTGTCTTTTGTATTTTCAGATGCTGATGATCTTCTTCCCTTCTGTTTCAGAGATTTGCTGCTATGCATCTTGGTTACTCATGAGATACCCCCTTTTCTTTTGTACTTCAAGACATTGTTGGTCTCACTTAAGCTTAGTTTTGATTAATCGCACTCCAGCTGTTAGTATGATTTTTTTCAGCTAGATGATGTATTGGGTTCCTCTTGTTTTGCAAACAATGTGTGGGCTCTTGCCCTCTCTATAAATTGTACATTTTTCTCCATTAATTTTACTCTCCTGTTCTCTCAAAAAAAAAAAGAGAAATAGAGGGCTCAAGGGAATCATCTAAAGCATTAAAAGCAATTTCTCTACTTGCACTATTTGGCCGGCAACCTCTCGAGTTATTTAATTCTTGCCTTTTATGTGTGTCATCTTGACTATTGAACTGATTGCGATCCAAAAGAATCAAAACATTGTGCCATTCTTTATATCTTTACAGCCTCCATCATTCCATCGGTTTTATCTACGAACACTTTATATCTTCACAACCTTGACTTCTCAAGAAGTCTTATATCACTTCCCTAAGTTCCCTTTTGACTTGTTTGAACTTTCAAATCAACAGTTGTACAATGGATATACATAATGTTTGTAGACTTAAATATGTAACAAACAAACAAGCCATCTCCGAAATGAAGTCTGAAATCTCGGAGATAACTTTGAACCAAGCTCGAGAAATCCTAACTTGATTGAATGATTTGAATGAAGAAGTAATGATCATCTCTCAAGTCCACGTCCCGTAGGACACTTGGTTGAGCTTTGGCCTGTTGAGGCGGAGGTCGAGGGTTCAAGTTCCGGGCTGGACATGCTATGGCTTAAGTCAGTTAAATCCACTTGTAATTATATCTCTTTCAGTTGTTACCTTATCTAACCTCTGCTTTGTGGGATACGGAAGGTCCCAGAGGTGCTATGCCCATTCACTTGTACAATTGCAATCTCAAAGTTAAAGTCCGGAGGAGTAAGCTTCGACTGAACCTCCATTAAAAAAAAAAAAAAAAGAAAAAAAAACATCCCTCAATTTTACAAACCGAGAACCTCAATATAACGTTCTTTTCCTATATTTTTCTCCATAGATCCTATCTTATAACTTTCTGTGATGACTTAAGACTTTGGCATTTCTGAGTCGCTCTTGGTATTTGTTGGCAAGAGGCTCGTACTCTCTAGACTCTCTTTTCCATCATTCCTTACCTATTCTCTCTCTCTTTAGAAGTATCTGATGATCAAATCATCTACATCAAATTCCGTGAACTATATTTTAATGCAGCCTATATGAACAAGTATGATCCTTGCCTTTTTGGTTGAATCTATGCCATAGAGCTCTAGATGTCATATGGACATAGATATATGTATGTCTATTCTACCTTTTGGATGGAGAGGTTGCCAAGTCAATCCATCAGTATTTTTTTTTAATGCAGGGCTGCTTGTCCTCTAAAGGACGAGGGAGGGGGCTTAGAACCTCGGTCCTCGATTATTGAAACATTCTACGCCCTATTAAGCTTAGGGGGGCCGTAGAATGTTTCAGTAATCGAGGGCCCAGAGAGCCCATCATTGATTGAAAGTGCATGGGGCCATGGGCCTACCTTCTTAATGGCTTCCTTTGTCTCCTCCTTTTCCTCGCTACTCGCTACGCAGCCAATGGAGGCTCGACTCTCGAGCCCTCAGTCTCGACTGGCCTCTCATCAGAGATGCATGAGGTCCTCCTGTGTGAGGCTGTGGCCTTGATCCTCTTGAGGATGGACCATTGGACTCCCCCCCTTTCGAGTCACATTGGTGTCACCTTTGGCACGGAGCCTCTATCTGTCGCGTGAACGCGCA
Organism: Ceratopteris richardii; assembly: GCA_020310875.1. NCBI lineage: Eukaryota > Viridiplantae > Streptophyta > Polypodiopsida > Polypodiales > Pteridaceae > Ceratopteris > Ceratopteris richardii. The sequence continues at coordinate 49,416,420 of CM035406.1, read as the reverse complement.
GGCCAACTCTGATCGAGTAGTCTCGTCTTGCCAGATACCTCTGTTTGTCTCTTCCCAGCATATATCTGTAGCCTGTACTCATTGAATAGCATTGCATGAACTCGCTCGAGCCTATAGGCTAGTAACTAGTGGATCCACCTCACTCCGCTGCGGCTTCTTTGTTGGATTTATATGGCTATGGCTTTTATTAAGCAATTGATCTGCTGCAGCGGCAAACTTCTTTCGTCTCTCTCTCTATTGCGAGCCCTTCTCTCTATTTCTGAATCCAGACTCTCATAATCCATCTGACACCTTCTCTCTCTACTCGAGCATGGTCCAGCTCCCCTGCTACTCCCAATTCACATCAGCATCGAGCAGCCTTCCGTTCCGGAGGGGAGCAAAAGCTTGTGACCAACAAGCGGACTGCTTTATGCTTACAAGGCCAGTGTCCTCTGATCCCTCTCGCCGACTCGGCACGCAGTTCACTCCCGAATACAGTGAGAGACTAGAGTGTGAATGCGCTGTATATCTCTCTCTCTCTCTGATCTCTTTCTCTTCTCCCGTTTGCGGCAAATCTTTCCTTCCTGTATCCCAAGGTTTCCATATCCACTCGTACAGGGCCTATCATCTCTACGAAGTAATGCATTGTGCTCATGCTACATTTGAAGCCTGAACATTGAGCATTGTGTGATCACTTAGTCTTGCCATATGCACTTCGTTTTCTTCCACTAACTTCAGCTTCAGTCCTCGTACGTCAAGGTTCGAATACCTTCACTTTTTTCCATAAGCTTCAGCTTCGCTCCTCATACTTCAATCTGTAGCGTAAACCATCGGCTTGGTTCACAGACAAGTGACTTCATTGAATCAAGTGACTTCATTGAATCCTGCGCCTGAAGTGAATATGATATCGTCTGTCGCTTCGCGAGCCTTAATTGGATGTTGTAATTTCGAAGCTCCCGATTCCAGAACCATAGTCAACAAATGTTTTCGATTCTTCAAGTACTTGATATTCATCAGCACAGAGGTGTAGCATAGGCTATGCGGACCCATCCTCAAGGAAAAGACTTCGGGATAACCGTGTACAAACACGACATGAAGCTGGTTTGTAAATGAACGAAAGCGTGGAAGCTCCTCAACAGCGATCTCATTAGGAGCTATACACATGGTGTATACGATTGAATGGTCACTGGTGTCCACTTCAAGACTCAAGCAGAGTGCACACAGTAATACAAACGATTGGTGCAGCTCCGAGTGTTGAAAAAAGGAGTGTGTGCTTATGGCCGCGAGGTTAGATGATATGCCTCACAGGAGCTTCATTTTTGGCCTTTCTCTGAGCTTGATCATCGGGAACCTGCAGTTTACGACGGCTGAGATCTCAGAATTCACCAAACTTCCTACCATTGTTTACCCATGTTCGTGAAACTGGTTCATATTGAAGGAGTTGAGAACAAAGCTGCAATCGTATATTGAGAAGCGTGCGTTATGTCATAACGTATGTAAAAAAGTACTTTAGACAGAGCGAGAGCATGGAAGCCGCGGGGGAGCCCGTACACAGGGCTCTGATTGCTGCTGCCGTTTTTCTCAACTTCTATTTCAGTGTATGTGAATGCGGCATCTCGTCAGAAGGTGCATTTTCTCAACCTTATCTGCTCGATCCATCTCGCGACGTACCGTGTTTCCCTTTGTAGCAGTTAATGGAAACACAGATTTTGGTAGAAGAGATGCCGTCGCATTACGGAGCACATGTATTTGAACATGCTTCGAAAACCAGACTTCTGGATTTAAGATTGTTCTGCTTTAGTTAACATAATTAAGGACTTATTCATCCCAATCAACAGCTGAAGTTTTTTTACATTTGGACCGGAGATGAACGGAGTGTGCTCTAACAATAGCGTTACAAACTTCTTCCGCCTCGAACGTTCAGATAGTTGAGTCTCAAAATTTTTTTTCCAAGTTTGCTCGGATTTAGGGCAATACGCATATTTAGAGGCGGGATTGTTGGGCGATATCGTCATAGTTGCAAAGACAGGGCTAACATTCCTTTCCCTTTCCGTGCTTGTATGCTCGTTTCTGTTTTGAGAATCGCTTACTGCTATGACGTAGTGGAACCGCCTAAAACTTAAATGTATAACCTTTGAACCGCGAGCATCTTGACGCTGGCCTTCACTGTTAATACGTCTCTTATATGGTGCTTGTTCAAAGAATGCTCACTCTATTGAATCCTTGCTTAATTTCGTTTAGGGCAAGCGTTGCTGGAGCTGAAGAAATCACTGAAAGATCCAAACAATGAGCTAAAGAATTGGGACCTCAACACGTACAAAGATCACTGTATCTGGCTGGGAGTTACGTGCGATAACACCACTCACGAAGTTACTGGATTGTATGTGAAGAAGAATCTATGGTTATCTACTTGATCATTCTGTTCTCCTTCTCATACCGAAGAAGTGTGATAATTTTAACACTTCATATCAAATGCATTATCGTAACACATAGAATGAATTTCCTCCAGTCAGTATTTAAGTGATCCTGAACAAGGCATTCTTCTTGCAACATACTGGCTGCTTCTAACGACTCATTCTTGATTTGTCAGAGTACAATGTATGCTTACTGCTGAAAATTTTGCTGGCTATGAAAAGAGTACTCTCTTCACTTAGCAGTCAACCATATATACATTCATACATGTGTGTGTATACAATCATGTATGCATGCATGTTCGCATGTCTATACCCGCACGTACATACATACAAAGTCATGTATACATAGAAACATATATGTGTGCATATCTTTATACGCACATATAATGAACTCTACTGTAAAGTACAATACAATACAAGAC
>CM035406.1:49328605-49408605 GCA_020310875.1 Ceratopteris richardii | reverse complement strand
CCTCACTTATAAATATGCAACACTATGTGAGCACATGAAAAGTGGGAGTTAGCCATGCAAGAAGAGATGAAGGCCTTGCATGCAAATGATGCTTGGGACTTGGTTGAGTTACCCAAAGGTAGGAAGTCCGCTCCCAACAAGTGGGTATACAAAATCAAAACTGTTGATGACAAACCCAAGTATAAGGCAAAGCTGGTTGCTAAGGGATATGCCCAAAAAGAGGGCATTGATTTCCACGAAGTGTTATCTCTGGTGGTTAGAATGACTGCATTACATGTGTTATTTGCTCTCAGAGCTTCCTTGGATTTGGAGTTATTCCCAAATGGATGTTAAAACAGTTTTTTTGCTTGGTGATTTAGATGAAGAGCTGTACATGAAGCAGCCAGAAGGATATGCCATTCCTGGAAAAGAGCATCTGGTATGCAAGCTGAAAAGGAGCTTATATGGGCTGAAACAAGCCCCCAGACAATGGTATAGGAAGTTTGATGCATTTATGCTCAAACATGTGTTCAGAAGCCATGCAGACCACTGTTTGTACACTAATAAGGATGAAGATGGCAGTCCAATCATTCTAGTGCTGTATGTAGATTTGCTGCTGGCTGGGAAGAAAAAGAGCACTCTAAATGCTCTCAAACAGCAGCTGTACACTGGATTCTCAATGAAACACCTTGGGGAAGCTGAGCTTATACTTGATATGCGAATAAAAAGGGATGGCAGCAGCATACTTTGCATTTATCCCAAGAAAAGTGCGTTGAAAAAGTGCTCACCTACATGAATAGTGTTCCATATGCATCAGCTTCTGGCCCACTTGTGTATGCTATAGTTGCCATTCGGCTAGATATTGCATTGCTCATGTAGTGGAAGTTGTTAGCAGGTTCATGGATAATCCTGGCAAAGCTCATTGGGAGGCAATCAAATCTATCTTGAGATATTTGAAAGGGACCAAAAGTAAATGTCTATGTTATGGAAAGGGTACATTGGAGTTGAAAGGATTCTGAGATTGAGACATGGCCGGTGATGTGGATACTCGCAAGTCCACAAGTGGCTATGTTTACAACATTGCAGGTGGTGCTATTTCATGGTGCTCTAGACTTCAGACTCTGGAGGATAGTTGCACTATCTACTAGAGGCTGAATCTATTTTTTAGGCGTAGAGGCTTCCAAAGAAGCCATTTGGTTAGCTTGCTTGTGCAATGAGCTTGGGATGCCTGAAAAGAGACTTGTTCTTGGATGCCATAGTCAAAGTGCCATATGTTTGCAAAGAATGCTATGTTCCATGTTCGCACAAAGCATATCGATATGAGATGCCACTTCATTAGAGATCTATTAAAGGATGCCTTGACCACTTTGATCAAGGTCAATACTGAGAGAGAGAGAGAGAGAGAGAGAGAGAGAGAGAGAGAGAGAGAGAGAGAGAGAGAGAGAGAGAGAGAGAGAGAGAGAGAGAGAGAGAGAGAGAGAGAGAGAGAGAGAGAGAGAGAGAGAGAGAGAGAGAGAGAGATCTTCTATTTCTTGGCAGGAACCTCTCAAGTTTGAGTCTGACGGGGGAGATTCCCCCTTCAATTGGTAAACTTAGATATCTGACTATTATGTAAGTCTATTCTTTGCAGCTCTTCTTTCACTGTTCAGCATAAATCATGCTTAGCATGTAGTTCATTTCTCATAGCAACTTGAGCCACAACATGCTTCATGGGCAAATTCCTGATGAGATTGGTGACTGTTCAAGTCTTCAATACATGTAAAGTATCCACCTGTTGATGGATCATTGTTGTTTTGTCTCATTGTTATTTTTGCTATTTCTATGAACGTCGTGACTAATTACTCTCTCATTCTAACTGTAGTGATTTCTCGTTTAATTCAATCACTGGCGACATCCCTTTCTCCCTGTCCAAACTTAAAGATCTGGAGTATTTGTGAGTGCTTGCCTCCCTTCAATATGTGTTCATTGCTATCTGATCAAGAGTTTCAAAGGATTATCCTTCACCATTTCCATTGCTTCATGCTTGCAGCATAATGAAGAGCAATGATCTCACAGGGCCTATTCCTTCGACACTCTCACAGTTGCCGAACCTCAAGTTCTTGTAAGTACATTCTGGATGAGTATTGCGTGAACAAATGTTTCAACAGAGCAAGAGAATGCTTGTAGAATGATAAACCTTGTGAAAGGGTTGCCTCAAGGATTTCGATTTTTTGACATGTAGGGACCTGGCTGACAATTCACTTTCTGGTGAGATACCTTCATTAATCTATTGGAGTGAAGTTCTGCAGTACTTGTAAGCTCTTTTTATGTCTTTGATATAAGAAAAAGTTTTACATTTATAAGCATAGCTCGAAACTGATTAAATTGGTATCATTTTGCTCTTTAGGGGTTTGCGAAATAATAACATCACTGGCAGGTTGTCATCTGAAATTTGTAGGCTCACCAGCCTGTGGTACTTGTAAGCATTTACACCTCTTGAATTGGATTCTTTTCAAGATAACGGATGAAATCTATTCCTGATGTGAAGTTGTATCTGTTGGCAGATGTAGTTGGTATCATCTTCGTGGTTGTTTTCTGTTATATTTGGTCAAATTGAAGATTGCATTGAATCTTAGTTGTTCTCGTGAATTTCTGAGCTGCTGAAGCTTGATTTATTTCTAGTGTGAGCACGTTAAGAAGGTCTAGGCTGCTGCCTTGCACGGGCTATCACAATGTGTGCCTGCATTTAGCTATCTTTTAAAGCAAGGCATAGAAGAATGAACTGCTGGAGACTTCGGCAGATGCCTTTGTTCACACAGATGATGAAGTGAGAAGTATATAGCATGCTATTTGAATGGAATGATCCTACTACCAAAGTTCTCTCAGTTTTTATTATAGAAGACTTTAATGTTATGTTCCGTTTAGGATCTTGTTTCTCTTGTCAATGACACTTACAGGCAACTTTCGGTATTGCATTTATGGGAGAACAAATACTTTCCATTTTGTTCCAATTCTTTCGCATTGGGTTAGATCCATAGTGTGAGCAATGGATTCTAACACGTTTGGCTGAGAATAAAAATGTACACAATACTGCTAGAGGGAGTGGCCTAGCAGAAGCCCCACGAGAATCTTTCCATGCACACATGGGCATAATTGATGCTGATTCATTCTTGCACCTTTCATTTCCTTATGATCGTATGACCAGATATTTTTTCCTTCGGATTCTACCGTCAAATCCCACTTGTAGCACTGGAGTCATGGCTCTGCAGCTAGGAACAGTCCTGCAGTTTCAGGACTCTAGGAAAGAGTACAGTTTACATTAAACGTGCAAAGTATTTAGATTTTGTCATCTGTCAAGCTGCACACACAAATAATGAGCATTTCTGCTGCAAGTGGTGGAAAAATTGCTTTTTCCTGTAATGCGGAGGTGGGAAATGTGGAGATGCTTATAGCATGTTGACCCTGGGTGCAGTTGCAGCTGCTTCTCCAGCTGAGCTCACTATCAGATTTTGTTGGTTGCTAGATGAAAGGATATCTTTAAAACTTATATATTTACTGTAGATATGCGTGCTGTCTTCTTTATTTCTTTGGAGCGTGGATTCTTAAAATTTTGTGACGAAGAAAATGTGTATTCAGCATGTCTCGATCTTTACTGTCATTTTGGTTTGAATTTATCTCTGCAGTGATGTCAGAGGCAATAGTTTGACAGGATCAATACCAGAGAACATTGGCAATTGTACAAGTTTCCAAGTTTTGTAAGTTATGGCATTCCATTATTTGTCTCTGTAATAAATGTCTTGTTCCAATTGATTGTGTTATACTCCATGAACCAGGGACTTGGCCTTCAACCAACTGACTGGTGGGATTCCTTTCAACATTGGTTTCCTCCAAGTTGCTACTTTGTGAGTGGTTTATCATGATTAATTCAGCTTGCAGTGAAAGAAACATGACTTCTTATGTTCTCTAATGTTTTTGCTCTTTTTTGTGATCTTCGTCGTCTTTTTTCTGCAAAAAAGTGACTCTCAAACTGCTGGAAACATGAGACATTTGTTCATCTTCGTTGCATCATTTATAAGAGGTGGCTTTGTTGCAGGTCATTGCAGGGAAACCAATTAAGTGGGATTATTCCTGATGTTGTTGGCCTTATGCAGGCATTGGCAGTCCTGTAAGATTTTTCTGATCAATGTGTTGCCAAAATAACTACTGTTTTATCTTTTACATGCAACTAATCGCATGTTTTTGGATCACTGATGTTCCAGGGATCTGAGCAACAATAATTTTCATGGTCCTATTCCAAAAATTTTAGGAAACCTGAGTTACACTGGGAAGCTGTAAGAAGTTGAAATGACATTGAATGTTTCTTGTTTCACTCTTCGTAGTCAGCAAAGATAAATGCAGATATTTATTAAAATATGATATGATGCATTATTGCAGATACTTGCAAGGTAACAAGCTGACAGGTTCTATCCCTTCCCAGCTGGGAAATATGTCTAAGCTACAATACCTGTGAGTTTTCTTCTCTGCGTTCATTGCTTTAAGTATATACAAGTTTATTTGCCCGAATTTTTTTGTTGATAGTAATGTTATTTATGTACATGCACATCAGTCAGCTAAATGACAACCTGCTGACTGGTTGGATTCCATCAGAGCTGGGAAAACTTCAGGAGCTCTGGGAATTGTAAGCTGGTTATTATGTGCACATGAATTCATGTACAAGAACTTTGAGTTTCCAAATGCCCACTAGATTCTGTTTGCAGAAATTTGTCAGATAACTTTCTTGATGGACCAATTCCAGAAAACTTAACCTCTTGCATCTCATTGACCAGTTTGTAAGTATTTATTGCTTGTACATGGTTTATCCTGTACCATAACTACTTCTGTATGTCGATGCGTTTTTCCAATTACACTATTAGACTTTTAAGTATTAACATGGGAAAGTGATTTTTGTGAAGAAATGCACATAATAACAACCTAACAGGATTCATTCCGCCACAACTTGCTAACATGGCCCTCCTGTCAAAGTTGTAAGATAGCAGTCTTCTTTTTTCTTATCATACTGCAGGCTTACAAGGAATTGATTGATGTATTATCTCATATTTTTCCAGGAACCTTTCAGGGAATTCCCTTCAAGGACACATCCCTCAAGAGCTTGGGCACATTTTACAACTTGAGAAGCTGTGAGTGCTCTTAGTGTTAATGGACATCTTCAGTTATGGCAGTGCATCAGAAGTCTCTTTATTACTGATTGGTATGATATGTTTTCTCTCGTTAGGGATTTGTCCGGCAATTATCTGAGTGGCCTTGTACCTCTTTCTATAGGGCGACTGGAGCACCTTTTTGAACTGTAAGTTGAGTAAAGGAAACCCAAATTGCTGTGTCAACATGATTGAAACTGGATTTGATCCAAAATGCAGGAATTTAAGCAGGAATAAATTGTCAGGTGCAATCCCAGTGGAGTTTGGGAATTTAAGGGGACTTGTGAAGATGTAAGATGGTGGACATCCCAATTTATCCCTTCAATTTCTTCTAAAAACGCTTTCAGTGCATGACTGGTATCCTTTTTTGCAACAGGAATTTATCATTCAATGATCTTCATGGGGTCATTCCTCGAGAGTTGGGTCAACTGCAAGACCTTAATATTCTGTAAGCTCTCGTATGCATTATGATGAATATGTGTACATCTTTCGCCTTCTCCATAGTCATCAATATATAGAAACAATAAATATTTTTCCTTTTCTGATTGACTACCTTGATATTAACGTTATGGCAGGTTTCTCAACAATAATGAACTGTTTGGACCGATTCCTGAGGAGCTAGCGAATTGTCTGAGCCTTGTTGCCTTGTATGCATTTCTGAATATGCATAAGTAACTTCTCCAATGTGATTAAGCCATGGATTCATCAAACATATTTTAGCATAAATTTATGGATTCAAGGATAGTCTGGATGAAATTCATAATCAAACAGCAATTGTCTATCCGAGAAGCTAATGTGATTTCCGTTTTGGTTTGCAGAAATCTGTCATTCAACAAGCTCTCTGGTGACATACCAACAACAAAGAACTTTACAAGATTTACAGCTGAAAGGTACTTTCAAGTGATTGGACCTCTATTTTTCTGCTCCAGTAAAGTGACTCTTACTATCCATTCATCATTTATTTAGTTATCGTGGCAACAAGGGGCTATGTGGAAAGAAGATAGGAATTTTTTGTGATTCACACAGCGCTCCTTCAAGTGGTAGGACTGTGCATGCTTACACCTCTAGAATCTTATCACGACACAGGTTGATTATGTTCATTGATGCTATTTTGTACTCAAAATTGCAGACTTAAGATCCAAATCTCTGTTTATTGGACTTGGCCTCAGTATCGCTATTTGCATGATTGCTCTCCTGGCATGGATATGGAAAACAAATTATCAACAGGACAAGCTTACTCTGAAGGGTGGTGGCAAAATAGGTTCTGGAAAAGTTATGCATGGTCAGAGTCATTTCCATAAATGTACATTTTCAACTCTATCATCTACGATAGTGCTTTCATCTTAGTGATTTTATGACTTGTACAGTTTTACCTAAAGTTATTATGCTTCACATGGACCTGGCCTCTCATTCCTATGACGATGTTATGAGATTAACTGACAACCTTGGTCAGAGATATGTTATTGGCTTTGGAGCATCAAGCACAGTATATAAATGTGTTCTGAAGAGTGGGAAGCCTATTGCTGTCAAGAAACTCTTTGATCAGTACCATCAAAACATCTTGGAATTCGAGGCTGAGCTGGATACCGTGGGAAGAATCAAGCATAGGAATCTTGTCAGTTTGCTGGGCTACTCACTATCTTCACATGGGAGTTTACTTTTTTACGAGTTCATGCAAAATGGAAGCTTATGGGATGCATTGCATGGTATGTACTCCGTATTTGCTATGTCCCACTGAACCTATGTACGATTACTGTAAGAAACTCCATAGGTCTAATCCTATTGAATGCATTGCATGGTAGGTGCACTTCATGCTGGAATGGTGTATTCAGTTTGGTGCCAACTGTATGTGCTCAGTTTGTGAACTGAATGAAGTGTTCATTACATATGTGTGTGTTTATGTATGTATGTATATGCATGTATGTATATGTGTGTATGTGTATGCATGCATGCATGCATGTATGTATATATGCTTGTATACATGCATGCATGTATGTATGTATGTATGCATATGTATATTGCATGTATGTTGTGCACGTGTTTATGTAAGTAATAACGTACGTATGTATGCATACATGCATGCATGCATGCATGCATGTATGTATGTATGTATGTATGTATGTATGTATTTATGTATGTATGTATGTATGTATCTATGTATGTATGTATGTGAGTCTGTGTACATGCATGCTATGCTACATTATATACGTCTGTACATTACATTATGTGATGTTAATGGTTTATTTTGTGTAGGTTATGTCACTTGGTTGCATTATGTATGTATTTTATGTGTGTATGTGTATGTATGTATGTTTCTGTTCGTGCACATGTTTGTGTGTGTATGTGTATTTGTGTATGCATGTCATGCCTCATCACATATGTATGTACTTCTTTATGTTACAGGGGTTACATTTCATTATTTATGTTATGTTTCATGGACTACATTACATGTGGTGTGTTATGCATGTATATCTACATGTCACAATTTCCCATGTGTAATGGCACAAAACTTTAGCATCAAGATCAATTTGTCGGCAAACAAACACATGAAAATGCACACATTTCGAGGTTATTGGAGTAATAAAGGACATAAGGTGTAAAATTAACCAGAGGTGTTTTTCAGGACATTGATTTCCACTCCTTAATGCTCATGTGTAAGAGAGAACAGTCTAGGATAGTAGTTTCAACACTGATGCTGGAAAGCCATGGGAGCATTATGTAGATTATTTATATTCTGAAACGATTGGAAGTAGCCTTAAATTGGGTAATGACCAGAGCACGTCTTGGAGACAATTTGTCAGAACTATTTAAATAAGTTCATATGATATCAATCTATGATTGAAGTGCCAAAACGGATTTGGAATATACTTGATTTGTGTTTTCACATTCTGTATGCACAGACAGGATTTGCATGCTAATGCCCTTGAATTTTTTGCATTTCAGGGGACAAAAGAATTAAGCTTGACTGGAGCCTCCGGCTAAATATAGCTCTTGGTGCTGCCAAAGGGCTTGCTTACTTGCACCATGACTGTGACCCCCGCATTGTGCACAGAGATATAAAAACATCAAACATTTTGCTGGATGAAAGTTTTGAAGCACATTTGACAGACTTTGGCATTGCTAAGAGCATTAGGCTAGGAAATTCTCACACATCTACTCTGGTTATGGGCACTATCGGCTATATTGATCCAGAATACGCAAGGACATCGAGGCTTAATGAGAAATCTGATGTGTACAGTTTTGGAGTTGTCTTGCTGGAGTTACTAACAGGAAGGAAAGCAGTGGATGATGAAACCAATCTACATCAGTGGGTATGAATTGCGACTCTATGGTTATCTCACACTGCAACGTTTGGTTTCTAATATAGTATAGGATTTAAATGTCTGTTTTTGACATTGAATTCTTTTGCCTTGTTCTCCTATTAAAGAATTTTATTGTTGTGACTATATATCACAGAGATCAAGATGTTTGTGGTCACTGTGATTTACACGATCATAGGTGTTTAGATCTGTAAAGAACAAAGAAGATGATTGACGTTTTAAGTCTGCGCTGTTCAACTGCACATGTGAATGAACTGTAAAATGCATAGACCAATGACAGTATTCAGGAGTAGTTCATCCAAATGCTGAGCGGAGTTCCTGTATTGTATCAAAGTTGTCATCACATCACAAGGGACTAGCATAGGCATGTGTAACCTGTAAGCAAAGCAAGATTGCAAATGTACCTGTTTCCATGGTTAACTTCAAGTGATACACAGATTTGGGGATTGGAGGCCAGGAGTAGCATAAAAATGCTAATGGTCGAGGAAACGCACTAGCCATGCATCTGTCTGTCTTTAATGTTTTGTGAAAGACAATGAGGACCGGATATGAGTCTACAGGCTATTTTTAGATCAATGTTCCCTTTATTCTAATTGAATCAATTGAATTCTTTATTTCTTTAATTCTTTTTGAATAATCCATGAATAATTCCACATGAATCAAATAGCTCCACATGGATTAGCACCTGTGTTGTGTGTCTACTGATGGTCCTGTGGACTCTAATTGGAGGTTGGGATTTGGACAGGTCTTAAAGAAGTATGATAGTGGGTTGTTCATGGAGATCATGGATCCAGTCCTGAAGGATTCAGTAAGAGACTTAGCAGCTTTGAATAAAGCACTCCAGCTTGCTCTACTCTGCACAAAACGGCATCCAGCTGCACGGCCTACAATGCATGATGTTGTCAGGGTTCTCCAGTCACTCTTTCCGATGGTCTCACCCTCAAAGACTTCATCACAGTCGGGGTCAATATATCCAAGGTATTTAGATGAGTATGCAGATAGCAAGAACAAGGAGAATCTCAACCTTACAGGCAGCAGTAGCAGTACCTCTGGTGGCCATCTTTTTGTCAAATTTGGAGAGGTCATATCACAAAACACAGTTTGAGCATGTGTATTCTTGTTTACAGTTTGCAGCAGAACTAACCAAGAGCTGAACTTGGAGTCAGATACCCTTAACCAATCTGGTGAAACAAATTCACAGATGGATTGGATCTCCTGGTGTTTTTTCTCTATACCTGCTTATCGGTGGTTCATCTGGATCGAGCATGCAGCTCCCCTTTAGGGAATACCCTAGTTTTGAAGTCTGTCATATATGTAAAGGCGAGTAGAAAGGACACTCTCAGAAGTGGACTCACCTTTTTGCTGATCTAAGATTTTTGAGCAGCATGTTATGGATTGATTCAAAAGGCGATAGTGTAGACCGAAGAAGTGCTTCTTGCAGGTAGGAAAGGTCTTAATTCAGTTTGCAACATAGCTTTGTACAGAGGGTTTTAAGTTGTACAATCTTGACAATTAAGGCAGCAGGCAATTTTGGGAAGACAGTTGGCATGACACTCAAGGACTCAAGCAATCATGTAGATTATGTAATTAACTCTCTAGACATAGCTAATGGCGGAAGCTTTAAGCTAATGTTATAAGCAACGGTGTTAAAAAGTAGCTCCTTTTGTTAGGATGGTCTTGCCTGTTCTCCAGACAGTGCATGGTTCTGACAGGGATACAGGGCACACATGTTTTGTGAAGACGTTCCCTTAAGTTTGTCTATTTGGGAAGTTTAATGGTCTTACTCAACTGATCATAATCAACGCAGCCTCTAGTGCCTTTCACCTCGTCATGGATCATTATGAATTCCCTATCACAGCTCTGGTCATTCCTAAAAATGAATCTTTTGTTAAGTAACATATATGACAAGAAAAAAGCGGATTGCTCTTAATTAGCTAGAGGAAATTAGATAATTGTGCAATGGAGATAAAAGAAAAATTTGAGTGCAAAGGACAGTCGATTCTTATCATAATGGAAAGGAGCTTTCCAAGATCTCATGATTGGTGCAAGTAAAAAGGTCATCTTCATCATAGAACCACGAAGAGTGGCAACTTACATACATATTAGCAGTATACCCCCGCTATTGGAGAAGAACCTTATACATTTAGGATTTAAGATCTTTTAAATAATTTGCAATGTTACGTGCATTTTTCTGTCCCTGCATCTTATGGGCAATGAAAAACCGTATCCAAGCTCCCTTTTTAAATTCTTGGAGTCAAGGAAGAAAACTATGTTCAAATGAGATCCAATAGTATGTTTGAAATTTAAGTTTTTGTAGTAAGCAAAGTAATGTATGTTTGTGTAAAATCAGGATGTATTTATGCCAAAAATATTTGGATGAAAAATTTGGTACTTAGGTAAGCAAATAAATCTTAATCAATGAATCTAAAGGGTTGGTTTCTTGAGGTTTGATCTATAAGTTATATGATGCATATTGTGGTTATTGAAATTCGTAAATCTAGTTCTTATCTCATGACATATTTTATCTTATCTAACTATATTTGTAGAAAGTCCCTTGGATCGCATATTTATATTGCCATGTAGCAAGTTTCTATAACAAAATGAGGATTGAAATTTAAATTTTACTAATTTGGGCTGCATTAAAAATATTTGGACGAGGCAATGGGAAATTGTGAGGACTTCATCAAACTAGAGTGATACTACACTTGGATAAAGCAATTAAAAAAAATAAAAAATAATAAAGGAAGTTCGGCCTTAGCCTAATCTCCCGGACTTTAATTATAATAAAGAGAAAAAGTTACAAGTGAATGGGACTAGTGCCCATGGGACCCCCCAAATCCCACAATGCAGGGGAGGAGTATGGCAAGCTACAGGGCATTACAAATGAGGCGGATAACATTATCATCACACTCATGTGGGACCCATTTGGGTTTCAACTTGTTGTTTTCGACGAGATAAATACAGTGATGTCTAAACGGTGGCGATCTCTTGACTCGGGAGATTCTTTTACCAAGGAGAAACAAGGATTTCTCGATCGACCATTCCTTAGGAGTTTGACCAAAATTGACAGCACAGCGCTCCCTCCAAATCTTCCAGAGAGCCTCACCTCTGATGGCATTCCACAGCCTCGATGAGCAGCCGATCGCCTCACCCAACATCACTTGTTGCCAGTTGATTTGACTTGTGAGTCTCAATACTCGGGTCACGTGATGCCAGATAACACGGGACTTGGGGCAGTCGAAGAACAGGTGAGCTAAATCTTCGATGCACCGATGGCAACGCTTGCACCATGGCGGCACACCACAGATTTCGTTAGCCCTTGCATTGGTCCAGATTCCTTTATGCAAGATCTGTCACATGAGAACGGACTTTTTGACCTCAATTAGGGGGTGCCAAATAGACATGAATTTTAGCTCCCACCGAAGTTTGGTCCAAGCAAAACACCATCTCTTGTTAAGGGTGTGGTGAACATCCAAATCCCCTTTGAAGTTCGGGATTCTGGATAGCTTCTTACCATTGCTCCATTTGAGGCCCTCCAAGCAAGGAATATCCTGACCGCAGAGAAGGTGGGTAGTTGAGCGGTCCCAGGCTAAACATCTGCTTTGAAGAAGAGTCCATTCCTCAAAGGTAACTCTAAGTCTCGGATCCAATTCTTCGAACCTAATCCACTGGCTGGTCTCTTGTTTCCAGAGCTGTTTCCACTGTTGAACCCCTTGTTCCATAATCGCCTTGCAGTTTCGAGGTTCCAAGACTCCACCCCCCGAATGCCACTGATCGGGAACCAAATAGAGTCATTTTGTCTTATGCCAGCCGCCCACTTCCAATCATCACTGATTCTGATGAACTGTTTGGCCTTGTTCCAATTCTTCCATAAGGAACACACGAGGCTAGAGCCTTTAGGGAAGACCGGGTGGGGGGAGAATGTAACATAATCCTAGTAGGAGATGGTTGAACCACGCTCTAAGAGAGAGGATTAGGAAGTAATCCTCAACCATGGCTTTTGGGGCAAGTGGTTAGCCCATCACATTCCTAACCAAGAGGTTGTGAGTTCAATCTCTTACATTGGTATCAGAGCCTAGGAAGTAGGCTTGGGCAAGGTGGAATGATCCAATGGCCTCTAAAAAAGGCGCTTGGGCATCCTCTATGTGAAAGGGTAGGAATTGTGGAAGGCGCGCACGTCGGTTTCAATGATGGACCTTACAATGATTGGTGTGTATCTCTCAATCCGTAAGTCGGATTGAGGCGTGTAATATACCGTTGGAAAGCTCTCGGAACGAACTTTCCAATGAGCTAGCTTGGAAGTGTGAATTCCTTGGGAATCCTTGGGTGGCACTTGATTGAGTGTTCAAGATACCAAGCATGGGTGAGAACAAGGTTCAAGACTGAGGTTGAGAACAAGGGCTCGAGACACCAAGGTTGCGAACAAGAAGGTTCAAGACACCGAGGTTGAGAGCAAGGGTTCAAGAGACCAAGGTTGAGAACAAGGTTCAAGGCTCTGATACCAATGTAAGGAATTGAACTCACAACCTCTTGGTTAGGAATGTGATGGGCTAACCACTTGCCCCAAAAGCCATGGTTGAGGATTACTTCCTAATCCTCTCTCTTAGAGCGTGGTTCAACCATCTCCTACTAGGATTATGTTACAGAGAACAAAAGCGTGAGAATCCCTATGTCCTTCCAACGAGGGTGGCCAACAAAGGTAAGGTCTTCCGTGTTTCTGAAGATCAATTTAGCCCAAGAGGACTCCCTCTTGCTCCAGGCCTTGATAAGCCATTTTGCCGCCAGCTTGTTAGCCAACCCAACAATATCCAAAATTCCCAAGCCCCCTGAGTCTTTAGGGCTAATGCAAGTTTCCCATTTGATTTTGGGAATCCCCCTTCTGTTGGGGTCCCAGTCCAAAGGAAGTTTCTGCAGATTCTTTCCACTTTGGCCAAGTCTTTCTCCTTAGGTCTCCAACACGAGATAAAGTAAATAATTGTAGACACATAAATGTGTTAACAACCATAGCACGTCCTGCCAGGTTGACTTGCATACCTTTCCACTGATTCAGCTTCCTATCCAGCTTGGATAGCACCCAGTTCCAGCGTTGGTCCATTGAGATGTCGAAACCCATCGGAATGCCAAGGAGACGGAAGACTTGACCGCTAGGGATAACTTGACACCCCTGATCCACCAACGATTGGGGAGTAGGTCCGCTGATTGCTCTAAAAGCAGTTTGAGCATGGTTGATTTTTGAGCCTGATGCCACACAAAAGGTGTGGAGGCACCACCAAAACACCTCAATGCTGTTTATATCGTTATGCACAAAGGCATTCATGTCATCAGCAAAAAGTCTCACAATCATTTGGCCGTGATTTAGAGGTAAGGAAAGACCCTTGAGATTGCCAGCGTCCATGTGATGCTTTAATAGGCAGCTGAGTCCATTCGAGGCGATAGCGAATAGTAATGGAGCCAGAGGGTAGCCTTGCCTAATTGATCTTTTTAAACGAATGGGCTCAGAGAGCTTACCGTTGATGTTTATTCTAGTTGAAGCATTTCCGAGAAGAGTGGAAACCATCTTCGTGAACTTTTGGCTGCATCCAAGGTCTTTCAATGATTGAAGAATAAAGTCCCATTCCAATTTGTCATACGCTTTGTCGAAGTCGATCTTAATGAATACCAGATCTTGAGCAGACTCCTCAGCAAAAGCAAGGCCTTCCCAAATATCGATAATTGCTTCAAGTATAGATCTACCTTTGATAAAACCTTTCTGGTCCTCGCACAGCCATGACTTTAAATGACAAGAGATTCTGTTGGCGATAACTTTTGCAATTATCTTGTATCCTGTTTGGAGCATGGTAATCGGACGCCAGTTTTCAATTTTGTTCTTATCTCCCCGTTTGTGGATTAACTTGATGACGCCATTATTCAGGCACTCAGGGAGGGCACCGAAAGAGAGAGCCTCTTGCCACACGAGGCGCAGTGGGGTGGCCACCTGATGTTTGAAGGACTTGAAAAACTCATTGGTAAGGCCATCCGGACCCGGACTTTTCCCATTGGGAAGGGCATCAATAACCTCGATAATTTCATTCTCGGAGATGTTAGCATCCAGTAGAGCAATCAAGTTCTGTGGGATTCTGGTTTGAGCAACCCTTGAGATGGTTGTCATGGAGTCGCGCCTGTGGGGGGAAAGAGGAGTCGAGACCCCGAGAAGATTGGTAAAGTGTTCGACGATGATAGCTCTATTCTCCACTTCCGTGCAACATTCAGTTCCATTGTTATCGACCATTAGGGGGATGGATTCCCTAGCTTGTTTCCTTTTGAGGATGTTACACATCTCTTTCGTTGGTTTGTCGGCCTTCCCTGCCCACCAATCTTTGAAGAAAATTTGAAGATTTTTCCTTTGGACCTCCTCCTCTAATCTTAGTCTTCCCCTGATTTTCAAAAGACCTTGTTGGCAATGTAACTTACCTTTGTTCACCTCTTCTTCAAGTCGTGAGAGCCTCCGGTACACCGTTTCTCTTCTTTTTTTTCGAATTCCTCTTATAGCCTTTTGAGTCCTGATTAGAATTTTTCGAGTCCTTTCTACTGCGTTTCTCCAACACTTAGCCGGTTCATTACAGTAAGCAAAGGCTTCCGTCCACACCTCAAAAATTTCTTGGTGGACAGAGGGGAGGGAAAATGATGTCTGACAAGCATGAAACCAAGGAGCTTTCTGGAGCATGGTAATCGGTTTGAAAGACAGAGTAATCGGATAGTGGTCTGAGATAGTCAGGTCCATGTGTTGGGAAATCGAAGGAATACCCCACTGAAGGATGGTGTTCTGATCGATGTAGCATCTATCAAGTCTTGCTTTCCTCAAAGAGTCCCCCGACTGGAGATTTGACCAGGAGAACCCCTTCATGTCTTTCACCTCGATTAGGTCGAGATGGAGCTTGATTTTATCCCATATCTCTTTCTCCTGACCGTCAATAATTTTTCCTTTGTTATTCCATCGGTCCTCAGGAAACTCAACCATGTTGAAGTCCCCACAAATCAGAACATTGTGTGAAAGGGAGTCGAGGGAAGCCCAAGTATCCATTCTATCTACTTCACCATTAGGGGCATAAATTGAGACCACAGTGAACTGGAAAGGGAACCTGAAAGAGGCAGCAATCCAACGATGATTCCGACCTTCAAAAGTCGAGGTCACATTGCTAGACAAGGAGTGACTAATGCCGATAGAAGCACCCCACGTCCCTCTAGGGTGAGAAGTGGAGAACCAAAGGTGGTTCGGAGAAATGCATTTAAGCCGTTTTTGTAGATCCTCTCCGTCGATTTTAATCTCTTGTAAGCAAATAAAGTCAGGGGCGAAGCACTTGTCTTTGAACCACTGGCCAAGAATCGAAGCTCTTGACGGGTCAGACAGACCCCTAACGTTTAGAGATGTGAATTTCATTAATGATGGTTGCCCTCTTTGAGGGGAGGGACCCGATCTTTTTTCTCCTTGTGGTCTTCTTTTTTCCTCCCTACTTCTTGACTTAAGATCCTACTCTTGAGGGGGCTCTTCCAAGGCATGCCGGAAGGTTGTTTTCCTTTAAGCTTTGACTTTTGTTGCGGTAATCTTGGAAAGCATACCGGGAGGGTAGGACCAAGAGCGGAGCTTTCGCTGTCTGGGTTGTCTTCATTGCTGGTAGTGAAGCCTTCCTCTTTACTCGTGGTGTAACCTTCTTGGTTATCTTCTTTGCTGGTAGAGCACCCAAGGGTATTATCAGTGGGGTCTTCTTCAAAGAGGTTGTCCCCTGGGAAGTCGACCTCATTAATCTCTTTTTCTAGGTTACAGTATATGTTATTCGAGGGGGCAACTGTCGTAGTATTCCTTGTTGTTGATCTTCGAGGGCTAACTTTCCTCTTGCGTCTCACTTCAGTGAATCCTTCTGAATCCGTCTCAGCAACGCGAGTTCCCTCTTCTTCCTCCATTGGAGGGGGATGACCCCGAGTGTCGTCTTGGGGGAGAGGGTCTAGGGTCCCATCTGGTTTAAGCTTGTTTTTATTGGTACTTTTCTTCAGGGGGCAGTCTTTGATCCTGTGACCTTGATGCCCGCACCGGAAGCACGCGTTTGGCAAATTCTTGTAAGTAACCTCTTGTGTCCAGGTCTTATCATCTCCACAGTTTATGGAGATCTTCGAGGGAAGGACCTGATTCAGGTCTGTTTCAACGCAGATCTGAGGATGCCATCTTGCATTGAAAGAATGTTGAGCACCATCGTAGATTAACCCCCCAACATCCTGTCTTGCGGCCATCGGGCGACCGATCGGTGAGACGATTTCACAAAGAAATCCATACATGAAGAAAGGCAGATTGGGAAGCTCCACCCAAAGCGGGTAACGAAGAGGCTTTGATATGTTCGGGACAAAGTCTGGGGTCCACTTAAAAAGGCAAAGGGTGGACCGGCCCACTTGCCAGGAGCCGGCTTGCAGGGCTTGGAAATACTAGAAGCAGGTGATTCGACGGCAGGAATTGACATTTGGACACAATTAGGCTACGCGGGAACCACTCCTTGCGAAGCCAAGTTCTCACACTTTCAAGAGGGGGCCTGGGGCCAAACATTTGACCGATCAGGCAAGTTTTCTTCAGTTCTTCCTGCTTTGCCGCCACAGACTCCTTGCATAAAGAGACCTCTGGGGGCGCGACGTCCACTGGGGCGGACTCCATCTCATGGGGGGACACGGACTGAGGGGGAGCCACAACGTTCATGACAAATTCTTTAGATTGTAGCCATTGATAAAATAAAACTTCTTAAGAGAGAGTAGATTGAAAAAAAAGGGAACGTGGCGGCGATAAATATGCTTAATCGAAAGGTGTTGAGAAGCCATGAATGACCCACATTTCTTTTCTATTTTCTTTGAATCGAGCACCTTTCTTCACCTTTAAAGTTTCTCAATTTTGTTTCTCAAAAGCAAATCCAAGAAGACGTGGAGTCAATATCCATGAGTCTCGAGGGAAGCACAAAGCCACGGATGAAACTTTATAAAGATCAGCATGCTTGAAACAGAAAAAAAAAAAAAAACAATGCTTGGGCATCCACGTGTCACGCGCTCCTGGTCAGCCGCTCGATGGACGCACAAAACAATCTCTCCAGTGAATCGCCTCTCGTAGCGACGGACACACGTGCGACGTCTCCTATCAATCGCGACTGATGCCCCTACTCGCGATGACCAGATGCCTGCTATCAGTCGCGACTGATGCCCCTACTCACGATGGACAGACACGTGGCTTTTCACTCAGTCGCGACGGACACCCTCGGTGGCGACGGACACACTCGCTCACGACGGATACAAAGATGCCTGCTATCAGTCGCGACTGATGCCCCTACTCACGATGGACAAACACGTGGCCTTTCACTCAGTCGCGACGGACACCCTCGGTGGCGACGGACACACTTGCTCACGACGGATACGAAGAAGCCCACAGCGCAGAAGACGGTCGGAGCTGCCGCAGCCTACTGGAACCATTTAATTTGAAGAATATGAGTGCTGTTGTGAGTGGAAGCGCCCGCGACAGCAGCAAACACATCTAGCGTCCATCGGTAGCGCCATGAACAGCCTGCTCCAACTCCACGATCAACGGATGTGCTCTTGAGTGATAAAGCAATTTTTTGAGATCATCTACATGTGCAATTAAGATTCTAAAGTTGACATGTATCCGCACGTAGAAATTTGATATGGTTATTGTGAAAGTGCCCCGACAGTCTTAAGTATGTTCACACATCACTATCGAAATATATCAACAATTCCCTCCTAGGAGTGATGCATTGAATAAGGAGTTGGCAGTCATGTATAAAGAAGTGCGAAGCAATGTGGAAAGGAATCAATCTACAAAAGGATGTAAACTTAAACATTTGCCAAAAGCTCTCAAATTCTCCTTAGGTGGAGCCTTTGTGAAAAGGTATGTAACATTGTCTTGTGTGGGCACATATGACAAACTCATCTCTTGAGTAGAGAGTCTCTCCTTTGCATAATGGTAGTGCACCTCAACGTGTTGTGAGAGAGCATGGAACACAAGGCTCCATGCCATTCCCATTACACTTTCATTTTTAGTAAAGAAGGTGGTGGAAGAAGTGTGATCAATACCCATCAAAAGGCATATGAGCCACACACTCAATGGTTGTGAAAATTGCCCTATACTCAACAGCACAACTAGAAGTGGCCACAATAGCTTGCTTCTTGCTCAACCAACGTATGCTTGAGCTATCAAACATGAATCAAAGACCACTAGTGGACATACTAGTGTCATAGCAACCAATCCAATTTGAGTTCATAAAAGCATGTAAAATTGGCACAGACAATCGCTCCCCCTTGATAAAACAATCCAAGTAGTTGGGTATAACTCAATCAGAGAAAGCTGAGCTTGATTGTTTGCCAATGTTTGATATTTGGGCAAATGATAGATATGCTCACATGTGAGAAAGAAAAATGGATATGGGGTATAGTTATGTATAAATGAATAAAGGATCCAACAACTTGCTCAAAGAGAACAACAAATGCATCTCCAACATCAGCAAGACTCAACCATAAACATGTTTCAAAAGGAATGGCAATAGGTTTGCAAACTTCAGGACCAAAATGCTACAATAATGTGTCAATGTATTTTCCTTGACACAAATCTATTCCCCTATCAACATGCATAAATTCAATGCTTATATAATGATGCAAATACCCCAAATTTGTAATCTCAAAAGAGCTATGCAAGTAAGCGTGAAATTGAGCAATATGCTTCTCATTACAACATGTGAGCAACAACATATAATCATCATATACAACAATGGTAAGAAGCACATTTGCATGTTTGACATATGAGGTGCTTTCATTTGGACTATTCTCAAGACCATGTGCTAGCAAGTAGTCGTGTATCTTTTTGTACCAAGCATGTGGTGCTTGCTTCAATCTATACAATGCCTTTTTTTAAAAAAACTTATACACTTTGTTTTCATGTCCTTTTAGTAAAAAAAAGGCAAAAGACTAATACAAAATTAAGCTTAAAATTGGATTTAGAAAAGGGGGATGAAGCAGCGTATAAACAGCTCCAATCTCCAATCTTGTAAATACTCCTCATGCTTCATCAATATTCGTCAATCTTCATCAATGCTCACTAGAAGAAAAACATTAAGAAGAAAAGAAAAACACACACACATATATATATATACTAAGTGCACACATCCACTTTTTCATCTACACCATTCTTTAGCACACTCATACTTTAACACATAACCAATCTTTAACACATTCAATTTAATTACTTTAATTTCACAAATCATTTATTCCACACTTTAACACATTTTAAACACATAACTCACCAACGCCACTCTTTAATCCACATTCCACACATACCTCACATTTATTTTTCACTTTAATCCACTTTTAGTACACAAACCATTCACACCACTCTTTTAACTTATACTCACACACACCACATATTATTCACACATTTTTCTTTTTCTTTTTAATTTAATTGTTTTTATTTATAATTATTTAATATTTTTAATTTAAGTTTACACTAAGGTTTAATATGCTTAAATACCTTAATAATTATATACACACATATTATTAAAATAAATAATTAAAGCATAATATAAGATAAATTAACTAAATGTCTAAAATATAAGAGATATTAACTAACTGTAACCAATTAATTGCTAAATCAAATGTTCATTGCATCATATTTATGTTAATGATCATAGACATACATACCTATACATACATATACACATTGAAACCCTCACACACATTCACATAGTACCCTCATACTTAATTAAATAATCATATATTTAGCTAGAGGTTTATACACATATCCCCACATACAAATGGGTTCCATACACACAATCACACAACTACATAGGTATTTAGGGTAAACCCTAATACAAATATGCACAGGTAGGGTAAATATAATGAGGTCAGATCACTTCACATTTTCATAAATTTGTTACCTGCAGGTGTTAGAGAGATTAGTCAAATAAAAGAACTTATCAAAAATGTTTGAGAGAGTTTTAGAGATAACCAATCTTGAAATCAAATTTTTACTTTTCTATATGTCAATTTGAAGGATGAAATCTTTCCGATGACGTACTTTCTTCACTTTATTTGAGACTACTCCTACAACGAATATTGACACAGGTGCTAACAAATCCTTTTATCCTATAATGGTAGTTCGAAAGATTGTTTTGATCTTTCACATTATGGGATGCCTTATATATGCAAGAGATCAAGGAAAATTTGTTATCAATTTGACACTAGTCGAGATTGGGTTAGTTGTCAAATTTGTTGATGACAGATGTACAATTCATGATCTTGCAAATGGTGATGTTATGATTGCATCTGACATTTTACGTTGTGAGTTGTACATCCTCATATATTAAGCAAAATTTGTGAATGATTTAACATGTGTAATTCATGATTCTCAAGCTATCTCAAATACAAAGCTTGAATTCTGCTAGTATGCTTTGCCTATAGAAATCTAAAACAATGTTCTCTTTGCCCAGACTTTAGGCACTAACACTCAAGGAGAATTATACTTGGGAACTAGTGCCAAAGAAGGAAACTATGAAGGTAATTGGTTCTAGATGAAGGTAATTGGTTCTAATGCTAAAGAAGGAATCTATGAAGGTAATTGGTTCTAGATGGATCCATAAATAGGTATAAAGCTATACTTGTGGCTAAGGTTTTTGCACAAACCCAAGGAGTTGATTATGAAGAGAATTTCTCATCTATGGCCAAAATGCCAACCATCAGGTATTGGTAAGTGTGGCTGCATCAATGAATTGGAATATGTACCAATTGGATGTAAAAAATGCTTTTCTTAATGGCTGGATTTCAGAGGAGGTTTACATGGCTCAACCTCTTGGATATGAAGAACCAAGCAAGGTAAATTATGTGTGTAAACTGAACAAAGCTCTTTATGGATTGAAGCACGCACCTAGGCCATGGAACCATAGGTTGACCACATACCTTCAAGACCAAGGATTCATCATGAGCAAAGCAGATACTTCTCTGTTTGTCAAGAGAAGTAATTCCGAGGTGATATACCTATGTGTGTCTGTTGACGATATCATACTTACAGGTAGTGATGCCAATGGCATCAAGCAGATCAAGAACCAAATGATGTAGGAGCTCAAAATCAGTGATCTAGGGTCACTAAAGTATTTTCTTGGACTTGAGTTAGTCGACACTAATTCTGGAATTTATATTACTCAAAGAAAGTATGTGCAGGACATGTTGAAGAAGTTTCACTTGGAAAATGCCAAGATAGCAAGCACTTCTATGGAGGTAAACCAAAAATTAAGTGCTCATGAAGGTGATGTGCTTGAAAGCATTGCAGGATATCAAAGCATAGTAGGAAGCCTAAACTATGCTATGTTGACAAGGATTGATATTTCTTATGGAGTAAGTGTCTTAAGTCAATTTATGCATAAACCTAGAGCACCTCACTTGGAAGCTAGCAAGAGGATTTTGAAGTACTTTAAGGATACACAAAATCAAGGTGTATACTTTCCATATACTTCAGATTTGGACATCAAACTATACTCAGATGCAGATTGGGCAAGTTGTAAGGATGACAAGACAAGTACCTCAGGTTATCTCTCTTTTGCAAGTGATAAGCCCATTTAATGGTCTTTCAAGAAGCAACCTACTATTTCTCTATCCTCAACAGAGGCTGAATACAGGGGATTAGCCAATGCTACTCAAGAATCCATATGGATTAGATTACTCTACTCAGATTTGGGACTTCACACTCACTCACCTATGATCTTTGGTGACAATACTAGTTCTTTACATCTTGCAGCAAATCCTATCTATCATGCAAGAACCAAGCATATAGAAGTTCACTATCATTATGTGAGAGAGAAGCTATTGAGCAAGGAAATTCAATTGGCATATGTATCCACTAATATGCAATTTGCAAACTTATTAACCAAAGCACTTGATGGTACTAAACTTTGCATGTTTAAAGCTATGATTGGATTACAGGACATTCAAGAGGATTCATGAAGAAGGACAAGTCAAGATGTTTGGCTTGAGGGGGAAGCTTTTGAAACAAATGCCAAGCCTTCACATTTGGTTAGGAATTGGAAGTGCTAAGTGCAAACAATGGGAGGATCATATGAACCATTGCTTAAGAGCTTTTACCATTAACCATTGCAAAAGTCTTTTTTTGACTTGAGAGAATATTGCAAGTCCACATATCTCGTGGCGTTTGGAGATCTAAAAGCTACAAATTCTTTTTGGTGGAACGTCTCCTATTTTAGATGAGAGCTTTTAGGCAAAGCCAAGTTTGAATTTGCATTCAAATTTGGAGGCAAAGCATCTATAAAAAGGGATTGTAAACTCCCGGCCAGTGTGCCCCCATTACTGAGCATATTGTTGATCATTTGATGCAGTTGAGAGGCTTACACTATAGCCTACTCCTACCACCATAATTGGGCATCATATTCATGCCAATGATCATGTATAACATTGTTACATAATACATTACATTCTTGATTACATCTATCTTCATCTCTGCTATTGTCACTCATAACTTTGTACTTTGAATGCTCATATCTCAGTCATTCCTCCATCCTTTTCAATTTTCTATAGCTCATTGGAACAAGCTCAAAGTCTATTACAAGCTGTCAAAGTTTGAAGAATTATTCAGCCAATTGGGAGAAAATTGTCTCGAAGTGGTCATCGGTCATTCTCTACAGAGTTCCTAAAATATCAGGGGTAAGCTTCTACTTGCTAAAGACATTGCTGAGTGTGTAGTCCATCATTTTAAGTGATTCCACTTGGAATCATTAGGTCTAAGTTATTTAGATACTTGCAAAAGTATTTTTTCTAATTGCTATTGTACTGTGAGTATTGAGCAAAACATCAGCAGGTGTCAAGACCAAAATAACAACTTTTTCATCACTAGCTAGTTGCAAACTTATCTGTTTTGATCAGATTTTTTGAAGCATCGTCTCCAAAGCACATAGGCACTTATTTTGTGTCATTGGAAATCTAAAAGAGCCTAAAACACAACTCTGAAGTAAAATAGGGTAGGTATAAAGGAGGGATTAGCAGTATCAACCCATTTCTTGAAGTATCCATCCATCTTTCCCAACACATATTCCAGCATGTACTTAGGAAGAGAATGAAGAATTATGATTTCATGTTCAAGAATACTAAAATTTTGGGCATCACCATAATAAGATCCTTCAGGGGAATGTCATCACTCTTATCCAGTATTATTTTAAGAATAGGTGGGTTGGCCTAATTTTCTTTCTTTGAACATGTTTGATGAATTGTTTCCTAGAGTTCTTATGGCCAAATCTCTTCCATTTCTAGTATGGATTTCTTGGTCTATATCTTTGTTCTTGATGCTCTAGGTATGAGATGAGTAAGTTTTCATGATCTAGAAATGCATTGAGGTGGATTCCTAGGTGCTAGTTGTTATGTGAATCCTTAGAAGTATTGTTTTGAAATCCTCATATATCTATACAAAAATAGGCACTCTTTCTATAATTGCTTGAGCTATCTCAACCATCTTCATGCTTAGTTCTATTGTTTGATGTTCTAAATATCCTCTAAGGCAGCCAATCTTTCTTGATAAGATTTCAACATCATCTAGAGGTCTTCAAGCATGGGATTCACTAGAACAAATATTGCATGTTGGTTCTTTTTGTTGTTCTTTGTTTCATCTAGAACATGTCTCATTTGCATACATAATGTTCTTGTACTCGGAAAGATTCACTCAATATATTATTTTTCTCTTTTCCTTTTGCAAGCTGCCCATGAGATTGTCCATTCCTTGCTACTAATTCTTTTTAAGATTTTCCTTTATATCTTTCCATGAGTGTGTTCTTTTTCTAACTTGGACTTTCACTCTTATTTGTGGTGTTCTCAACCATCCTAGGATTGGGATTTACTTCATTATCATTCAATGGAATCACTTCTTCAATTTTAGTGTGGTCCTCTCTATGTAGGGATTGAGCTTTTGTGGTTGTCTAAACTGGTACTCATGTATCATAGCCCAGATATGCTAGTCCCACTATCTCAATGATGTCAATTTGTGTGGTTTTCCCATCGTTGGCTAGGTTTTTAGGGAAATCTCTAAAGAGATGCTCTTTACTGCAATCTAGGCAAAACCCAAAATTGTTTCTAGTATTGGATTGATAGTTAGGAGGATGAGGACAATCAGGAACAAAGCGATCCCTATTACATCAATTAAAAGGTCCTCTCATTTGCAATTCTCTAGTTTGCCACATAGATGATCTAGCTACAATGTGCCACACATTAAAATAATCTCCTTCTTGACCTTGATTCTAATAAACATCTAGACCATAGATGAATAATAATTAGCACTTGTTCTTCACAGTAATCTTGATCTCCACTTGAATATTCATAAGAGGACTAATGCATTTCAAGTGGTGGTGTTGAAGAGATAAGAAATATAGATATTTGATTATTCTCTTTCAGTCTTGCATGCTTGAAACGAACTATGATTTGAGGCGGTGGTGATTGTTGCCTAAAAACAAGCTATGTTCTACGAAAGTCTTGTTTCTCCATCCTTGGTTGTGTTACTTGACAATACCATCTGATCCCGACAACACCATCGTTGTAGTTGCATTCATTTTGGAAATTTGGGGATTTGAGTTCCAAATCTCTCAACCTGTGTCTCTCTCTATCTCAGTTTTGCTAAACTCTATCGATTGGTCT
Source organism: Ceratopteris richardii (assembly GCA_020310875.1). Lineage (NCBI taxonomy): Eukaryota > Viridiplantae > Streptophyta > Polypodiopsida > Polypodiales > Pteridaceae > Ceratopteris > Ceratopteris richardii. The sequence goes on along the minus strand of CM035406.1, from coordinate 49,383,440 downwards.
ATTCCATTGCGCTATTATTTCCCACATGGTATCAGAGCTCAAGAGGATTCAAGTGGCATAGATAAAGAATTCCAATGATTTCAATGAAAAAGGAGAGAAGATGTAAAGTGGTGCATCATCATCTACATTTATAGTTAGAAGAGAAAGATAAATGGAGTTTATCCACTAGTAACTAGAAATTTTCTCATGATGCATATAAAGAGTTGTCATAAAATCGTTGCAAAGGAGGCAAAGGAGGCAAAGAAGAATGAGGTTGGAATGATTGTTGTGGAGGCATCTACACCTCAAATACACTCTGTTAATCTTCTTTAGAATGAAGAGTGGGAATTTACTCATTGCATTTGTGACCATCATCTCATGACTAGTGCAAGTCTATAGTGGAATCGCATGTTTGGTACTTTGATAGTGATGCAATCAAATATACTACCTCCTAACGTTGTCTGAAGTATGTGGACGCTTGGTTAGTGGATCAAGTCAACCACAAAATCCAATGGCACACGCTGGGTGCTTGGAGCAAACTCAGATGACTCATGAAAAACTTGAAGAAAGGATATAGTAATTCCAAATAGCTCTAATTACTTGTGCATAAAGCTCAAATTGTCTTTCAATACTTGAGGAAAATGAAAGTTTGCATTTGATTATGAAAGAAAATTATGATTATCTAGGAGCTAATGGCCTATTCGAAGCTATGACCATAAGGTTGTGCAGCTAGAAATCTAGATAGACAATACTCATAAGATGGTGACACTAGAGTTTCACTAGTAATACGATCTTTGATAAATTCCTCTTCTTCTACTTCTTTATTAGCTTCATTCTCTTGAGGTTGAGTGGTAGTGTTTAAAGGTGGTAATAAAACCTCAAAAATGAAAGATGTAGAAGTTGTATTTTCGTTCACAGACTCACTATGCACAGACTTATTCCTAGACTCAGTATTCCCATACTCTTTCAAATGCTCAGTAGACATCAGAAATATAGAATAATGAAAATTCCCAATTGATTAACGATTAGTTCTAAACTATTTTTCTGATAATGCTAAAGACTTTTTGAGTGATAAAATTGCTGATTCGATTTAGAACTATAATGAACCCTATACAAATATTCTGATGCAAAAGACTAATACAAAATTAAGCTTAAAATTGGATTTAGAAAAGGGGGATGAAGTAGCATATAAATAGCTCCAATCTGTGATCTTGTAAATACTTGTCACACTTCATCAATATTCATCAATCTTTATCAATGCTCACTACAAGAAAAACATTAGGAAAAAAAGAACAAAACACACACACACACACACACACACATATATATATATATATATATATATATATATATATATATATATATATATATATATATATATATATATATATATATATATATATATATATATATATATATATATAGTGCACACATTCACCTTTTCATCTACACCATTCTTTAGCACACTCATACTTTAACACATAACCAATCTTTAACACATTCACTTTAATTACTTTGATTGCACGAATCATTTAGTCCACACTTTAACACACTTTAAACACATAACTCACCCATTCCACTCTTTAGTCCACATTCCACACATACTTCACATTTATTTTTCACTTTAATCCACTTTAAGTAGACAAACCATTCACACCACCCTTTTAACTTACACTCACACACACCACATATTATTCACACATTTTCCTTTTTCTTTTTAATTTAATTGTTTTTTATTTTTACAATTCTTTAATACTTTTAATTTAGGTTTACACTAAGGATTAGTATTAAATACCTTAATAATTACATACACACATATTATTAAGATAGATAATCAAAGCATAATATAAGATAAATTAACTAAATGTCTAAAGTATAAGAAATATTAACTGATTGCAATCATATAATTGCTAAATCAAATGTTCACCATATCATATTTATGTTAATGATCATACACATACATACATATACACATTGAAACCCTCACACACATTCACATAGTACCTACATACTTAATGAAATACTCATATATTTAGCTAGACATATAGGTTTATACCCATACCCCCACATACAAATGGGTTCCATACACACAATCACACAACTACATAGGTATTTAGGGTAAACCCTAATACACATATGCACAGGTAGGGTAGATATAATGAGGTCATATCACTTCACATTTTCATAAATTTGTTACCTACAGGTGTTAGAGAGATTAGTCAAATAAAAGAACTTATCAAAAAATTTTGAGAGAGTTTTAGAGATAACCAATCTTGAAATCAACTTTTTAATTTTCTATATGTCAAGTTGAAGGATGAAATCTTTCCGACATTTGCCCCCACCAAACCTGCACATCATCCTGATGGGCCAACCTGAAGATCAAGGGAAGTAGCATCTTGACGGCCATCCTGAAATCCAATCATATAGCAGTATCAAATTCTTTTATAACTAATTTTCAAATTTACCAAATCAAATTTATCATTTTTCATGCAAAATGCCTATGAAACTTATTTAATTTGATACATCATGAAACAAAATTCTTCTTCACTCACTCAAAATCAAGTTTCTTGATATATAACCATTCACATATAAGCAATCAAACATATCAAAAAAATCAACTAGATCTACTCATACAAACATCCACCTTGTTTGCCCAATTTCTAATGTCTAGATGTGTTTGCCACAACTAGCTTTTCTTCATCTTCAGCTTCATACAAGTATGATTTGTAACCTTCATGTAGGTGATATTCATAAATAACTTTTTGGGGTGAAAGAAGGTATAAGCTTCTGTTCATCATATGGGTGAAATTCATAAATATCTTTTTGCGGTGAAAGAAGGAATAAACTTCCATTCATCATATATTTTTTTTCTATTTTTTTGGTTTTTACATTCGCAACTTTTTTGTTTTGAAGGAAAAGGCTTAACCCCTCAATCCTAGCTAAGCATCTAGATGCATGTAGGAGAAAGACATAGGATCTCACAGACAAGAGTCATGCATCTATATGCTCATACATATATACAATTACTTTCATCATTTGAAATGAACTACAAAATCCTTTTGCTCATATCAAATCCCCACTCAATTCATAAACTTAGAAACATAAATCATGTTTGTATTCCTACTGTGGCTAAATAGAATCACTTCATAATTTGACAATCCTCATTTCAGATTATATAATTATATTTTTTCATGAATGCAAATGATATGCATAGATCAAAAACATAAAGAATTTAGGTCATAGATAAATACAACCTGGAAATTAGCTTCATCTTCAATCATCTCTCTTAAAATTCATCATAAATTTATCATGAAACATATTCAATTTGTTTGCTCAAATCATCATCAAATTCTTGATAAAAGATCATCAACATCTAGACATTCAAGTATAATTAGCTTTTATAACCAAACATTTATCTTCATTCCTGCAAAAAAAAATCCACATTAAGGGAAAAATCCCATACATACTTATCTATCAACATAAATCAAAATTCATTCATTCTCTTCATCATACATCAACTCATAATTCTCATCATTCCTTTGTTTAAACAACTTAATCCTTTTGCCTGCAATTAAATTTTTGAGAGGTGTTCCATCCAATTCTCGTAAAGCATAAGTTCCATTGTCATGAATTGTGAGCACCACATAAGGTCCAAACCAACGTCATTTTAACTTCCTACGTGCATCGTACTGGGAATCAAATGTGCTATCCTAAATAAAAACCCAATCATCAATTTGAATTGGCTTTGGCCTTAACCTATGTGACTTATCAAAGTATTTCTTATTCGTAATTCGAGATTCTTTTAACTTAGCAATAGCTTCCTCTATCCTTTCATTTCCCTACTCAACTTGTTAAATTCTTAAGTCCAAAAGATCTTCTATAGATAGATTGTCATGCCATGGAAGAGTAGTCCAGGTAAGTATTTGAGAATGAACAAGAAAATAGGTTTTTGGCAGTACATTAACTTTGTTGGCATATACCACATCGTTCTAGCACAAGTCATTCTATCAGCCCATAATGCAAAGGGTAGAAATTTTAACCAATTCTTAAAATCACCATTACAAGCTTTAGAAATTTCCTTTATAATTGGAGAATGCCCTCTTTCTATTTTTCCATTAGCCTCGCGGTTATAAGCAGTGCTAAGAGCTAAACAAATTCCATGCCTAGCAAAGAAATCTCTAGCTTCTTGAGCATCTAATTCACCCCTATCAGCCACTACTTTCTCAAGATAACCAAATCTCGATATTACATCTTCGAGTAAAACTTTATAAACATTGAATGTCGTTTTAGATCGTAAGGCTCGCCCTTCTACATGGTTTGCAAGGTCTTCTCGTGCAAGTACTATATACCTCATTTTATCTATACCTTTGGGCATGGTCACTAGGTCAACTACCCATTTATAATGTATATATGCTGTATAGGTAGGATGTAAAGGATCCCTATGCTTAATTGATGAATGTATTTGACATATATCACAAGAATTCACATAGTCCCTTACATTAACAAAGATGCCTGGCCACCAATAACTTTCTCTAATCTTCTCATAAGTAGCCACAAATCCCTTATGTCCAACCCATAAAGTATCATGCATATTTTTCATGAATTGTATTTGAATTTGATTAGTCCATAGTACTCTTTGTGGAAATTTAATTTTTCCCCTTGCATGTCTCTAAATTAGTCCATCTTGTAAGAAAAAATTAAAAGATCTTTTTCTAATATTCTAAAACCTATTTGAAGACCATGCAGGTGATCTAATCAAAGTACTAAGATATCTTCCAATGTCTTTCCACTCTCCTTCATATTCATCAATGTTAAATTGTTCATACACATATGCTTGAGATTCATAATTAATTGCATTAGTATCTAGTTTTGTTTCTTCATCATATCTAGCTCTAGAAAGGATATCACCAACAGAATTAGATTTTCCTACAAGATGTATTAACACCGGATTTATAAATTTTATGTAAGAAATCCATCTTAGCATAGCAATATCTGGTGATGAACAATTTGTTATCATTCCTATAAGTGGTAAGCACTCTGTTTCTACAATTACATTGGCTCCAATAAAATATTCTTTATCCATTTTTAATGCAGTGACTAAACCCTATATTTCTCTTTTAATTTGAGGATAATTTCTTTGAGTTTCATGTAATACTTTGGCACCAGGTAACAAAAATTGATCATCATTTCCTATTTTGATTGATTTCAAAGTTTCATCTGCAAATGTATGACCAATATTTGTATACTCTCATGAACAAGGATCTTTAGAAGCCTATTTGAATTCATCTTCACTCCCTTTTGGTAAAGGTTGGGCAAAAGGTTTAATTTTCTTATCAACAATTGTATATTTCATGTCAACTTTGGCTTCTTCATTGAGGTAATTCATAACAAATTTAGCAATAAGTTCATATTCATCAATTGAATTTAAGAGCACAAATCTGAAAGTTTCTTTTTTATGCAAAGTACTTTGAAGTTCTTCAAGTAAAGAGACTATGGATGAAGTTTCAATCACATGTTTGATATGTTCTTCATATGAAATGTATCCTTTTTCTTTGTAAAGTTTTCATAAATTTTTATTATTTTTTTAGGGATTTCTTTATAATGAATGAATTGCAAATAAGATGAAGGAAAATAAAGTGTAAAACTATCTAAATTATTTCCAAATGGATGCAAGACATCAATCCAAGGACCACCGTTGTCTCGCTCAACAGTGGTGTCTAGGAAAAATTTTGATCAAAATAGGTACCGAATTCACGAAGAGGCATATGATCTCGCATACCTTCTCGTGTGAACGGATACGAGTCTTCCTAATTTGTTATCCAATTCGTATGTGATTAGGACTTACTATCATTACTTGGAGTGATCACAAATCATCCTTAGATCTAATTCTCGCATATGCAGACCCATTGTCCATAACTTTGGTTTCCATTCTGGCCTCGCATATAAACGACTGACCTAAGATAATCTCATAGGAGCAATCATCACAGGTATATTTGCACATGCTTCTAAGAGTGAACCACATCCATTGTCCGTAGTTCTCATAATCCAACAATGATTTTTATCTATTGGCCATTTAAACTTGTCATATAGATCTTTTGAAATCACATTAATCTCAGATCTAGAATCAATTAGAGCCAAATCAGAATATGATTTCTTTTTGTCACCTAAATTAATCTTCATCTTAGGTGTGCCTCTTGCCCAAAAGCGTTTCCTAAAGTTACTCTCCGAATGTTTGCTTTCATCATCTAGCTTAATTGTTCCTAAAATGTTTTTGTTGAATTTACAAGTATTTTCTTCTTCATCATCTGAATCAAAAGAAAGAGACTCTTGCATTAACTGAGTCACGTCAGCAACATCTTGCATTTCTACCTCTTGTGTAAGAGGAAATCTCTTTCTTTTTATTAATTTGATGAATTTTTTTTTAAACTCAATTCTAGCAATTAAAAATATTTGGTCAAGTGTCATAGTTACTAAGATTTTCAACAAGGTATCATATAATATTTCTTTTGCATCAATCTTTTGTTCTAGTTCCGATATGACAATAGCTTTAGGAGTTCTTTTTGGTTTCTTTACTTGTTTCTCATCAGTTTGTTTTTCATCATTTTGTTTTTCATTTTTAGGAGTTTCCTCCAATTTCTCTGAAGTTTTTTTTGGTTCAATGATTATAGGTTGTTTTCCTTCTCTAATTCTTTTTTTCTTTGTTCACTTGCCTTGGAACTTTCTCCTTGTTCAAATTGTACTTTTTTTGGTTTAGGTTCCTCTTTCATTTTGCTCTTAGTAACTCTTCTTCCTGAATTATTTATGTTTTGTTCATGATTCTGCTTTCTCTTTCTTTCAACATTTGCAATATGCGAATATATAGAGAATTGATCAACGGGTGAATTCCAAGTAGTCTTTTGCATGATGTCATCCTTAGCTTTAATTAGAGCTTCAATAAAGTAATTTCTTGTTTCTCTAGATTGATCGATTTCAGAATCACTATGTACATACTCTAATTTGACAACAGAAGATCCTTTTTTAGATTCAAAAAGATTTTCATAGAGTTTTTACATTCCTTCCCCCAATTAACAGCTAAAGGAAGATGTGTCTAACAATCACACAACTTCTTCTCAATGTCAATAACAAGTCGTTATTCTTTAGCTTCCTTTAAGGCTTCACCCATATAGGTAAGATGATATGTTGAATCACAATAGATACATCTCCTAATATTGGGAGTTCTTTGCTCAAAAAAGTTCCTTTGGTTGGTCGATTGAGGAATAGGTTGAGGAACTATTGGAGGATCAGGAGTTGAAATAGGTTGAGGATATATAGTAGGTTGAGTTTGAAGAGAGGATTTATCTTGTGAATTCAATGCATACACTATATTTTGTAAAGCAGATACCTCCTTTGACATGTTTTCATGCATGTGCATCATGTTATCCAACTTATTAAATAAAATTTCAAGTTGTAGATCAGTTGGAACTTTAAATGTAGATGGAGTTGGCTCAACCTTTGGAGCTATATGAGTATCTCTATGTTCATGGGTGGAAGGAAAACTAGGAGAGGGATTAGGAATTGAATCATAAAGAAGTGATTGGCATTGCTTCATATGAGCAACTGCTTCAACCATTATCTTCACAATGGCCCAATCATATGTAAGTCCACATTGTTTACCCGGCTCCTCAAGTCTTTGTTCAACCTCGATCCTTACATCCGGGGTTAAAATCTTAAGGAAATATAAGACTATGTCTTGAGTAAGGGCTACCCTATCATTTTCTAGTAATTGGGAAAATCGTTTTATAAATTCACTATGAAGTTGAGTAATAGAAACTTGAGGTTTTGGGGAACTAACCCACTTCATCAAACCCTCTCTACTATGTTAGCTACAATCCTCTAGATGGAATTCTTTATGTAATTCCTTCCTTAAGTCTTCCCATTCACGTTTATCATGCAGTTCAATAACAACCATAACTATTCCTATGGCAAGTCTTCCTAGGTATGTTATCCATTTAGACCTTTTTGGGGTGAAAGAAGGTATAAACTTCCATTCATCATATATTTATTTTCTATTTTTTTTGTTTTTAAATTTGTAACTTTTTTGTTTTGAAGGAAAAGGCTTAACCCCTTAATCCCAGCTAAGCATCTAGATGCATGTAGGAGAAAGACATAGGATCTCACACACAAGAGTCATGCATCTATATGATCATATGTATATACAATTACTTTCATCATTTGAAATGAACTACAAAATACTTTTGCTCATATCAAATCCCCACTCAATTCATAAACTTAGAAACATAAATCATGTTTGTATTCCTACTGTGGCTTAATAGAATCACTTCATAATTTGATAATCCTCATTCCAGATTATATGATTATATTTTGTCATGAATGCAAATGATATCCATATATCAAAAACATAAACAATTTAGATCATAGATAAATACAACCTTGAAATTAGCTTTATCTTCAATCATCTCTCTTCAAATTCATCATAAATTTATCATGAAACATCTTCAATTTGTTTGCTCAAATCATCATCAAATTTCTGATAAGGATCACCAACATCTAGACATTCAAGTATAATTAGCTTTCATAACCAAACATTTATCTTCATTCCTGCAAAAGAAAATCCACATTAAGAGAAAAATCCCATACATCCTTATCTATCAACATAAATCAAAATTCATTCATTCTCTTCATCATACATCAACTCATAATTTTCTGTTGATATATTTAGGTAGTGATGTGTGTGAACACTCTAGGACCGCCGGGGCACTTTTTTCCCTCTTTAGGAGGTTTTTTTCCCCCGGCTTGTATATACGCCTATTGCCCTAATGGGCTACTTATCTTTGTACATTCTCTAGTAATACATTCAGTCTTGTGTGTTGTGCTCCAAGCTTCTTCTTCTTCCTTGTGCTGTTCGCGTGCTTCCGCAGACGTCTAACTCCAACAATTGGTATCAGAGCAGGCCGTTGCTTCTTCTAGGGCGCCGTCGACACTCCTCCGTTTGCAGTCTCAGATTCGCACAAAATTTGGTGAGCATACTCAGGGTGTTTCCAAGATCAAAACAACTTTGCTATGTGGTGCCGAAATCACGATCTGAGCTCGTTTCGGCCTCCGAACGCACTATCGCAGTGCTTGTGCAAGCTATTTCGTCCTTTTGTGCCAAAGGTATATACCAGTTTCTGTTCGCCAGTTTAAGCGTCTCAAAGTCTGCTATAGGTCTAGCAGAACTCGTCTGGGCAGTTCTGTTCAACTTTTTGAGATACAGTCAATTTTCTGCATCAAGGTATTTTAGTCACCGGCCATGGCTGAAAGCAGTGATGTATTCCGTATGTTGGCTGTTGAGGATAAGTTGGATGGTACCAACTACCCATTATGGGCTTATATGATGCGACATGTACTGGTTGCAAAAGGATTGTGGAACATTGTGCAGGGTGTTGAAAGACGTCCTGTTACACCTGTAACGACAGGTACTGCAAATACAGGTGTTGGAGCTGATGAAGATGGTGTCGAAGATGATATTCCGTAGATTCCTGTTCGTGCTGTTGTTTCTGTTGCACCTACTGCAGAGCAGATTCATTGGGATGGCAGAGATGCCCAGGCACATGCATTGATAGCTTTGTCTGTCAAACGTGCCATTATTCCTCACATTCGCTCTTGCAGAACAGCAAAGGATGCTTGGGATACACTTACCACTTTGTACCAGGCTAGGAATGAGGCTCGTGTTGCTTACCTCCGAAAACAGTTGGAGAGTGAGCACATGAATGAAGGTGATTCGATGGACAATTTTCTTACAAAGATCAAAGACCTGAAGGAACAATTGATTTCTGCTGATGAGGTTATACCAGATAGCTCACTTGTGCAGACCGTTCTGAATGGCCTTCCTGATTCATATCAGAGTTTTGCCTCTACTCTTCGATTGATGATGAAAGGCAATCCGAATGCCTTGTCATTTGAGGAATTAGTCTCTGTTCTATTGCAGGAAGATCAGTCCAGGCAGAACAGGTCCATTATGCGTGTTGCAGATCAAGCTTTCCTGGCTAGTCAGAAGGGCAAAGGAAAATGGAGCTCTTCTACTAGTAAGCAGAAATCTGCAAATGCTGCACAATCGAAGAACCAGGATAAAGATGAGAAGAAATGAGAAAAGCAGAAATTGTTCTGCAAGTACTGTAAAGTAAATGATCATATTATAAAGAACTGTCCAAAACTGGCTGCTAAAGAGGCAAAGAAGAAAGAGGCTGGAATGGTTGTTGCAGAGGCCTCTACACCAAAAACAGAGTCTGCAAATCTTGTGCAGGAAGAAGAATGGGCGTTTAATACTGTCTGCAGTTTTGACCCATCTTCTCATGATCAGTGCATGTCTGCAGTAGACTCAGATGTTTGGTACTTTGACAGTGGGGCAACCAAACATATTACCTCGCAGCGCAGTTTCTTCTCTTCACTCGAGCCTGCCCCTACAAGGAATACTGTCACATGCGCCAATAACTCCTCTTATCCTGTTATGGGAGTTGGTAAGATCATTCTGACTACTACTGATGGTAGTTCTTTCACTTTGTCAGATGCTTTATTTGTGCCAGGGATCAAAAAGAACCTGTTATCAGTTTCTGCATTAGCCAAGATTGGCTTGGTTGTGAAATTCGTTGATGATAGGTGTACAGTCCATGATCTCTCAAATGGCGATGTGATTATTGCTTCTGGCATTTTATGTCGTGGGCTGTATAAGCTCATAGACTATGAAAAATCTGTGAATGATTCGGCATGTGCAGTTCATGATTCTCAGGCTATGTCAGATGCAAAGCTTTGGCATGCACGCTTTGGTCATCTGAATTTTGCTAGTTTGTTACGCCTGCAGAAATCTGAAATGGTGTCCTCTTTGCCCAAACTTGAGGCACCTGGAAAACATGTTTGTGAAGGCTGTATTTTGGGAAAAATGCAGCGTTCTTCCTTTCCAAAAGATGGTTCAGTTCGGGCTATGCAGAAATTGAAGCTTGTACATAGTGATGTCTGTGGTCCTATGCAGACACCCTCTTTTGGAAATTACCTTTACTTCGTGACTTTCATTGATGATTTTTCCAGGCATGCATGGGTATATCCACTCAAAGCAAAGTCTGAAGTGTTCATGTGCTTCAAACAGTTTTTGGTTTTGGCTGAAAATCTGTCAGCATGTAAAATGGGCACCCTCCGTTCTGATCGAGGGGGGGAATATATGTCTTCAGATTTTAATGCATTTCTGGCTGAACGTGGGATAAAACACCAGTGTACAGTGCCGTATACACCTCAACAGAATGGAGTTGCTGAACGAAAGAACAGGTCACTCATGGAGATGGCGAGGTGCATGGTCAAAAGTCAGGCTTTACCACATAGTTTCTGGCTTGAGGCTGTCATGTGTGCAGCATATGTACTGAACAGGTGTCCCACGAAAGCGTTGTAGTCTATCACTCCATATGAAGCTTGGCATGACCGCAAGCCATCTGTTGCTCATCTGCGTGTTTTTGGTTGTTTGGCATATGCATTAGTGCCTGAACAACATCGCAGAAAATTGGATGATAAGGCAGTAAAATGTATTTTTGTTGGGTACAGTTCTGAAAGTAAAGGCTATCGTCTGTATCATCCACAGACTAAACGCATTCTGGTTAGCCGTGATGTTGTCTTTGTGGAAGATGCTATTCAGCCATTGCTTTCATGTACTAAGGAGACATCTGTTAGCTCCAAAGACATGTATGATACTTTGATGCCTCTTTTTACAAGTGGACAGGCTAGCGTTGGTCCTAATGAGGCAACTACTCAGCCTTTGCAGGCTTCATATGATGATGCAGATCATTCCATTTCTGATGCAAATTTACATGATGCACTTGTTGATGAGAGAGCTGATATTGAACAGGCAAAAACTATGCCAAAATGGCTGGTGCAGACTTTGCGTGACAGCAAATTAGATGCACCTTTGTCATATCGTACTCGTTCAGGCTCTCATAGTACCTCCTTTGCATCAGATTGCTATGCTATGGCTGCATCTAGTCTCTGTGATGAGAATGAGCCTGTTTCTTTTGATGAAGCACAAAATTCAGAAAATTGGATGGCTGCTATGCAATCTGAATATGATGCTATAATGAAGAATGGTACATGGTCTTTATGTGACTTGCCTCCTGGCAAGAAGGCCATTGGCACTAAGTGGGTATACAAGCTGAAGCGTAAACCTGATGGTACAGTTGACAGGTATAAGGCTAGGCTTGTTGCAAAGGGTTATGCGCAGGAAAGAGGCATTGATTTTGATGAGACCTTTGCACCTACATGCCGTATGACTACTGTTCGGAGCATTTGTGCACTTGCAGCCCATCATGGTTGGAATGTACATCAGTTGGACATTAAAACAACATTTCTGAATGGTGACTTGCATGAAGAAGTGTATGTTTTTCAGCCCCGTGGCTTTGTGCAGAAAGGGCATGAAAACCAGGTGTGCAGGTTAAAGAAGGCGTTATATGGTTTAAAGCAAGCACCACGTGCTTGGTATGAGAAAATACATGCCTATCTGATTGCACATGGTTTTGAGAACAGTCCAACTAAAAGCACCTTATATGTTAAGCGTGCTAATGATGTGCTTTTGATCATTGTTGTCTATGTAGACGACATGCTGCTCACTGGTCCTCTTGAGAAGCATATTGCTGATTTCAAGGCTGATTTGCATGCCTCATTTGAGATGTCTGATTTGGGGCATTTGCATCACTATTTGGGCATTCAGTTTATGCAAGTTGATGGTGGAATGGCTTTGTGTCAAACGAAATATATTGACACATTATTGCAACGTTTTGGCCTTGAAGACTGTAAGCCTATTGCCACTCCTATGGAGACAGGTTTACGATTGAGTCTTCATGATGCTGGAGATGCATTTGATGCTGTTCTCTATCAGCAGGCTGTTGGATGCTTGATTTACTTATGCATTACTCGGCCAGATATTCAGTTTGCTGTCTCACAGATGAGCAGGTTTATGCATTGCCCAGGAGTCATGCATTGGAAAGCGGTTAAGCGCATCTTTCGCTACTTGAGTGGTACTCGGCTACTTGGGTTGTTTTATCCCAAGGGGGGATCACTACCGCCAGATTTGCATGCTTTTTCTGACTCAGATTGGGCTGGTTGCTATGACACTCGTGTGTCCACCAGTGGTTTTTGCTTCATGCTTGGTAGCTCATGTATATCTTGGTTGAGCAAGAAGCAGCTTACTGTGGCCACTTCCAGTTGTGAGGCTGAGTATAGGGCAGCTTTCACAGTGACTGTTGAGTGTGTGTGGCTCAGACGCCTTATGGCTGATTTGGGTGTTGGCCAGTCTTCTGCCACCACCATCTTCACTGACAGTCAGAGCGCATTGGCAGTTGCGAGGAACCCTGTGTTCCATGCTCGCACTAAGCACATTGAGGTGCATTATCACTATGTCAGGGAGAGGTTCTCTACTGGGGAGATCAGCTTGGCATATGTGCCCACGCAGGAGAACATTGCAGACCTTTTCACGAAGGCTCTGCCTAGGGAGAAGTTTGAAGCTTTCTGCAAAGCTTTGGGCTTACTTCCTTTTGTGGAGTGATTTCCACATAGCTCGGCACTTCCTTATACATGAGTGCCAGCTCCTTGTTCACCGCATCACTCCCAGGGGGGATTTGTTGATATATTTAGGTAGTGATGTGTGTGAACACTCTAGGACCGCCGGGGCACTTTTTTCCCTCTTTAGGAGGTTTTTTTCCCCCGGCTTGTATATACGCCTATTGCCCTAATGGGCTACTTATCTTTGTACATTCTCTAGTAATACATTCAGTCTTGTGTGTTGTGCTCCAAGCTTCTTCTTCTTCCTTGTGCTGTTCGCGTGCTTCCGCAGACTTCTAACTCCAACATTTTCATCATTCCTTTATTTAAACAGCTTAATTTTTTTGCCTGCAATTAAATTTTTGAGAGGTGTTCCATCCAATTCTCGTAAAGCATACGTTCCATTGTCATGAATTGTGAGCACCATATCAAGTACAAACCAACGTCATTTTAACTTCCTATGTGCATCGTACTGGGAATCAAATGTGCTATTGTAAATCAAAACCCAATCATCAATTTGAATTGGCTTTGGCCTTAACCTATGCGACTTATCAAAGTATTTCTTATTCCTAATTCCAGATTCTTTTAACTTACCAATAGCTTCCTCTATCTTTTCATTTTCCTGCTCAAGTTGTTTAATTCTTAGAGCTAAAAGATCTTCTATAGACAGATTTTCATGCCATGGAAGAGTATTCCAGGTAAGTATTTGAGAATGAACAAGAAAATAGGTTTTTGGCAATACATTAATTGTACTGGCATATACCACGTCGTTCTAGTACAAGTCATTCTATCAGCCCATAATGCAAAGGGTAGAAATTTTGGCCAATTCTTAAAATCACCATTACATGCCTAGCAAAGAAATCTCTAGCTTCTTGAGCATCTAATTCACCCCTATCAGCTACTACTTTCTCAAGATAACCAAATCTCGATATTACATCTTCAAGTAAAACTTTATAAACATTGAATGTCATTTTAGATCGTAAGGCTCGGCCTTCTACATGCTTCATAAGGTCTTCTCGTGCAAGTACTATATACCTCATTTTATCTATACCTTTGGGCATTGTCACTAGGTCAACTACCCATCTATAATGTATATATGGTGGATAGGTAGGATGTAAATGATCCCTATGCTTAACTGATGAATGTATTCAACATATATCACAAGCATTCACATAGTCCCTTACATTAACAAAGATGCTAGGCCACCAATAACTTTCTCTAATCTTCTCATAAGTAGCCACAGATCCCTTATGTCCAACCCATAAAGTATCATGCATAGTTTTCATGAATTGCATTTGAAATCGTTTAGTTCCTAGTACTCTTTGTGGAAATTTAATTTTTCCCCTTGCATGTCTCCAAATTAGTCAATCTTTTAAGAAAAAATTAAAAGATCTTTTTCTAATATTCTTAAACCTATTTGAAGACCATGTAGGTGATTTAATCAAAGTACTAAGATATCTTCCAATGTCTTTCCACTCTCCTTCATATTCATCAATGTTAAATTGTCCATACACATGCTTGAGATTCATAATTGTTGGGGGATTCTTGTACAAGAAGGGATTTGAGTGTTTGTAGGAGAAAAGGGTAAGACAAGAAGAAAGATACACACTCGAAGCCTCTATCGATGGACTATAATCAGACAAATACAATGTTGAAGCACAATACAATCCAATGCTTTTGTGCAAAATACCATGGAGTGCTCAATTACAAAATACCAAATACCCAAGGGACTTGTTGCTGCCAGCCTCCTCTGCACCAAACCTCCACCTTCTCCAAGTGTGTGCTTGTGCACACCTTGCACCAAGCTTCCACTAAAGGGGAGGAATGGGTACCTTTTGTCTGCACGCGCACCTTTCAATAAGCCCTTGGGATCCTTGGGGGACTATCTTAGCACTTCTCTGGACACTTCCTTGGTCACTCTTCATGCACACCTTGCACTTCACTTCTCTATGTCTCAAACTATGTGACTCTTGCACTTCTCTCTTTTGCTTCACTTAGACTATGCTAACTCTTGCTTACACTCAAATTGTCCAAGAATAGTCCTTGCCTTGAGTTGAGTGTCGATTCACGTACTCTCCTAACTGCAAGTGTATCTTGGTGCTCACTTTGATGTCCCAAGATTTTCTTCACAAGTGGCAGCCAACGAATCCCTCTTTTGTCCTGTAGTGACTTTAGGCTAAAAACAAAATTTTAATTGGGGGGCCATACTTTCACTTCTGCGTACGCTGTCGCTTCACATACCTTCACATTTTCCTTTTAAGTTTTCACTTTTGCACATAAGAGAGGGTTCACCTGAACCTTTTTTCGCTTGAAAAAAGTCCCTAAGGGAAGGGGGGAGGGGGGGGGGGGATTTTTTTTTTTTTTGGAAAATCCCCAAAATTTGAGAAAAACCCAAACAAAATCCCAAAAAATTGCAAAAAAATTCAAAAAAAAACTCAAGAATTTTCCGAAAAAAATTTTCTATAGTTCTAGGGTAATCTTGTCACACAAAACCACAGAGAGCTTCCTTTATTCCTCCTATTTGGCAAGAAAATAACATCGGAAAAGGATAAAAAATGCTAGGAAAATTCTAAAAAATTGCTGAAAAATTCCCAAAAATTCCCAAAAAATGTACTTTTGCAGAGGTTATGAAATGCCTTCAAATTTTGCTAAAAACTCAAGGAACAAGCATGAAATGGATAAAGAAAACTAGTAAAACTTAAGCAAAATGAAATGAGAAAGCTATGTACAACGTGGACAAATTATGCCGGTTCCAGGTGATGCATAATTCTTTAGTTGGCTTGATGATATGCCTTGAGCCATGATCTTGAAATGTTGACTCAAAGAAACTCCTCCATAATCTCCAATTGTACTGCACTTCATTTGTTTTGTCTTTATTTTGGGCATGTTGATGACTTGATAGGGCCCCCTTAAATCCTTCCATAAAATATTATCTCCTTCATACTGCATCTTCTGTTTCCAAAGACTTGCAGGTACTCCTTCCACATCCTTGTAAAGCCATGCGCTTACTATCATAAAAATTGATATAACAGAAGATAGCCATACCAATATCCATAAAAAAGTGGCCATTGACATATGAGTTGGAATATCTTCATCACTGCTGTACTTAAGGGCTTTGCTTTTCTTCTCTTTGCTATGGCCTTTGACTGACATTGTTTCACTCGAATCAGTATCCTGAGTGTTTTCCTCTTTTTCTTCATATGCTTCTTCTCTACTTGAGTTTGGAAAAATTCCATAACAGGAAGATGGGTCTTCTGCATGGAGCCAAGCCAACATGTTTTCATCTTCATATAAATATGCTCCTTCAAATATATCTGCTTCCGGGTTGTCCACCAATTCTTCTTCCATGCAAATACCAATTGTTTGCATCATGCTGGTATGTCTTTGATTGTCTGGACCTTCTTCTAAAATTATCTGTTGCAACTCTTTTCCCTCTTACTTTACCCACATTGTGTCCTTGCCCCAATCATGCAGCACATTGGCATACCTTAACCAAGGTCTCCCAATTAACAGGGGGAAACTTCCTTCTACCTGTGGCAACCTTAAAACAACAAAGTCCAAGTTAAAGATGGTACCTTGTATCTTGACTGGGACTCCAGGGACCACTCCCATAGGCTTTACTATGCTTTGGTCTGCCAGTGTGACAGTGAAGTTAGCAGGTCTTGAAGGGTATAGTCCAATCTTTTTCATGGTATATTCAGGCATCAAGTTAATGCCAGAACCACCATCAACAATAACTCCTTGAAACTCGTGACCTTTGATAGAGACTGTTAGCGGAGGGCTCTTGTAATCTGTGAGGGGTGCTTCCCCTACACTTTTATCTTTAGGCATAACAGTAGCCCTTGCCACTAAACTTGTTGTGGACATTTCATCAATTATCTGCAAGAGTTCTGACCTAAATTTCCCATCCATCTTTATTAATTCAAAAATACTGACCTCCTTTTTCATGGACTTGAGTAGTCTGGAAGCTTCTGATCCTTAAGAGCATGGGCTCCATTTGACTTATCAAACTCCTCATGAGCCCTGTTGAATGTGTGTCCAATGGCATCACTGGTACCTATGAAATTTTCTTTTTGCCTTGTGTTTGCACATGTGGTGGCTTTGTTCTTAGACACACCTTTGTCTTTGTTTAATCCATTAATCATTGATTCTTGACCTATTTCCCCTTGAGCCTTCCCCTTGCTTCTTGTTTGCATTGTAAAAGATTCAATTTCTTCTAACTGCACCACCCTCGTAGATGGTGATGGCTCATTGACTTGATCTAACCTTTCTTCTTTGTGCACAAAAATCATTTGAATGTGTGGTCCAGATGAAGAGGCTTGGTTCTTAGGACAACAATTAGTATAGTGGTCTTTGGCCTCTGGGCAGTTCCTGCAAGGAGGGGCATTTTCTGGGAGAGTGCACCTACTTTGATAGTGTCCACATTCTCCACATCGAAAACAAATAATTGGCCTCCTTGGCCCATTTCCAAAGTTATCCCTCTGTCTAGGGTTATAATTATTACCTTGGTTGGGTGCAGCCGCCATTACATTTGCTGGTGGTAGGGGTCCTCCTTGTGTCAAATATGTTGTTGTAGGCATTCCTCTTGATTGGCATTCCTGGGCCTCATGACCAGCTTTCCTACATAATTGGCAAGTCACACTTAAGAGAGGACATTCACTTACTATATGACCTTGTTTGCTGCATATGGTACACCAAAGTCCACTCTTGGTGCCACCTCCTCTGAGTTCCTGCAGCTCCTGTCGCAGCTGAGCCAATTCCTCTGCTTGGGCCTCCTCCTCCTTTTGGAGCTTTAATGCCTCAATCTCCCTCCTCAACTGAGTCACATCATTCTCCTCCTCTTTGATGGGCTTATTCCTTCTTAAGCCCTCCAACTCCTTCCTTAACTGAATTACTGGATCCTCCATTTCTGTAGAATATGGTAATTGAGAAGAAGTTGCTCCATACTATTGCCTTATCTGTTCCAATCGTGTAGTTGTGTTGATGAACTCCTCTATGGAAGCTATGGGCAACACTAATTCCTTGATTTTGCATTGTGTGGTCATTGGAAGTGGCTTAGCTAACCATTTCTTAACAAAAAAATCATGCGGAGGATCTGGCAACTTAGCCATTAGTGCTTTTGCCCTAGTCACAAACTCTGGGAACTTTTCACCTGGACCCAATCTCAAATTTTCTAGTTCTTCTATGATGATTCCTGCAGTATTTCCATGCTGGAATTGATTTTTGAATGCATCTTTCATTAGGTCCCAAGTTCTAAAATGGTTCTCCGCAAACTGGTTGAACCATTTATCTGCTAATCCTTCTTATGTGGCAGGGGAAGAGTATCAAATGGGCATCCTCCCTACCCATTAAGCCTCTAGTTTTGCATAGTGCCAAAAACCTTCTAATATGCTCGTCAGGATCTTCTTGAGCTAAGCCTTTGAAAGAAGGAAATTTTATATTTAATCTTGATAGTAAGGTTTCCAAGTCTACCTGACCAGCCATGCTCCTTACTGATGAAGTTGATGAAAGTGGACTAGATGATCTTCTAACAGCATTCCTTCTTGTTTGCTTGTAGGGCACCCTCAATGTTTGGGACCGGGTTGCGGTCATGGGCTGTTCATAGTCCTCTTCGTATGAGATAATTGATAAGAATATGTACCTCTTAGTCCACTGTAGTAGTATTGTCGACACTGGAATATTGCTTCTCCAACTGCAATATATCTTCTCCTATGCTCAAATCTCCTTGGAAGTCCCACCCTGCATGCCAAATTTTGTTGCGGGATTCTTGGACAAGAAGGGATTTGAGTGTTTGTAGGAGAAAAGGGCAAGACAAGAAGAAAGATATACACTGGAAGCCTCTGTCAATTGATTATAATCGGACAAATACAATGTTGAAGCACAATACTATCCAATGCTTCTGTGCAAAATACCACGGAGTTCTCAATTACAAAATACCAAATACCCAAGGGACTTGTTGATGCCAACCTCCTCTGCACCAAACCTCCACCTTCTCCAGGCCTGCACTTGTGCACACCTTGCACCAAGCTTCCACTAAAGAGGAGGGATGGGTACCTTCTGTTGGCATGCGCACCTTTCAATAAGCCCTTGGGATCCTTAGGGGACTAGCTTAGCACTTCTCTGCACACTTCCTTGGTCACTCTTCATGCACACGTTGCAGTGCACTTCTCTACGTCGCACACTGTGTGACTCTTGCACTTCTCTCTCTTGCTCGCTTAGACTATGCCAACTCTTGCTTACACTCGAATTGTCCAAGAATAGTCTTTGCCTTGAGTTGAGTGTTTATTCACGTACGCTCCTAACTGCAAGTGTATCTTGGTGCTCACTTTGATGTCCCAAGATTGTCTTCACAAGTGGCAGCCAACGAATCCCTCTTTTGTCCTGTAGTGACTTTAGGCTAAAAACAAAATTTTAATTGGGGGGCCAAACTTTCACTTCTGCGTACGCTGCCGCTTCACATACCTTCACATTTTCCTTTAAGTTTTCACTTTTTCACATAAGAGAGGGTTTTTTTTTTTTAAAATGGAGGTTCGGCCGAGGCCTACTCCCCCTGACTTTAACTTTGAAATGAACAACTGTACAAGGAAGGGCATAGTACCCATGGGACCCCCCTTATCCCACAAGAACAGGGGCAGGCAAGGTAGACGGCCCGAAGGCGCATACAACGGTGGACGGCCCGGAGGCCCAGCAGATTAACGCCCGAAGGCCTGGATTGAACGCCCGAAGGCAGTTACAAGTATCCCGCAGCGCAGGGGGGTCGAACCCTCGCCCCCGCCTCAAGAGGCGAGGGACCCAACCACACGACCTGGCGACATAAGAGAGGGTTCACCTGAACCTTCCAAAACACTTTAAAAACACTTTGAACCTTAGGGAAATTAGAGAAATACCTCTGCAACCTGCAACCCACTTTCTCCAATTTACCCTTTGTGGACACCTTCACTACCTATACACTTTGACACCTGCACTTTAGCCCTTTGACTTTGCACCTATTGAATTTGACCTTGACTTTGTTAACTTTGACAAATTTGACTTTGATCCTTTTGACTTTGACTGCGGTTGGCTTTGACCAATATGACTTTTATGGGCTCAACAATAATTAATTGCATTAGTATCTAGTTTTGTTTCTTCATCATATCTAGCTCTAGAAAGCATATCAGCAATAGAATTAGATTTTCCTACAATATGTATTAACACCGGATTTATAAATTTTATGTAAAAAATCCATCTTAGCATAGCAATATCTGGTGATGAACAATTTGTTATCATTCCTATAAGTGGTAAGCAGTCTATTTCTAAAATTACATTGGCACCAATAAAATATTCTTTATCAGTTTTTAATGCAGTGATTAAACCCCAGAGTTCTCTTTTAATTCGAGGATAATTTCTTTGAGTTTCATGTAATACTTTGGCTCTAAATCTGAGTGCATATCCTTCTCCCTCTTTGTCATCCTGACCAATAACCCATCGTATGCCTATGGGACTCGTATCGATAGTCAAGATAATGGGCTTTTGTTTAGAATAATCCACATGTTTTAAAATAGCAGCGTTAAGAAGCAATTTCTTTAATCTTTCAATAGAAACTTCCGATTCTTTCTTAGCAACTCATATAAACAGTTAGCAACATGTGCATAGTGAGGAATCCAAATTGAATAAAACACACAAGCACCAAGAAATTGTCTCACTTCACTAAAATTGCTACATGTCTCAGAAATATTGTTTATGGCATCAACCTTAGGTGGATATGGTCTCCGACCATAATGCCCACATAAATGACCAACTATAAGAACCTCATTAACACCAAAAACAGACTTCTCAATTGAAAATGTAAGGCCAATCCCTTCAAATCTCTTAACAATCCTTTCATAATCAGAGATATGGTCTACAACAAATTTTCTATAGCTAGAAGAATCTAGAGTTTCATCTTTTGAATTCTCTTCACATACTTTTATAGGTATATCATCTATAAATGGCATAGTTACATTAGGAATGCAGTCATGTAAAACCATATTCATGGCATTCATCATGTGTGCTACTGAATTAGTAGCTCCTTGTGGCAAAGTACACATGCAGACTAATCCTAGAGGAGTTTTCATAGTCGTGATATCCTTACTCTCAATGGCAAGTTGAAATTGATCATACCCAGAATATAAATCTCCCATTGAATAGATAGCATGACTAGCAAATGCTTCAGGGAATTTTCCTACAATAGGACCAGTTCCTATATTCCTAGTCATAACTTTATTCATAGGTTATAAATCTTGTATAAATCATAATTTACCATTTTTCTTAGGTACTCTGAACCACCTATTTGAGTAAGGTGCAGAAGATGGTTCAAGAATCTTTATGTGAATCTTCTCCTTAAGTAGCCTCATTAACTCAAGTAAATGAGCTTTTGCGATTGGTATAGGACATAGATTCCATGGGATATGAGGTAGAGTAAAGATAATCATTGGAGGTACAAGTTGTGGGTCGGCACAACCTATCTCATGAGGATGTAATGAAAAAGCCTTTTCATGATTTTTAATAACTCTTCGGAATAAGTCATGTTTAGTAGGTAACAAAAATTAATCATCATTTCAATTTTGATTAATTTCAAAGTTTCATCTGTAAATGTATGGCCAATATTTTTATGCTCTCATGAACAAGGATCTTTAGAAGCCTATTTCAATTTATCTTCACTCCCTTTTGGTAAAGGTTGGACAATAGGTTTAATCTTCTTATCAACAGTATTATATTTCATGTCAACTTTGGCTTCTTCATTGAGGTAATTCATAACAAATTTAGCAATAAGTTCATATTCATCAATTGAATTTCAGAGCACAAATCTGAAAGTTTATTTTTTATGCAAAGTACTTTGAAGTTCTTCAAGTAAAGAGACTTTGGATGAAGTTTCAATCACATGTTCAATATGTTCTTCAGATGAAATGTATCCTTTTTCTTTGTAAAGTTTTTCATAATTTTTTTAGGGATTTCTTTATAATGAATGAATTGCAATAAGATGAAGGAAAATAAAGTGCAAAACTATCTAAAGTATTTACATATGGATGTGAGACATCAATCCAGGGACCACCGTTTTCTCGCTCAATAGTGGTATCTAGGTAAAATTTTGATCAAAATAGGTACCAAATTCACGAAGAGGCATATGATCATCACATACCTTCTCGTGTGAACGGATGGGAGTCTTCCTAATTTGTTATCAATTTCGTATGTGATTAGGACTTACTATCATTACTTGGAGTGATTGCAAATCATGCTTAGATCTAATTCTCGCATATACAGACCCATCGTCCATAACTTTGGTTTCCATTATGGCCTCGCATATAAACGGCTGACCTAAGATAATCTCATAGGAGCAATTATATTGGATGAAAAAGCAAAATGTCTTAGAGATTCCACCTATCATCACAGGTATATTTGCACATGCTCCTAAGATTCAACCACATCCATTGTCTGCAGTTCTCATAATCAAACAATGATTTTTATCTATTGGCCATTTCAACTTGTCATATAGCTCTTTTGAAATCACATTAATCTCAGATCCAGAATCAATTAGAGCCAAAGCAGAATATGATTTCTTTTTGTCACCTAAATTAATCTTCATCTCAGGTGTGCCTCTTGCCCAAAAGCTTTTCCTAAAGTTACTCTCCGAATGTTTGCTTTTTTCATCATCTAGCATAAATGTTCCTAAAATTTTTTTGTTGACTTTACAAGTATTTTCCTCTTCATCATCTGAATGAAAAGAAAGAGACTCTTGCATTAATTGAGTCATGTCAGCAACATCTTGCATTTCTACCTCTTGTGTAAGAGGAAATCTCTTTCTTTTTATTAATTTAATGATTTTTTTTTTTAACTCAATTCTAGTAATTGAAAATATTTGCTCATGTGTCATAGTTACTAAGATTTTCAACAAGGTATCATATAATATTTCTTTTGCATCAATCTTTTGTTCTAGTTTCGATATGAGAATAGCTTAGGAGTTCTTTTTGGTTCCTTTACTTTTTTCTCATCAGTTTGTTTTTCATCATTTTGTTTTTCATTTTTAGGAGTTTCCTCCAATTTTTCTGAAGTTTGTTTTGGTTCATTGATTATAGGTTGTTTTCCTTCTCTAATTTCTATTTTTCTTTGTTCACTTGCCTCGAGACTTTCTCCTTGTTCAAATTGTACTTTTTTTGGTTTACATTCCTATTTCATTTTGCTCTTAGTAACTCTTCTTCCTGAATTCCAAGCAGTCTTTTGCATGATGTCATCCATCGCTTTAATTAGAGCTTCAATAAAGTAATTTCTTGTTTCTCTAGATTGATCGATTTCAGAATCACTATCTACATACTCTAATTTGACAACAGAACATCCGTTTTTAGATTCAGAAAGATTCTCGTTGAGTTTTTACATTCCTTTCTTTCCCGAATTAACAACTAAAGGAAGATGTGTCTGATAATCACACAACTTCTTCTCAATGTCAATAACAAGTCGTTGTTCTTTAGCTTCCTTTAAGGCTTCACACATATAGGTAAGATGATCTGTTGAATCACATTAGATACATCTCCTAATATTGGGAGTTCTTTGCTCAAAAAAGTTCCTTTGGTTGGTCAACTGAGGAATTGGTTGAGGTACTATTGGAGAATTAGGAGTTGAAATAGGTTCAAGATATATAGTAGGTTGAATTTGAAGAGAGGATTTATCTTGTGAATTAAATGCATACCCTACATTTTGTAAAGCAGATACCTCCTTTGACATATTTTCATGCATGTGCATCATGTTATCCAACTTATTAAATAGAATTTCAAATTGCAGATGAGTTGGAACTTAATGTAGATGCAGTTGGCTCAACCTTTGAAGCTATAGGACTATCTCTATGTTCATGGGTGGAAGGAAAACTAGGAGAGGGATTAGGAATTGAGTCATAAAGAAGTGATTGGCATTGCTTCATATGAGCAACTACTTCAACCATTGTATTCACAATAGCCCAATCATCTGTAAGTCCACATCATTTACCCGGCTCCTCAAGTCTTTGTTCAACCTCAATCCTTATATCCGAAGTTAAAATCTTAAGGAAATATAAGACTATGTCTTGAGTAAGGGCTACCCTATCATTTTTTGGTAATTGGGAAAATTATTTCATAAATTCACTATGAAGTTGAGTAATAGAAACTTGAGGTTTTCGGAAACTAACCCACTTCATGAAACCCTCTCTACTATGTTAGCTATAATCTTCTAGATGGAATTATTTCCTGAATTCTTCCCATTCACATTTATCATGAAGTTCAATAACAACCATAACTGTTCCTATGGCAAGTCTTCCTAGGTATGTTATCCATTTAGACCTTTTTGGGGTGAAAGAAGGTATAAACTTCCATTCATCATATATATATTTTTTATTATTTTTAACATTCGCAACTTTTTTGTTTTGAAGGAAAAGGCTTAACCCTTTAATCCGAGCTAAGCATCTAGATGCATGTAGGAGAAATACATAAGATCTCATAGACAAGATTCATGCATCTATATGCTCATACATATATACAATTACTTTCATCATTGATGAACTACAAAATCCTTTTGCTCATATCAAATCCCCACTCAATTCATAAACTTAGAAACATAAATCATGTTTGTATTCCTATTGTGGATAAATATAATCACTTCATAATTTGATAATGCTCATTCCAAATTATATGATTATATTTTGTCATGAATGCAAATGATATGCATAGATCAAAAACATAAACAATATAGATCATAGATAAATACAACCTGGAAATTAGCTTTGTCTTCAATCACCTCTCTTCAAATTCATCATAAATTTGTCATGAAACATCTTCAATTTGTTTGCTCAAATCATCATCAAATTCTTGATAAAACATCATCAACATCTAGACATTCAAGTATAATTAGCTTTCATAACCAAACATTTATCCTCATTCCTACAAAAGAAAATCCACATCAAGAGAAAAATCCCATACATCGTTATCTATCAACATAAATCGAAATTCATTCATTCTCTTCATCATACACCAACTCATAATTTTCATCATTCCTTTGTTTAAACAACTTAATCCTTTTGCCTGCAATTTAATTTTTGAGAGGTGTTCCATCCAATTCTCATAAAGCATAAGTTCCATTGTCATGAAATATGAACACCACATACGGTCCAAACCAATGTCATTTTAACTTCCTAAGTGCATCGTACTGGGACTCAAATGTGCTATTGTAAATCAAAACCCAATCATCAATTTGAATTGGCTTTGGCCTTAACCTATGCAACTTATCGGAGTATTTCTTATTCATAATTCGAGATTCTTTTAACTTAGCCATAGCTTCCTCTATCTTTTCATTTCCCTACTCAAGTTGTTTAATTCTTAGAGCCAAAAGATCTTCTATAGAGAGATTGTCATGCCATGGAAGAGTAGTCCAGGTAAGTATTTGAGAATGAACAAGAAAATAGGTTTTTGGCAGTACATTAACTTTGATGGCTTATACCACGTCGTTCTAGTACAAGTCATTCTATCAGCCCATAATGCAAAGGGTAGAAATTTTGGCCAATTCTTAAAATCACCATTACAAGCTTTAGAAATTGCCTTTATAATTGGAGAATGTCCTCTTTCTATTTTCCCATTAGCCTCGCAGTTATAAGCAGTGCTAAGAGCTAAACAAATTCCATGCCTAGCAAAGAAATCTCTAGCTTCTTGAGCATCTAATTCACCCCTATCAGCCACTACTTTCTCAAGATAACCAAATCTCGATATTACATCTTCAAGTAAAACTTTATAAACATTGAATGTCGTCTTAGATCGTAAGGCTCGGCCTTCTACATGGTTTGTAAGGTCTTCTCATGCAAGTACTATATACCTCATTTTATCTATACCTTTGGGCATGGTCACTAGGTCAACTACCCATTTTTAATGTATATATGGTGGATAGGTAGGATGTAAAGGATCCCTATGCTTAAGTGATGAATGTATTTGACATATATCCCAAGAATTCACATAGTCCCTTACATTAACAAGGATGCCTAGCCACCAATAACTTTCTCTAATCTTCTCATAAGTAGTCACAAATTCCTTATGTCCAACCCATAAAGCATCATGCATATTTTTCATGAATTGCATTTGAAGTTGTTAAGTTCCTAGTACTCTTTGTGGAAATTTAATTTTTCCCCTTGCATGTCTCCAAATTAGTCCATCTTTTAAGAAAAAATTGAAAGATCTTTTACTAATACTCTTAAACCTATTTGAAGACCATGGAGGTGATCTAATCAAAGTAATAAGATATCTTCCAATGTCTTTCCACTCTCCTTCATATTCATCAATTTTAAATTGTTCATACACATATGCTTGAGATTCATAATTAATTGCATTAGTATCTAGTTTTGTTTCTTCATCATTTCTAGCTCTAGAAAGCATATCAACAACAGAATTAGATTTTCCTACAATATGTATTAACACCAGATTTATAAATTTTATGTACGAAATCCATCTTAGCATAGCAATATCTGGTGATGAACAATTTGTTATCATTCCTATAAGTGGTAAGCAGTCTATTTCTACAACTACATTGGCTCCAATAAAATATTCTTTATCAACTTTTAATGCAATGACTAAACCCCAGAGTTCTCTTTTAATTTGAGGATAATTTCTTTGAGCTTTATGTAATACTTTGGCTCTAAACCTAACTGCATATCTTTTTCTCTCTTCGTCATCCTAACCAATAACCCATCCTATGCCTATAGGACTCGTATCAATAGTCAAGATAATGGGCTTTTGTTTAGAATAATCCACATGTTTTGAAATAGGAGCATTCAGAAGCAATTTCTTTAATCTTTCCATAGAAACTTTCAATTCTTTCTTAGGAATTCATATAAACAGTTAGCAACATGTGCATAGTGAGGAATCCAAATTGAATAAAACATACAAGCACCAAGAAATCTTCTCATTTCACTAATATTGCTACATGTCTCAAAAATATTGTTTATGGACCAACCTTAGGTGGATATGGTCTCCGACCATAATGCCCACATAAATGACCAACTATAAGAACCTCATTAACACCAAAAACAGACTTCTCAATTGAAAATGTAAGGCCAACCCCTTCAAATCTCGTAAAAATCCTTTCATAATCAGAGATATGGTCATCTATAAATTGCATAGTTACATTAGGAATGAAGTCATGTAAAACCATATTCATGGCATTCATCATGTGTGCTACTCAGTTAGTAGCTCATTGTGGCAAAGTACACATGCGGACTAATCGTAGAGGAGTTTTCATAGTCGTGATATCCTTACTCTCAATAGCAAGTTGAAATTGATCATAGCCAGAATATAAATCTCCCATTGAATAGATAGCATGACCAACAAATGCTTCAGCGAATTCTCCTACAATAGGACCAGTTCTTATATTCCTAATCATAACTTTATTCATAGGTTGTAAATCTTGTATAAATCATAATTTGCCATTTTTCTTAGGTACTGTGAACCACCTATTTGAGTAAAGTGCAGAAGATGGTTCAAGAGTCCTCATGTGAATCTTCTCCTTAAGTAGCCTCATTAACTCAGGTAAATGAGCTTTTGGGATTGGTATAGGACATAGATTCCATGGGATATGAGGTACAATAAAGATAATCATTGGAGGTACAAGTTGTGGGTCGGCACAACCTATCTCATGAGGATGTAATGAAAAAGCCTTTTCATGATTTTTAATAACTCTTCGAAATAAGTCATGTTCAACAGGTAACAAAAATTGATCATCATTTCCTATTTTGATTAATTTCAAAGTTTCATCCATAAATGTATGACCAATATTTGTATGCTCTCATGAACAAGGATCTTTAGAAGCCTATTTGAATTCATCTTCACTCCCTTTTGGTAAAGGTTGGGCAATAGGTTTAATCTTCTTATCAACAGTTTTATATTTCATGTCAACTTTGGCTTCTTCATTGAGGTAATTCATAACAAATTTAGCAATAAGTTCATATTCATCAATTGAATTTAAGAGCACAAATCTGAAAGTTTCTTTTTTATGCAAAGTACTTTGAAGTTCTTCAAGTAAAGAGACTGTGGATGAAGTTTCAATCACATGTTCGATATCTTCTTTAGATGAAATGTATCATTTTTCTTTGTAACGTTTTTCTTAATTTTTTATACTTTCTTTAGGGATTTCTTTATAATGAATGAATTGCAAATAAGATGAAGGAAAATAAAGTGCAAAACTATCTAAAGTATTTACACATGGATGCAAGACATCAATCCAAGGACCACCTTTGTCTCGCTCAACAGTGGTGTCTAGGCAAAATTTTGATCAAAATAGGTACCGAATTCACGAAGAGGCATATGATCATTGCATACCTTCTTGTGTGAACAGATGGGAGTCTTTCTAATTTGTTCTCGATTTTGTATAAAATTAGGACTTACTATCATTACTTGGAGTGATTGCAAATCATCCTTAGATCTAATTTTTGCATATGCAGATCCACCATCCATAACTTTGGTTTCCATTATGGCCTCGCATATAAACGATGACCTAACATAATCTCATAGGAGCAATAATCTTGGATGAAAAAGTGAAATATCTTAGAGATTCCACCTATCATCACAGGTATATTCGCACATGCTCCTAAGATTCAACCACATCCATTGTCCGCAGTTCTCATAATCCAACAATGATTTTTATATATTGGCCATTTAAACTTGTCATATAGCTCTTTTGAAATCACATTAATCTCAGATCCAGAATCAATTAGAGCCAAAGCAGAATATGATTTCTTTTTGTCACCTAAATTCATCTTCATCTCAGGTATGCCTCTTGCCCAAAAGCTTTTCCTAAAGTTACTCTCCAATGTTTGCTTTCATCATCTAGCATAATTGTTCCTAAAATGTTTTTTTGACTTTACAAGTATTTTCCACTTCATCATCTGAATCAAAAGAAAGAGACTCTTGCATTAATTACGTCATGTCAGCAACATCTTGCATTTCTACCTCTTGTGTAAAAGGAAATCTCTTTCTTTTTATTAATTTAATGAAATTTTCTTTTAACTCAATTCTAGCAATTGAAAATATTTGCTTAAGTGTCATAGTTACTAAGATTTTCAACAAGATATCATATAATATTTCTTTTGCATCAGTCTTTTGTTCTAGTTCCGATATGACAATAGCTTTAGGAGTTCTTTTTGGTTTCTTTACTTGTTTCTCATCAATTTGTTTTTCATCATTTTGTTTTTCATTTTTAAGAGTTTCCTCCAATTTTTCTGAAGTTTGTTTTGATTCATTGATTATAGGTTGTTTTTCTTCTCTAATTTCTTTTTTTCTTTGTTCACTTACCTTGGAACTTTCTCCTTGTTCAAATTTTCCTTTTTTTGGTTTATGTTCCTTTTTCATTTTGCTCTTAGTAACTCTTCTTCCTCAATTATTAATGTTTTGTTCATCATTCCGCTTTCTCTTTTCTTCAACATTTGCAATATGCAAATATATACAGAATTGATCGACGGGTGAATTCCAAGCAGTCTTTTGCATGATGTCATCCCTAGCTTTAATTAGAGCTTCAATAAAGTAATTTCTTATTTCTCTAGATTGATCGATTTCGGAATCACTATCTACATACTCTAATTTGACAATAGAAGATCCTTTTCTAGATTCAGAAAGATTCTCATACAGTTTTTACATTCCTTCGTTTCCCCAAATAACAGCTAAAGGAAAATGCGTCTGATAATCACACAACTTCTTCTCAATGGCAATAACAAGTCATTGTTCTTTAGCTTCCTTTAAGGCTTCACACATATAAGTAAGATGATCTGTTGAATAACAATAGATACATCTCCTAATATTGGGAGTTCTTTGCTCAAAAAAGCTCCTTTGGTTGGTCGATTGAGGAATTGGTTGAGCTACTATTGGAGGATTAGGAGTTGAAATAGGTTGAGGATATATACTAGGTTGAGTTTAAAGAGAGGATTTATCTTGTGAATTCAATGCATACACTACAAAAGATACCTCCTTTGACATGTTTTCATGCATGTGCATCATGTTATCCAACTTATTAAATAGAATTTCAAATTGTAGATCAGTTGGAACTTTAAATGTGGATGTAGTTGGCTCAACCTTTGAAGCTATATGAGTATCTCTATGTTCATGGGTGGAAGGAAAACTAGGAGAGGGATTAGGAATTGAATCATAAAGAAGTGATTCGCATTGCTTCATATGAGCAACTACTTCAACCATTGTCTTCACAATAGCTCAATCATCTGTAAGTCCACATCGTTTACCCGGATCCTCAAGTCTTTGTTCAACCTCAATCCTTACATCCGGGGTTAAAATCTTAAAGGAAATATAAGACTATGTCTTGAGTAAGGGCTACCCTATCATTTTCTGGTAATTGGGAAAATCGTTTCATAAATTCACTATGAAGTTGAGTAATAGAAACTTGAGGTTTTGGGGAACTAACCCACTTCACAAAACCCTCTCTACTATGTTAGCTATAATCCTCTAGATGGAATTCTTTATGTAAATCCTTCCTGAATTCTTCCCATTCACGTTTATCATGCAGTTCAATAACAACCATCATTGTTCTTATGGCAAGTCTTCCTACTTATGTTAACCATTTAGATCTTTTTGGGGTGAAAGAAGGTATAAACTTCCATTCATCATATATTTTCTTTCTATTTTTTTTGTTTTTACATTCGCAACTTTTTTGTTTTGAAGGAAAAGTCTTGACCCCTTGATCCGAGCTAAGCGTCTAGATGCATGTAGGAAAAGGACATAAGATCTCATAGACAAGAGTCATGCATCTATATGCTCATCCATATATACAATTACTTTCATCATTTGAAATGAACTACAAAATCCTTTTGCTCATATCAAATCCCCACTCAATTCATGAACTTAGAAACATAAATCATGTTTGTATTCCTATTGTGGCTAAATAGAATTACTTCATAATTTGATAATCCTCATTCCAGATTATATGATTATACTTTATCATGAATGCAAATGATATGCATAGATCAGAAACATAAAGAATTTACATCATAGATAAATGCAACTTGGAAATTAGCTTCATCTTCAATCATCTCTCTTCAAATTTATCATAAATTTATCATGAAACATCTTCAATTTTTTTGCTCAAATCTCATCAAATTCTTGATAAAAGATCATCAACATCTAGACATTCAAGTATAATTAGCTTTCATAACCAAACATTTATCTTCATTCCTGCAAAAGAAAATCCACATTAAGAGAAAAATCCCATACATCCTTATCTATCAACATAAATCGAAATTCATTCATTCTCTTCATCATACATCAACTCATAATTTTCATCATTCCTTTGTTTAAACAATTTAATCCTTTTTCCTGCAATTAAATTTTTGAGAGGTGTTCCATCCAATTTTCGTAAAGCATAAGTTCCATTGTCATGAATTGTGAGCACCACATAAGGTCCAAACCAACGTCGTTTTAACTTCCGACGTGCATCGTACCGGGAATCAAATGTGCTATCATAAATCAAACCCCAAGCATCAATTTAAATTGGCTTTGGCCTTAACCTATGCGACTTATCAAAGTATTTCTTATTCATAATTCGAGATTCTTTTAACTTAGCAATAGCTTCGTCTATCTATTCATTTCCCTACTCAAGTTGTTTAATTCTTAGAGTCAAACGATCTTCTATAGACAGATTGTCATGCCATGGAAGAGTAGTCCACGTAAGTATTTGAGAATGAACAAAAAAATAGGTTTTTGGTAGTACATTAACTTTGCTCGCATATACCACGTCGTTCTAGTACAAGTCATTCTATCAGCCCATAATGC
This sequence comes from Ceratopteris richardii, assembly GCA_020310875.1. Classification (NCBI taxonomy): domain Eukaryota; kingdom Viridiplantae; phylum Streptophyta; class Polypodiopsida; order Polypodiales; family Pteridaceae; genus Ceratopteris; species Ceratopteris richardii. The sequence goes on along the minus strand of CM035406.1, from coordinate 49,351,122 downwards.
AAAGCGTAGAAATTTTGGCAAATTCTTAAAATCATCATTACAAGCTTTAGAAATTGCCTTTATAATTGGAGAATGCCCTCTTCCTATTTTCCCGTTAGCCTCACGGTTATAAGCAGTGCTAAGAGCTAAACAAATTCCATGCCTAGCAAAGAAATCTCTAGCTTCTTGAGCATCTAATTCACCCTTATCAGCCACTACTTTCTCAAGATAACCAAATCTCGATATTACATCTTCAAGTAAAACTTTATAAACATTGAATGTCATTTTAGATCGTAAGGCTCAGCCTTCTACATGGTTTGTAAGGTCTTCTCGTGCAAGTACTATATACCTCATTTTATCTATACCTTTGGGCATGGTCACTAGGTCAACTACCCATTTATAATGTATATATGGTGGATAGGTAGGATGTAAAGGATCCCTATGCTTAACTAATGAATTTATTCGACATATATCACAAGAATTCACATAGTCCCTTACATTAACAAAGATGCTGGCCACCAATAACTTTCTCTAATCTTCTCATAAGTAGCCACAAATCCCTTATGTCCAACCCATAATGTATCATGCATATTTTTCATGAATTTCATTTGAATTCCACTCTCCTTCATATTCATCAATGGTAAATTGTTCATACACATATGCGTGAGATTCATATTTAATTGCATTAGTATCTAGTTTTGTTTCTTCATCATATCTAGCTCTAGAAAGCATATCAGCAACAGAATTAGATTTTCCTACAATATGTATTAACACCCGATTTATAAATTTTATGTAAGAAATCCATCTTAGCATAGCAATATCTGGTGATGAACAATTTGTTATCATTCATATAAGTTGTAAGCAATCTGTTTCTACATCTACACTGGCTCCAATAAAATATTCTTTATCAGTTTTTAATGTAGTGACTATACCCCAAAGCTTTCTTTTAATTTGAGGATAATTTCTTTTGATTTTCATGTAATACTTTGGCTCTATAACTAACTGCATATCTTTTTCCCTCTTTGTCATCTTGAACAATAACCCATCATATGCCTATGGGACTCGTATTGATAGTCAAGATAATGGGCTTTTGTTTAGAACAATCCACACGTTTTAAAATTGGAGCATTAAGAATCAATTTCTTTAATCTTTCCATAGAAACTTTCGATCCTTTTTTAGCAATTCATATAAACAGTTAGCAACATGTGCATAGTGAGGAATCCAAATTGAATAAAACACACAAGCACCAAGAAATCGTCTCACTTCACTAATAGTGCTACATGTCTCAGAAATATTGTTTATGGCGTCAACCTTAGGGGGATATGGTCTCCGACCATAATGCCCACATAAATGACCAACTATAAGAACCTCATTAACACCAAAAACAGACTTCTCAATTGAAAATGTAAAGCCAATCCCTTCAAATCTCTTAAAAATCCTTTCATAATCAGAGATATGGTCTACAACAAATTTTCTAGAGCTAGAAGAATCTAGAGTTTCATCTTTTGCATTCTCTTCACATCCTTTTATAGGTATATCATCTATAAATGGTATAGTTACATTAGATATCATCCAATATTTGTATGCTCTCATGAACAAGGATCTTTAAAAGCCTATTTGAATTCATCTTCACTCCCTTTTGGTAATGTTGGGCAATAGGTTTAATCTTCTTATGAACAATTATATATTTCATGTCAACTTTGGCTTCTTCATTGAGGTAATTCATAACAAATTTAGCAATAAGTTCATATTCATCAATTGAATTTCAGAGCACAAATCTGAAAGTTTCTTTTTTATGCAAAATACTTTTAAGTTCTTCAAGTAAAGAGACTATGGATGAAGTTTCAATCAGATGTTCAATATGTTCTTCAGATGAAATGTATCCTTTTTCTTTGTAAAATTTTTCATAATTTTTTATGATTTTTTTAGGGATTTCTTTATAATGAATGAATTGCATATAAGATGAAGGAAAATAAACTTCAAAACTATCTAAAGTATTTACAGATGTATGCGAGACATCAATCCAAGGACCATCGTTGTCTCGCTCAATAGTGGTATCTAGGCAAAATAGGTACCGAATTCATGAAGAGGAATATGATCATTGCATACCTCATGTGAACGGACAGGAGTCTTCCTAATTTGTTATCAATTTCGTATGTGATTAGGACTTACTATCATTACTTTGAGAGATTGCAAATCATCCTTAGATCTGATTCTCACATATGCAGACCCATCGTCCATAACTTTGGTTTCCATTCTGGCCTCGGATATAAACGACTGACCTAAGATAATCTTATAGGAGCAATTATCTTGGATGAAAAAGTGAAATGTCTTGGAGATTCCACCTATCATCATAGGTATATTTGCACATGCTCCTAAGAGTGAACCACATCCATTGTCCGTAGTTCTCATAATCGAACAATGATTTTTATCTATTGGCCATTTCAACTTGTCATATAGCTCTTTGAAATCACATTAACTCAGATCCAGAATCAATTAGAGCCAAAGCAGAATATGATTTCTTTTTGTCACCTAAATTAATCTTCATCTCAGGTGTGCCTCTTGCCGAAAAGCTTTTCCTAAAGTTACTCTCCGAATGTTTGCTTTCATCATCTAGCATAACTGTTCCTAAAATGTTTTTGTTGACTTTACGAGTATCTTCCTCTTCATCATCTGAATCAAAAGAAAGAGACTCTTGCATTAATTGAGTCATGTCAGCAACATCTTGCATTTCTACCGCTTGTGTAAGAGGAAATCTCTTTCTTTTTATTGATTTAATGAAAATTTTTTTGAACTCAATTCTAGCAATTGAAAATATTTGCTCAAGTGTCATAGTTACTAAGATTTTCAACAAGATATCATATAATATTTCTTTTGCATCAATCTTCTGTTCTACTTTCGATATGAGAATAGCTTTATGAGTTCTTTTTTGTTTCTTTCTTTTTTTCTCATCAGTTTGTTTTTCATCATTTTGTTTTTCATTTTTGGGAGTTTCCTCCAATTTTTCTGAAGTTTGTTTTGGTTCATTGATTATAGGTTGTTTTCCTTCTCTAATTTCTTTTTTTTTGTTCACTTGCCTTGGAACTTTCTCCTTGTTCAAATTGTACTTTTTTGGTTTAGGTTCCTCTTTCATTTTGCTCTTAGTAACTCTTCTTCCTGACTTATTTATGTTTTGTTCATCATTCCGCTTTCTCTTTTCTTCAACATTTGCAATATGCGAATATATAGAGAATTGATCAAAGGGTGAATTCCAAGCAGTTTTTTGCATGATGTCATCCCTAGCTTTAATTAGAGCTTCAACCATGGGATTGAAATGTAGATAACTTTTTCATATAAATGGCCATTCACAAACGCAATTTTAACTTCCAATTGATGTATAGATTGCAAGTGCACAAAATAGTGGTCATTTAACATGTGGGAGCAAAGGTCTCATGAAAATCAGTGCCTTTCTCTTGAGAATAACCTTTGGCAACAAGCCAAGCTTTATACCTAACAACTATTCCACTAGGCTTATGTTTTAGTTTGTATACCTATTTAGTGCCAATGGCCTTTCACATTAAGGTGTCTACATAGGATCACAAATATCACTATGAAAAAATTTTACTTTATGTGCATCTCTAATTGAACCATCTTTTGGGAATGAAGATCTTTGCATTTTACCCAAAGTATTGTTGAAATTTATGGTACTTGTGCAAGCTCCAATTGTGAGGCTTGACACAAACTCACCTCTCCTTAATTACCTCTTCATGATTTATGTATTTCTTGTAAGCCCAAATGGGAGATAGACCCTCAAAATATAGAGAGTACAATCATAACCTTAAACGAGAGTGTCAAAGAAAAAAGGAAAAAGTTATTTATGGCTTGGATAAAAGCCAAAATATATTTAGAGAGATGGAATACTCAAAAAAGTCATGGCTTTATCCATATGGAGTGATTTGGAGCACCAAAAGTCATCCAAGGAAATGGAAGGACAAAGGACAAGAAGTGAAAGGTCAAGAGGTAAGAGAAGATGCAAGGGTAGGTGAAAAGTCCCATGCCCATACCTCTATATATAGAACTCATCTAAGCGTGAAAATTTGTAGACATGACAAGGAGATGGTGTAGAAGTGTATGCTGGTCATTCTCTCACCAATGGATATTAGAAGGATGCTTATTTGCATGCTATAAGGCACAAAGGTATTCAAGTCGCGTACCTTTTCTGTACACAACCACCTTGTGAAGGCTATATCTCTCTTTCTACTTATCCATTTAATGCATACAATATTTTGTTGGAAAGCTCATATCACATACTCTCTATATCTCAAATATATCTGCTAGATAATTCTCCAATAGTGATTGGGAACATTTCTTGTGAACCTTAGTTTTTTGCTTAACCTGAGTTGATAGGTAGTCTATCTTTGGATAGTCGATTGCCTGACGATATGAATTCCAAATGGAGTGTTCTGTAGCTTGTTGAAAGCTATGAGAGTCTATTATGTGTGGACCAATGTTTAGAGCCATTGGATCTCTGAGTTATGACTGAATCAGGTTTTAATAAGTATCTGTCTTACAGGGCAGATTATAGAAGAGGTTCTCTAACTTTCACTACGTGTATTGGAGTCAAATTTCTCCACAAGTATAGCCTTCACAAACATGTTTTTCTTCATCCATAGCTTCCTTCCATTCTGCCTTGGTCTTTGCCTCTTCATATGATGATGGCTCTTCAATTGATAGATCTTTAGCAAGATAATAGAATTCTTAGTAACTAAAGAAGTGTCATACCCATATCTGATTGGTTTCTTGCTCTCCCTTTATGATCTTCTAAGTGCTTGGTTAGATGATTTAGGTATGTCCTCCAACTTCTTCATCTTGACCTTGCCCTTTGATTTCCATGCCTTGAATTCCTCTAGGTTGATGATGTCCTCATCATCTGATTTGATGTCTTCAATCTGGTTTGTCTCCTCCTTGGTGAGGCTTGGAAACTCCTCTTCCAAGTCATATGGCAATTTAACTTTCTTGCATTCACTTTCAAACCAAGAGTCATTCTCATCAAACACATCTCTACTGACCATAAACCCTTTGTTGGATGGATTATAAAACCTGTACCCTTTTTGTTTCAATTCATACCCTATGAAGATGCACTTCTCTATCTTACCTCTGATTTGAGATGGGATATGCACATAAGCAACACATCCAAATATCCTATAATGATCAAGTGATGGCCTTCTACCATGCCATGCTTTCATATGGGGTCATCCCATCAAGTGATTTGGATGGCAACCTGTTAACAAGATAAGTGGCAGTAGATACACTCTCTGCCCACAAATAATTAGGTAACCTTTTCTCATTTAGCATTGACCTAGCTGTTTCAACAATCAACCTATTTCTCCTCTCTATTACCCCATTTTGCTCAAGGGTATACCTTGTTGTAATTTCCCTTTTGATTCCTATATCTTGCAAGAATTCATCAAATTCATTTGAGAATTACTCACCTCCTCCATCTGACCTTAGTCTCGTTAGGCTTCTTCCTGTTTGGTTTTCCACAAGTGCAAGATACTTCTTAAAGCAACTGAACACTTCATTTTTGTGTTTCATAAGGTATAAGATAGTCCATCTACTGAAATCATCAATGAAAGACACATGGTACCTTGAGCCAAAAATTGATGGGTCCTTGCTTGGTCTCCACACATCTGTGTGGACAATCCAAGTAATCCTCATGCATAAAGCCTTTCTTTGAGAAGGGTAAGCTGTGTGATTTACCAAACTGGCATGCATCACATTTATAGATCATGTGTTGCTTGGATACATTAGGTATCCCAAGCACACATTGATCTCTACATATTTTCTTTAAGGTTCTCTCACCAATATGCCCTAATCTTTTATGCCAAATCTCAATCTCTGACAATGTTTGGTCTTTGTAGTTGTAAAGTGCAATATTCTTTGTATCTTCAAGTTCAAATGTAAATAACCTACCTGTCTTTTCTCCCTTGGCAATTCTCTTGAACCCATGTTGGGGGTCCTCCATAAATGCTCCATATTTGTTGAACTTAATGTGCAAACACTTTTCCACAATCTGTCCAACACTCATCAAATTCTTGGTGATTGTAGGTACATAAAGAAACCTGCTCAACGGATTTCTATTCCCATCAAACGTTTTAACATTTCCTACCTTGACCACTGAATGCTTGGTGTCATCACCTATTTGCACTTCGTGCTTTCCCTTAGGTTCCTCCAGATCAGAGAGAAGAACTACATTTCCTGCTACATGGTTTGAACAACCTGAGTCAATATAGAAGAGGTGTTCATCATTCATACCTTGCTTTGAAGTCATGTTCAAAATCAGAAGGGAATCCTCTTGATCCTCTGTGTAATTGTTGTAATCCTTCCTTGATTTGTATCCTCCTTGGTAGTTGTTATTATAATTGTTGTTGTAGCCTTGATGATGGTTGAACCTTCCTCTTGATTGTGTGTGGCCACCTCTTTGGAAACCTCTACATATCTGATTCTTGAAGTTCTTGTAACACTCATATGTGGTGTGATTTGATAAACCACAAATATTACATGGAGAAGAGTTGAAAGGTCTCCCCCTACCTTGCTTACCTCCTCTGCCCCTACCTCTTGAGTTCTTACCTCTCCCTGCATAGTTAGCTTGAGAAGTAGTACCTTCATCTTCAATCTTTTTGCCTTTTCCTTTCTCTTTAGATTTTCCTTTATCTGTGTATAGGGCAGAAGAGTTATTACCTCTTGATGGTTCTCCAATTTTGTTGAGCTTAAGAGTTGCTCCATGAGTGTGGTAACATCTGGAATCTGCATGTCCATGTACAAGTCCATGGCAGTTGTGAAGCCTTCCCATTTGTCATCTGCCTTGATGCCATTGATTACTTGCCTCACTATGTGATCCTCTTCAATCTCCTCTCCTATGCTTGCCAATTGGTCAGCCACATCCTTGAATTTGGGCACATATTCTGAAACACTTTGCTTGGTTTGCTTCCTTTGAGTGGTAAACTCAATCCACAATTGGTTCTTCCTAGCCCTTGTGTTGGAAGAAAAGTATGAAGATAATGTATCCCAAGTCTCTTGGGATGTTTTACAATTCCTAATATGTGGAAGAAGGAAGTCAGAGATAGAGTTAAGAAGATATGACCTTGCGAATGCATCTTTGGCACACCATGAGTTAAGTCTTTCAAGTTCCTCTCTTGTACGTTGTACTTTGCTTCTGAAAATGGGCATCTCCTCATCTCTTGATATGTATCCATAGAGACTCCTTCCTTGTAAGTATGTCTTAATGCTCAAGGACCATGCTTGGTAAGTGTTCCTATCCAATTTATCAATAAAAGAAGGGAAACCATCTCCCATTTACCTTAAGATGCTTTGATACCACTGTTGGGAAAGATGGATGGACAACCTCAAGAAATGAGTTGGTACTGCTAATCCTTGCTTTGTACCTACCCTATTTTACTTCAGAGTTGTGTTGTAGGCCCATTTAGCTTTCCAATGACACTAAATAAGTGCCTATGTGCTTCGGAGATGATGCTTCAAACAATTTGATCAAAACAGATAAGTTTGCAACTAGCTAGTGAAAAAAAGTTGTTATTTTGGTCTTGACACCTGTTTTGTTCAGTACTCACAATATAGTAGCAATTAGAAAACTTCCTTCTGAGGATATCTAATTAACTTAGAGAGCTAATGATTCCAAGTGAAAGCACTTAAAATGATGGACTACACACTCAGAAATGTCTTTAGCAAGTAGAAGCTTACCCCCGGTATTTTAGGAACTCTGTAGAGAATGACCAGTGACCACTTCGAGACAATTTTCTCCCGATTGGCTGAATGAAACTTCTTCAGACTTTTCCACCTTGGAATAGACTTTGCGTTTGTTCCAATGAGGTATAGAACATTGAAAATGATGGAGAAATGACTGAGATATGAGCATTCAAACTACACTATTTTGAGTGACAATAGCAGAGCTGAAGATAGATGTAATCAACAATGTAATGTATTATGTAACAATGTTATACATGATAATTGGCATGAATATGATGCCCAATGATGGTGATAGGAGTAGGCTATAGTGGAAGCCGCTCAACTATCAAATGATCAACAATATGCTCAGTAGTGATCAAATTGAAACTTGGCTTTGCCTAAAAGTTCTCCTCTAAGTTAGGAGACATTCCACCAAAAAGAATTCGTAGCTTTTAGATCTCCAAACTCCACGAGATATGTGGACTTGCAATATTCTCTCAAGTAAAAAAAAAGACTTTTACAATGGTTAATGGTAAAAGCTCATAAGCAATGGTTCATATGATCCTCCCATTGTTTGCACTTAGCACTTCCAATGCCTAGCCAAGTGTGAAGGCTTGGCATTTGCTCCAACAATGTGAAGCCAAATATAGAATACTAGAGAGCACCTATGATTAGAAGGAAATGTATAAAAGAGAGTGAGCCTCAACCATCCATTGTGGAAAAGATCAAATATTGAAGTTTTGATTCACTCTCATGTTAGATTATATATTGCAAGTCAAAACTCATCTCTAGGACAAGCTAGAACAATGGATGAAGCTAGATGAAGAAGTCAACCAAGAGATTGCTTTTGCCCAAGGTGTCTTATGTGCTAAAAAACTCCCTCTGGACAAGATTGGAGATTTTAGTGAAGGAGACAAAGGTAATACCTCTTTACTATTCTTCTATAGTAATTACTTGAATAAAGATACCTTAGATATGGGACCAGGAAAGCAATCATCATGAAGCACTTATGGGCAAAATGGGGGCAACATGTTCATAGGTACACATGGATGAAATTACAGTTAGTAGGTGGACATGTAGAGAGTCCTAAGTCCACATGGATGAAGTTACAATTAGCGGACATGTAAAGAGTCCTCTTGGACTTTTGGAAGCCACTGTTATCACCATGTGAAGTAAAGTTTGAGAACACCCTAGCAATTTGTCACTTTGGAAAGGCCAAAAACTATGAGACAACTTTAATAAGGCCTTTCATGTGGAAACTAAAGGTGTTTCAAGATTGGGGATCAAATTCTTTGTACTTACAACATCTAGGAATCATCACCAAGATAGAACTAAAGGATTTCTCTTTTTGGGATAGTGCTCCACCACAGTGGGATGCCCTTCACAAGGAAGAAGATGAGACATTTGTACATAATGTGCATTTTAAAGATACTTTTTAGATATGTAGATCTCTAATAAGAGGGGCTAAAAGAAGAAGAAAAGGAAAGGAGTGCATACAAAAGCCCTCACCTAGACTGATCGAGGATCAAAATATATGCCTAGAGGCTTCAATGAAAAAGATCTTGAACCATATGAATAGATGCAAATCTATGCATGCTTGATGTATTTGTGAATGATAAACATATGGTTGATTGTTGTGATGTAAAAGGATACTATTTATTTATTGTTGCCATTCTAGAGGAATCTATAGAATGCACTCATTCACATTCCGATTCAATTTTGGAATATAGCTCTATAGTTATGGAGAAATGCTTTGATAGAGATGAAGCTTTCTTAGAAAATGTAGGAGCTTCCACCCCACCAAAAACAGAAGTCACGGGAGAAGAATGTGAAGTATTCCAATTACAAGAATGAGTAACCACATGGAGATTAAACAAATTTGAGAAAACTAAGACTAGGCATGAAGCGGTAGACGAGGAAGATGATGCTAAATTAGGATTGTTTGAGACTTTAGGGCATTTTAAGAAGTGTCATGTAGAGGAGAGAGTACCAATTTTCATGCCTAGGTAGGAGGCTACTATGGGAGAATTGTAGGATAACAAAGAAAAATCAAGAAAAAGTGTTCTGGTAGTTGAAAATGGAGAGGAAGCATGCACATACATATATAATGTCATGAAAAATGGTGAGAGAAAGACTTATTGCAACAATTGAGATACTATCATGATGCCTTTTCCTAGACATATTTGACTTCAAGAGAGTGGATCCTAACATTTTTGTGCACAAGATTCCAATGATAATTGATGCTAAGCCCACAAAACAAAGAACATATACTCATAATGACACACATTCTTCCAAGATTAAAAAAGAGATCGACAAGTTTCTAGCTGCAAATCACATATGAGATTGAGCACATGGAATGGGTGTCACCCTCATGGTGATTAGGAAGAAAAATGGAAAAATAAGAGTGTGCATTAATCTCATAAGGGTCAATGCTACAACCATTAGAGATAACTATCCTCTTCTAATGACCAACCATCTTTTGGAATGTATTTCTCACAAGTATGTGTATAGCTTTGTTTATGTATTCTCAAGTTATAACCAAGTGACCATTGCACCCGAGGACCAACACAAAATATTTTACACTAATTGTGAATTTATGTATTTTGTGTCGCGTCCTTTGGCTTGACCAATGATCTTACCATGTTCTAGAGATTGATGTGCCATGTGCTTGAGGAGTTTTTGAGGAAGACCATGGTGGTATATGTTGATAATTTTTTTTCTTACTTTGAGCAATAGATCCAACATATCCCTACTTTATAGAGATCTTTGATAAGTATGTAACATATAGAGTGTGTCTAAATCCATAAAATTGTGCTTTTATGATAAGGTAGGGTAAAATCCTTGGTCATATCATTTTGAAGAATGAATTCTCAATGGAGGAGGAAAAAATCAAGATCATACTTGATTTATCTATGCCACAAAGTGCAAAGGACGTTCAATCCTTTATGGGACACTGCAAATACTAAAGATGTTTTATGCACATGAATGCAATGATCATAGAACCAATTTATGGATTGTGTACACACTTTGAATGGACTGAAATGTGAAGAAGCTTTCTTAGAACTCACAAAGAGGTTGAGCACAAATCTTATACTAGAAGCACTAGATTGAAGTCCACAATTCCATGTCAAGGTGGATGCATTAAACTAGGCTATAGGATGCCTTCTTACACAAAGTGCACCTGAGCATAATATGGATTTACCAATTGCCTATGCTAATGGACAATTGAATGATGCAAAATAAAAATATACCACCATAGAGTGTGAAGTTTTAGGAATGTTCTACATAGTAAAAAGTTGTGATATTATTTTTCAACAAGTTTAAGTTTTTCATAGATCATTGAGCTTTGCTATATCTAGTCAACAAACCATGTGCCACATGAAGGTTAGTTTATTGGTTCATACTACTTATGGAGTTTGACTTCAAAGTAATAGTCAAGAAAGGGAACACACATGTTTGTGTAGATCATTTGTCTTGACTAACCAGTGGTGAACCGCCTATTAGAGCATATGACAATCTATCATATGCATCTTCATTTGGTACCCAAGTGGGCATAAAAGATGGTGTTGATTCTTACATTTGGACCACAACAAGAAATCATTCCTAGAAGTATTAAGTATGTTGGCGAAATTACCAAGTTTCATTTAATTGCAAGAAGTATCTATTATCAACAAAATCAATAAGTCTTACTTTGTTGTGTGGATGATGAAGAGAAGCCTGAGTCGATTAGAAAAATTCCACATATTTTTTATTGGACAACATTATTCCTAAACACACACTCCGAAACCTCAAGAGCAAAGTGTATTGGTCAATGATGGAGAAAGATGTTCATGAACACACCAATAATTGTGAAAGATGTAATCTCATTAAACCAATTGAAAATGCTATGTTGTTTCAAATTACCATGGCATGTGATTGGAGTAAGCCAGTTGTCAAATATCTACAATGTGGAAGCACCCTCAACAAATCACATGTGCTAAAAAGAAAGCCCCATAAAAGGAGAGTAAAAATTACAAAATAATAGGAGGATAATTGTTATGAACTATAGGAAATTCGAAATCACAACCTTTGAGGTAGGAGTGTGATGGTTAACCACTTGCCCCAAAAACCATAGTTGAGGATTAATTCCTAATCCTCCCTCTTAGGGTGTAGTTTAACCATCTTCTACCTGTCAAGGGTGTGGTTCAAACATCTCATACCTATCACTTTATTACATTTTCCCCCCCTTGATTGATCATCATCCTGAATGATATGTTCTTTGTATCCTTTACATATCCTTGAATTGATGTCCTCAACCTCGCATAGTTTCTTGAACCTTGTTAGAAAAATTGGTGTGACCTTCTTGTTCACAACCTTGGTGTCTTGAGCCCTTGTTCTCAATCTTGGTATCTTGACCTTCATTCTTATCCATGTTTGGTATCTTGAAACCTCAATTGAGTACTACCCATGGTTTTGGAATGGCTTCACAATTCCCATCTAGCTTAGTAGATTTGGAGAGTTCATTCTGAGAGCTTTGCAATGATATCTTATGCACCTCAAGCTGACCTACGGATTGAGAGATAAACTTCAATCTTCATTGGGTCCAATTCTCAAAGTGTCGCCTTTCCAATTCTTACCCTTCCACATGATAGAGTGCCCAAACGCCTTTTTTAGAGGTCATTGGGTCACTTCATGTTGCCCAAGCCTACTTCCTAGGCTATCATACCATGCTATGAACTACAGGAGATTTGAACTCACAACCTCTTGGTTAGGAGTGTGATGGGCTAACCACTTTCCCCAAAAGCCTTGGTTGAGGATTACTTCCTAATCCTCCCTCTTAGGGTGTAGTGCAACCATCTCCTATCTATCAATGGTGTGGTTCAACCTTCTCCCACCTATCAATTTATTACATTCTTCTTGCCTTGGTTGATCATTGTCCTCAATGATATGTTCTTGTATCCCTCTAGCCTCGATGATCAGCTCCAAAAATAATTAAGTACCCTTGAATTAATGTCCGCAACCTTGCATAGTTTCTTAAACCTTGTTTGCAACCTTGGTCTCTTGAACCCTTGCTCTCAACCTTGTTTTCTTGAACCTTGTTGTTTGCAACCTTCGTGTCTTCAGCCCTTGTCCTCATTTTGATCCATGTCTAGTATCTTGAACCATCAGTCAAGTACCACCCATGGTTTCTCAAGGACATCACACTTCCTAGGTAACCTCATAGATTTGAAAATGTCTTTGTGAGAGCTGTCCAAGGGTATCTTACATGCCTCAATCTGACCCATGGATAGAGAGATACACCTCAATCTTTGTTCAGTGGAATTCTCAAGGTGTTACCTTTTCCTTTGGTACCCTTCCACATGACAGAGTGCTCAAGTGCCTTTTTAAAAATCCATTGGGTCAATCCACCTTGCCCAAGCCTTCTTTGTAGGCTCTAATACCAATGTTATGAACTATAGGATATTTGAACTCAAAACCTCTCGGCTAGGGGTGTGATGGCCTAATCACTTGCCCCTATAGCCATGATTGATGATTACTTCCTAAACTCCCTCTTATGGTGTAGTCTAACCATCTCCTATTTGTCAAGGGTGTGGTTTAACCATCTCCTAGCTATCAATCTATTACAATAACTATATAAATGTAGTAACAACTTCTTAAGGTTGTGCAACCAAGAAACGAATTACTTGCCTATTCTCAAAGAAGCTTATGTGAGCATGGAAACAAGTTACTCTTCTCCTACAAGAATGGCCAAATGATATTATTCATTGGACTTTCGTGATTGATGCTCCACATGGATGTAGAGGCATATGAATGATGTGTCATATTCCAAGAGGCCAAATATCCATTGAGGCGTGACTTCATGCCTCCAAGGACAATGATAGGAAACAAAGCTTCAACCAAGTGGGGTATTGAATTTATCGGATCTATTGACCCAAGTACAAGAGGCTCTCACATGGAATACATCATTATGGCTCGAGATTACCTCAACAAATGGGTAGAGATTAAGGCAAGAAGGGATAATGATGCACAAACCAATGCAAAATTTTTGTTTGAACAAATCTTCGTAGGATTTATCTTGACCATTGAAATTGTGAGTGATAGATCTATGCACTTTCTTAATGAAGTGCTCTAATCATTGTTGGATGAATCCTTGATCGCTCACAAGAAGTCTGCAACATATCATCCATAGGATAACAAAAAAGCCAAAAGTGTGAACAAATTCCTTTGTATAGTGTTGACAAAGTTACGGAATAATGGAAGATTGGATTTTGGAAAAAAAATTCATCATGTTCCATATAGAGTACTCTACAAGAGTGATCTACAAACCATGTCATTCAACATGGTGTAAGGAAAAAACATAATGCTCCCAATATACTTCCTTGTTCCTACCTTATAAATCACAAAGAGTTATGAGTGGATAGGTCATGAGCTCTCTGATCAAGTAGATTATTTGGAGAGACTACAAGAAATGAGAATTAGAGTAGGTGAAAGAATATATGCTGGAAATTAAGAAAAAAACCTACAATGAAAATAATATTAAAGATAAGGGACTGAATGAAGGAGATCTAGACCTAATATACACACTCAAGCAACACGAAAAGAAAGTTCAAAAGAGAGGTTATGGTCCTTTTATAATCAACCATATATTAAAAAATGGAGCAATGATTTTAGCTACCCTAGATGGGGATGGGCTACCAAACGACATTAGTGGATGCAGGGGGAAGCTATACAACAAGATTCTCATTGATGAGATGCTTGAGAGATTTTGTAATGCTTAGAAACAAAAGGAATAAGTAGATTAGAAATGAAGCTTGCATGGAAACCCTAGATTGGATTAAGAAAATGAAAATTTGGTAGAGAAAATTAGATGAGAGACCATGCAAGGATGACTTTCAATACCCAATGCCAATTTCTACTTACAAAAGCATAAATCTCAATATTCTAGATAGGAGACCTTATCTAACCATAAGCCTAGGATATACTTACTGTGAAGAGATGGATAGGTATGTGCTTGAAGATGAAGAGGTGTTGCAAAATCCTTGATCTACACCAACCAAATGAACTCCAGGAGTATGTGGTGGGCCCTTTTAGCTTGCCAGTGGATGTATTAGACACCCTATGTACCTTGGAAGATCACTCACAAAAAGATAGATCAAAACAGATAAGTTGGAGTTAGCTCAGAGGTGAAGTACTTGCTATTTTTGTTCATACACCTGTCCAGTGTTTTGCATAATTCTCTGAGCACAGCAGCACTTAACTTAATTCCTCTTGGGGAAGTATAGTTAACTTAAAGAGCTAACTTTCTAGAGTAATCTCATAAAAAATAATGAACCACACACTAAGAATGATGTTTAAGAACTGATGACATCATCCCGATTTTCACGGGCTGCTACAGTTTGAGACCAGTGAGTAGACAAATGAACATTACTCCCAATTTAAGAATCCAATGATTATGAAAATTGTATGCTTATACTAGACAATAAGCTGAATTCAACAAGCTTTAAATCATTGAATTTGGATAAGTACACACTAAGAAATGGCTCTGACAAGATGAGTAGAAAAGTCGGGTACCTGATAGAGAAGTGAAAATGACAGACAGGGTTGAATTCAACTGAACATAACTGAACATTGCAACATCCAAATGAAATGAAAATTGGTGCATATATTAGACTTACATAGCTAACTTTACCAAGTTAAATCACTGAAAATGATGCACCAAGCTCAGAGAAACCATCTCTGCAATCTGACTGAGAAAACTGAGAGATATGGCAGTGAGTAGTACACTTCACAAGAACATGGAAATATGAACTCAAATGATCATGAAAATGAAAGTACATTGCTTGTACAATACAATGGAATTACTGATACATATGTGTGCCTTGTAATCACACCTTGATATGGCATAAAGCTCAGCTCTTGGAGGTCTTCACATAGGTCTCTCTAACCACAACTAAAACTGCCATCTATTTATAGTTGAGTTTGGGAGGCTAACTTCCCTCAATCACTCTCCAATCAATTAGTGATTGATTTGATTCTCTACCTACCACAAATCACAAATTCGTGGCTGCTCTTTCCGTTTTTTATCAAGTGGACTCAACCACTTAAGATTCTTTCACTTTTACATTAAGTAAACTCTTCAAAAGTTATAAGAGGTAGTTCACAAGTGAACTTTACATTGTCTTCATTTCAAGGCTTCTTCTATGACTTTGTGGGACTCAAGCCAATACTTAAGCTTGTCATAGACTTGCTCCAACAGCTCCCCCTCAAGCCAAGTATGCTTGAGGTCTTCAATCTTCCAAGATTACCTGTAAACCAATCATAGCCTTGAATTTGCAAAGCTTTGTACCATCCAATGCTTTGGTTAGAATATCTGCACATGGTTGATGAGTGGACACATATGATATTTGAATCTCTTTGCTTAGAACCTTCTCTCTTACATAGTGATAATGAACTTCAATATGTTTAGTCCTTGCATGAAAAATAGGATTAGCAGCCAAATGAATAGAACTCATATTGTCACCATAAATAGTTGGAGTTCCAAACTCCAATCCAAGATCTTTGAATAATGTCTTCATCCACATAGCTTCTTGTGTAGCTATAGCAAGACCTCTGTATTCAGCTTCGGTAGAAGAGAGAGCAACTATGGGTTGCTTCTTGGATGACCATGAAATAAGCTTTGAACCTGCAAAGGTAAGATAACCTGAAGTGCTCCTTCTATCTTCCTTGGAGCCAGCCCAATCTGCATCAAAAAATAGCTTCAAACCTAAATCAGATACATAAGGATAATATAGTCCTTCATTTATGGTTCCTTTGAGATACTTGAGAATCCTTTTGGCAGCATCCATATGTGGTTTCCTTGGTGTGTGCATAAATTGACTTAGCACACTCACACTGTAACATATATCTACTCTTGTCAATGTGGCATAGTTGAGACTACCCAGTAGACTTTGATATGATGTGATGTCCTCTATGAGTTCACCTTCATGTGAGCTCAATTTCTGATTGACCTCCATTGGAGTACCTGCAATCTTACAATCTTGCATCTTGAATTTTGCCAACATGTCCTTAATGTACTTTCTTTGAGTGAGAAACAAACCATGATCTTTGTCGACAACTTCCAAACCTAGGAAGTAGGTAAGTGAACCCAAATCACTTATCTTGAACTCTTCTCTCATCTGATCTTTGATCTTCTTCATACCATCTGCATCATTTCCTGTCAATATAATATCATCTACATATACACATAGGTAGATGATCTCAGAATTAATCTTTTTAATAAAGAGTGAAGGATCTGCCTTGCTTGGTTGAAAGCCTTTGTCTTGCAAGAATGAAACAAGTCCGAAATTCCAAGCTCTTGGGGTTTGCTTGAGACCATACAATGCTTTGTTAAGTTTACACACATAATCTTGGCTTTGTGTAGAAAGGGCATGAAAACGAGGTGTGCCAGTTAAAGAAGGCATTATATGGTTTAAAGCAAGCACCACGTGCTTGGTATGAAAAGATACATGCCTATCTGATTGCACATGGTTTTGAGAATAGTCCAATTGAAAGCACCTTATATGTTAAGCGTGCTAATGATGTGCTTTTGATCATTGTGGTATATGTTGATACATGCTGCTCACTGGTCCTCATGACATGCATATTGCTGATTTTAAGGCTGATTTGCATGCCTCATTCGAGATGTCTGATTTGGGGCATTTGCATCACTATTTGGGCATTCAGTTTATGCAAGTTGATGGTGGAATGACTTTGTGTCAAACGAAATATATTGACACATTATTGCAGCGTTTTGGCCTTGAAGACTGTAAGCCTATTGCCACTCCTATGGAGACATGTTCACGATTGAGTCTTCATGATGCTGGAGATGCATTTGATGTTGTTCTCTATCAGCAGGCTATGTGATGCTTGATTTACTTATGCATTACTCGGCCAGATATTCAGTTTGTTGTCTCACAGATGAGTAGGTTTATGCATTGCCCAGGTGTCAAGCATTGGCAGGAGGTTAAGTGCATCTTTGGCTACTTGAGTGGTACCCGACTACTTGGATTGTTTTATCCAAAGGGGGGATCACTACTGCCAGATTTGCATGCTTTTTCTGATAGTGATTCGACTGGTTGCTATGATACTCATGTGTCCACTAGTGGCTTTTGCTTCATGCTTGGTAGCTCATGTATATCTTGGTTGAGCAAGAAGCAACCTACTGTGGCCACTTCCAGTTGTGAGGCTAAGTATAGGGCCACTTTCAAAAACGACTGTTGAGTGTGTGTGGCTGAGATGCCTTATGGCTGATTTGGGTGTTGGTCAGTCTTCTGCCACCACCATCTTCACTGACAGTCAAAGCACATTGGCAATTGTGAGGAACCCTGTTTTCCATGCTCCCACTAAGCACATTGAGGTGCATTATCATTATGAGGGAGAGTTTCTTTGCTAGGGAGATTAGCTTGGCATATGTTCCCACACAGGAGAACATTGCAGACCTTTTCACGAAGGCTCTACCTAAGGAGAAGTTTGAAGCTTTCGGCAAAGCTTTGGGCTTACTTCCTTTTGTGGATTGATTCCACATAGCTTGGCACTTCCTTATACATAAGTGCTAGCTCCTTGTTCACCGCATCACTCCTAGGGGGGATTTCTTGATATATTTAGGTAGTGATGTGTGTGAATCATCTAGGATCATCGAGGCACTTTTTTCCCTCGTTAGGAGTTTTTTTCCCTTGGCTTGTACATGCGCCTATTGCCCTAATGGGCTACTTATCTTTGTACATTCTAGTGGTAATACATTCAGTATTGTGAGTTGTGCTCCAAGCTTCTTCTTCTTCCTTGTGCTGTTCGTGTGCCTCCTGTTGGCGAAAACTTCAGCTCTAATACCACTGGTGCGGAATTACTTTCGCCCTGAAGGTGGATTTCGCGACAAAGCTTGAACTCTGTCAGGCCTGCGGAAATTGCCGTGCCACCGTAATAGAATGCTAAACTAGAGTGATTCAGAACACCTCTGTAATCAACAGTAGCTCATCCTAATTAACGTCGCCTTAACTGTGTTATCCTGCGACACAGGTTCCACCGGAACTTCACCAGACTGTCACTGGACTGACACCGTAATCGTACCGGAACTTCACCGAAATGAACTGCTACTTTGGTTATAATTACTTTAAGTGAACATACAAGAAGTAAGAAAGTGATTCGTGAGCTTTCTCCACTTAATGAACTCTTCTGAAGTTTTAAAGAAAACTTCACAGTTCTGAAGTGCTACTTTTCGGTTAGATTTTGTACTGCATGTACATCTCCATTCCACCGGAAACTATGATCAGCTTAAAGTAGAGATGTCTAGCTACAAGATGAGCTATCTCTCATACAAAGCTTCGAACTCTGCTACTAGTTATACTTCGTTGTTCTATCGAAAAAACTTGTTTTCTGAGAAACTGTAACTGACCGGAAATTACTGAAATATGTTTACTGAGTAAACTGTTATTCACTGAAACATGCGTTTACAGAGAAGGTACTGAAGCACGTTTAGTAACGAGTCGTGACAGTTAACGATAAACGGAACTTCCTATCGTAACACGAAATAGCTTCAGATTCTTTACAAGTAAAGATTACGCGCAAACATCCACATGAACATGTGTTTTCGATTAGAGAAGATGTGTACAAGTAAGCTTGGTCTCTTCTTGCTCAAGCTACAGAAACTCTCCTACAGTGAGTAGTTTCTTATTACCATCTCTCTCAGATGAAAAAGCCCGACACTTCAGGCTTGTGTTATTCATCTGTACATACGCGATCTCTGGCGTTTTCTTCTACATACGCAATCTATGGTGTCTTCTATCTGTAACTCTGCGTCTTCTGCGCATCTGCTATATCTCGTCTCTATTCTTGCACATACACACTCCCTTCCTTGTTCTTCAAATCTTGCTGTATATATATACACTTTCCTTTGGCGCTCCTCTGCGCTGTCACTCTTCAATTCACGTTATGCGCGCCTTACGCGCCCGCCGCGGTTAATTGCTCTGTTATGCGCACACCGTGCACTAACTTCGCATACTGTACACCTGTGCACTGATTTTCCAGAAGATTCTGTTTCTCTCTTTGTCTGTTGCGTCAAATTCGTGAGTGTTTCCTCAACAGCTCCCCCTCAATCACTAATTTGACATCTTCCGGTCTTTCATATATCTTCCTTTCTTTTATTCCTGCCATCTCTTTGAATCTGTTCGTCTTTGTTCCATCCAAGCTCTTTGTCAGAATATCTGCAATCTGATCTTTCGTAGGAGTGTAGACTATTTCTATCTCTTTCTCCATTACTTTTTCCCTTAGGAAATGATACTGAATCTCTATGTGTTTTGTTCTTGCATGAAACACTGGATTCGCTGCAAGGTACAACGAGCTCATATTGTCTCCATGTATGATCGGTATACTTTGATCTATACCCATGCTTTTAAGTAAAGTCTGCATCCATATTACTTCTTTCGCTGCTTCTACCAGTCCTTTGTATTCTGCTTCTGTTGACGATAAAGCTACTGTGTGTTGCTTCTTCGAACACCAGCTTACCAGCTTATCTCCCAGGTATATCATATACCCGTGCGTTGATCTTTGGTCATCTTGACTTCCTGCCCAATCTGAGTCACTATATGCTCTGAGCTTTATATCTGACGTAAAAGGATAATATAATCCTTCCTTTATAGTTCTTTTGATATATCTGAGAACTCTTTGTCCTGCAACCCAATGTTGATCTGTCGGACAATGCATAAATTGTGAAAGAACTCCCACCGGAAAATTGAGATCCGGTCTTGTTAGCGTAGCATATATTAAGCTTCCTACTAACGATTGATACTTCTTCATATCTTTAAACTCTGTTCCATCATATTTACTAAGTTTATGGTTTACTTCAAGCGGTGTTGAAGCTTCTCTGCAATTCTCCATATTGAACTTCTTTAGTAAGTTCAGGAGATACCTTTCTTGTGTGACATATACACCATGATCTGTATATGTGATTTCCATACCTAGAAAGTATGATAACTTTCCCAGGTCACTGATCTTGAACTCTCTTTCTAGTAGTTTCTTTACCTCTGTGATTCCTGCATCTGAGGTACCTATAATTATTATGTCATCTACATAGATACAAATGTAGATCATTCCTTCTTCTGTCCTTTTGATGAGTAGACTTGCATCTGCCTTCGAACTTTGGTATCCAAGTTCATTGAGATACTTCACAAGTCTGTAGTTCCAAGCTCTTGGAGCTTGCTTCAGTCCATAAAGTGCTTTCCTTAACCTGCAAACAAAATTTGGGTATCTGGAACTTGTAAAACCTTCCGGTTGTTCCATATAGACTTCATCTGATATATATCCATTCAGGAATGCATTCTTTATATCTAGCTGACTTAACTTCCATCCTTTTGATGCTGCTATAGCAATCACTGTTCTTATGGTTGACATTTTTGCCACCGGGCTGAACGTTTCGTCATAGTCTATGCCATGCGTCTGAGCATAGCCCTTGATAACCAGTCTCGCTTTATGTTTGGCTATCCTTCCATCTGCAAGTTTCTTTATTTTGAACACCCATTTATTTCCAATTACTTTCTTACCGTTCGGTTTAGGAACAATCTCCCATGTCTTGTTCTCTTCCAGTGCGGTGATTTCTTCTTCCATTGCTTCTTGCCATTGCTTCTTGCCTTTGGCTTCATCATAGCTCTAAGGCTCATCCTCATCTTTAACCATATATGCATAATCTTGTTGAGTTACATACGATGTATCATACGAGTATCTTTCCGATTGTCTTCTTACTCTGTTTGACCTTCTTAGCTCATATTCTTCGTGTGTGTCTGAGTACACGTCTTCATCTTCGTTTCTCATACCTGATCCGGTCCTAGACGTATTTGCCTCTTCATCTTTGTTTACCTGTACAATTGATTTTCCTTTCTCTCTTCTTTTTATCTCTTCTTCAAATTCTTCAGCTGTATGACTCTGATCTGCATACCAGCTTTTCTGTTCATCAAATGTTACATCTCTGGGGACAGTAAAATGTTTGGTTAGAGGACTCCATAACCTGTAACCCATCTGCTTTTCATCATATCCGACGAATACATATTTCTCTGCTTTCGGTTCAAGCTTGTGTCTGAGTTGAGACGGTACATAAGCATACGCTACTGATCCAAACACTTTGCAGTGATCAAGTGTTGGCTTCTTTCCCCACCAAGCTTCATAAGGGGTCATTCCTTCTAAGGCTGTACATGGTAATCTGTTTACCAAGTATGTAGCTGTATTTACGGCTTCAGCCCAAAGATAATCTGGGCAATTTTTTTCTTTTAGCATAGCTCGTGCAAACTCGACTAGAGTTCGGTTTCTCCTTTCTGCTACACCATTCTGTTGTGGTGTATACCTGCAGGTTATTTCTCTCTTAATACCTGCATTCCAAAGATAGGCATTGAATTCTCGGGAGAAGTATTCTCCCCCTCCATCAGACCTCAGTCTTTTAAGTTTTCGTCCGGTGAGTCTTTCAGCATATGCATGAAAATGCCTGAAAGCTCCAAACACTTCTGACTTTTCCTTCAAAACATAAAGAGTTATCCACCTTGTTGCATCATCAAT
This sequence comes from Ceratopteris richardii, assembly GCA_020310875.1. Taxonomy (NCBI): domain Eukaryota; kingdom Viridiplantae; phylum Streptophyta; class Polypodiopsida; order Polypodiales; family Pteridaceae; genus Ceratopteris; species Ceratopteris richardii. The sequence continues at coordinate 49,328,868 of CM035406.1, read as the reverse complement.
GAATAAAACATAGTACCTTCATCCGCTGATTGATCCTTCTTTCGTTGGTCCCCATACATCTGTATGTATGAGTTCCAGCACACTGTCATGTTTGAATCCTTTCTTCTGGAAAGGTAACCTGTGGGCTTTTCCCATCTGACAGGCTTCGCATTTGTGAATCATATGTTGGTTCTGTACGTTCGGTAATCCCAGTACAGACTGATTCGCTATCATAGCTTTGATTCCTTTTTCGTGAAAATGACCTAATCTCTTGTGCCAGAGAT
>CM035406.1:49318605-49323605 GCA_020310875.1 Ceratopteris richardii | reverse complement strand
TCACATCAGCTCACTCCCCGAGGTATTTTGTCATTGTAACTGTGTGTGTGATAGTGCTACTCCATAGCCTACACCACCACTTCTCAATTAGCCATGCTTGCCATGCTAATGAGCTTGTATAATCATATCAATCAATAGATATATACACATTCAACATATCTGATTCTCTGTGTTTTCTACTCCAAGTCTGTCAACTTCCAAGGAGCATTTCTCAGTGCTCACTGAACCAAATCAAGAGTTTAATAGCTCATTGGAACCAGCTCAAGGTCTTCTACAAGCATACAAAATGTCAGAAGATTTCATTCAGCCAATTGGGAGAAATCCGCTTCGAAGTGCACACTGGTCTGTGTCTGCAAAGCTCCTAAAAAGTCGGGGGTAATCAGAATTTTGCTAAACTTATTTCTCAGTGTATGGTTTATCAATTTGAGTGATTCCACTTGTAATTGGTAGCTCATTAAGATACTTTAATACTCCCAAAAGGAATTGTTTCAATTTCAAGTGTGCTGGTCACACTGAGCATAACACTGAGTAGGTATCATTACAGAAATAGTAAGTTTTTGGATTTGTGAAGGAACCAAGTTATCTGTTTTGGTTTGATCATTACACAAACCATTTACAAAATACATATATGGTTTCTTTGTGTCATTTGGAAGCTAAGCAAGTGTACTAAGCATATCTGGAATCAAAGGAGGGCAGGTGTGAAGCAGGTTTTGCAGCATCAACTCATTTCTTGAGTGCATCCAACCATCACTCCCAACAGTGGTATGAGAGCAAAGAAGGTAAACATGGGTGATGGTTTCCCTTCATTCATTGACAAATTGGACAGAAATAATTATCAGGCTTGGTCATTAAGAATGAAGACCTATCTACAAGGGAGAAGCTTATTTGGATACATATCAGGAGATGAGGAATTGCCCTCATTCAAGACTAGAGGACTACCCACAAAGGATGAACATGAAAGACTCAACCAATGGTGTGCAAAGGATGCTTTGGCAAGGTCTTATCTCTTAAACTCTATATCTGATTTTCTTTTACCTCATGTAAGGAATTGTAAGACTTGCCAAGAGACTTGGGAAACCTTGTCAAACTACTTTTCTTCCAACACAAGGGCTAGGAAGAATCAATTGTGGATTGAGTTCACAACCCTTAGGAAGCAGCCCAAGCAATCAGTCTCAGAGTATGTGACTAAGATTAAAGATGTGGCAGACCAACTAGCAAGCATTGGAGAGGAGATTGAAGAGGAGCAAATAGTCAGACAAGTAACAAATGGACTCAAGGCAGATGATAAGTGGGAAAGTTTCACCACTGCAATGGACCTCTATATGGACATGCATACCCCTGATCTCACAACACTCATGGGTCAACTATTTACACATGAAGCAAAGTTTACAAAGGCTGGAGATCAATCAAAAGGTAACAACCCCTCTGCTCTCTATACTGATAAGAAAGTTAAAGATAAAGGTAAAGGGAAGAAACATGATGAAGAAGGCTCTACCTCCCAAGCCAATTATGCAGGGAGAGGTAGATCATCTAGAGGAAGAGGCAGAGGAGGTAAGTCAGGTAGGGGGAGACCCTACAACTCATCACCATGCAACATTTGTGGATTGTCTAATCATACCACAGATGAATGCTACAAGAATTACAAGAATCAGAGAGGAAGAGGCTACTCAAGAGGTGGATACTCTCAAGGGAGAGGCAGATTCAATCAACACCAAAGGTACAATGGATACAACAACCAATACAACAACAACTACAACAACAACCACAATGGTAATTATCAAGGTGGATTCAGAAATAGAAGAGACTACAACAACTACACAGAGGAGCAAGATGACTCCCTATTGATCATGAATATGACCTCCAAGGCAGGTACAAATGATGATCATTTATTTTATATTGACTCAGGATGTTCTAACCATGTAGCTGGCAATGTGGCACTACTTTCTGATTTGGAAGAGCCCAAGGGCAAACATCAGGTACAAACAGGTGATGACACTAAACATTCTGTTGTTAAGATTGGAAATGTGAAGACATGTGATGGTAACCAGAACCTATTGAGCAGGGTACTCTATGTACCAACCATCACCAAGAATCTAATGAGTGTTGGTCAGATTGTGGAGAAAGGTTTGCAGGTCAGATTCACACAACATGGAGCATATGTGGAGGACCCAAGACATGGATTCAGAAGGATAGCCAAAGGGGAGAAATCAGGTAGATTGTTTACTTTTGAGCTAGAAGACACCAAGAACATTGCTTTGTATAATTACAAGGATCAGACACTTTCAGAGTTAGAAATATGGCACAAGAGATTAGGGCACATAGGTGAAAGAACCCTTAAAGCAAATATGCAGGGATCAATGTGTGCTTGGGATACCTAATGTGTCCAAGCAACACATGATTTACAAGTGTGGATCATGTCAATTTGGTAAGTCTCACAGGTTGCCCTATTCAAGAAAAGGTTTCATGCATGAAGACTACCTAGACTTGGTACACACAGATGTTTGGGGACCTAGCAAGGACCCTTCCATTTCTGGCTCAAGGTATTATGTGTCCTTCATTGATGATTATAGCAGGTGGACCATTTTATACTTTATGAAGCATAAAGATGAAGTGTTTAATTGTTTCAAGAGGTATCTTGCACTTGTTGAAAATCAAACAGGAAGAAGCTTGAAGAGGCTAAGGTCAGATGGTGGAGGAGAGTACTTCTCCAATGAGTTTGAAGATTTCTTGCAGGAAAGAGGCATCAAAAGGGAGATTACTACAAGGTACTCACCTGAACAAAATGGGGTAGCTGAAAGGAGGAATAGACTCATAGTAGAAACAGCTAGGTCTATGCTTAATGAAAAGAAGTTGCCAAATTATCTTTGGGCAGAGAGTGTTTCCACTGCCACCTATCTTATAAACAGGATGCCATCCAAATCACTTGATGGCATGACACCATATGAAGCTTGGCATGGTAAGAGACCCTCTCTGGATCATTGCAAAATCTTTGGGTGTGTAGCATATGTGCATATTCCCTCACAGGTAAGGGGAAAGCTAGACCCCAAGGCTGAAAAATGTATCTTCATTGGTTATGATTTGAACCAAAAGGGATACAGATTCTACAACCCAACAAACAAAGGGTTCAAGGTAAGCAGAGATGTCATCTTTGATGAGAATGACTCTTGGTATGAAAATGAATGCAGGAAGATTAGTCTACCCTATGACATGGAAGAAGATTTTCCAAAGCTCACCAAGGAAGAACCAATTCAGCAAGAAGATTCAAGCTCAGATGAGGATGATACAATAAACCTTGAAGAGTTCAAGGCTTGGAAGTCCAAAGGGAAGATGAAGATGAAGCAACTAGAAGATAAACCAGAATCCTCAACTCAAGCAATGAGGAGATCTCAAAGAGAAAAGAAGAAGCCTATCAGATTTGGGTATGACACATCACTTGTAACTAAACATTCTGTATATCTTGCAAAGGACTTGTTGAATGAAGAACCAGGTACTTATGAAGAAGCAATTACCAAACCAGAATGGAAAGAAGCCATGGATGAAGAGATGGAAGCTCTCAAGGAAAGTGATACTTGGGACTTGGTACCCAAGAAAGACTCTATGAAGGTAATAGGATCCAGATGGATCTACAAACTAAAGAAGAATTCAGATGGAACAATAAACAGGTACAAAGCAAGGTTGGTAGCCAAGGGTTTTGCACAAACCCAAGGTATTGATTATGAGGAGACATTTTCTCATGTGGCTAAGATGCCAACCATCAGAATATTGGTGAGTGTAGCTGCATCCAAGAATTGGAACATGTACCAATTAGATGTCAAGAATGCTTTCTTGAATGGATGGATATCTGAAGAAGTATACATGTCACAACCACCTGGCTATGAAGATCCAAAAAAGGTACATTATGTTTGCAAATTGAAGAAGGCTCTGTATGGTTTAAAGCAGGCACCTAGAGCATGGAATTACAGGTTGACAACCTACCTCCAAGACCAAGGATCTGTGATGAGCAAAGCAGACACTTCTCTATTCATAAAGAGAAGTAGTACAGAGGTAATCTACTTGTGTGTCTATGTTGATGACATCATCATTACAGGTAATGATGTCAATGGGATTAGACACATCAAAGGACAGATGATGAAAGAATTCAAGATTAGTGATCTTGGATTATTGAAGTACTTCTTAGGTCTTGAGTTAGTCTACACCAACTCAGGCATATATATCACTCAAAAGAAGTATGTGCAGGATATGGTCAAGAAGTTTGGTTTACAAGATGCTAAGGTATCTACTACTCCAATGGAGGTCAACCTAAAGTTAAGTGCTCATGAAGGAGAAGAAGTCCAGGACATCACAGGATACCAAAGTATGGTAGGTAGTCTGAACTATGCTACCTTGACAAGAATTGACATAGCATATGGAGTTAGTGTGCTTAGTCAATTCATGCACAAACCAAGGGTACCTCACCTAGAGGCAGCAAAGAAGATCTTGAAGTATCTGAAGGGAACTCAAAGTCATGGTTTGTACTTTCCTTATACATCAGATATTGATATTAAAGTTTACTCAGATGCAGATTGGGCAGGATGCAAGGATGATAGGAGAAGCACCTCAGGATATATTTGTTTTGCAGGAGATAAGCCTATTTCTTGGTCAGCCAAGAAGCAACCTACAGTGGCATTGTCATCCACTGAAGCAGAGTATAGACGGCTTGCCAATGCCACTCAAGAAGCTATCTGGTTGAAGCTTCTATATACAGAGTTAGGTCTATATACAAGACCACCAATTATTTTTGGAGACAACACTAGCTCTCTTCACCTTGCAGCTAATCCAATATATCATGCCAGAACCAAACACATAGAGGTTCATTACCACTATGTGAGAGAGAAGTTGCTTAGTAAAGACATTCAATTGACTTATGTGTCTACTAATATGCAATGTGCAGATTTACTTACAAAGGCATTGGATGGAAACAACTTATGCAGATTCAAATCTATGATTGGATTGCAGGAAGT
>CM035406.1:49301105-49311105 GCA_020310875.1 Ceratopteris richardii | reverse complement strand
ATAGATAGATAGATAGATAGATGATAGATAGATAGATAGATAGATAGATAGATAGATAGATAAATAGATAGATAGATAGATAGATAGATAGATAGATAGATAGATAGATAGATAGATAGATAGATAGATAGATAGATAGATAGATAGATAGATAGATAGATAGATAGATAGATAGATACATTAGGAAAAAGGGTGAACCCTGCATGGGCCTTGTAAGGATCCCTAATTTTCAGGGATTAAGCCTCATTTTGCTGTTGTCTAAGGGGACAAAGTGCATTTAATAGGGCACTTTTTAGTAGGATGGAGTAGGCTTTTTTTAAGGCTTACTAGGCTCCTCTCTCTCTTCTTTTAGAGAGAGAGAAAGGGAATCTACTTTCCACATCATCAAACTCGAGCATGTATGGGAATAAAAAAATGATTTTTTTTTTAAGGTCTCAATTTCAGTGTTTATTTACTTGAAAGGGCTCATTTTTTAATATATATGTCAGAAGTGACCTTTTTTGAGTTTAGTTTTTAATTTTCCTTTTGAGAAAGCAATATTTTTAAAATCCCTCCAAAAGTAGAGTGCCACATCATCAAATCCGTAACTACTCTTCACCCAAAAAATGACTTTTTCAAAATTTCAACATTTTTGGCTATTCTCAGTGGAAAAACACACTGTGACCCATCCTCATCCAAGAAAACAAACTTTTCTTGAGAAAATCATGCTCTAGCATCTCTTCCAAACAAATTTCTGGTCTCTTTCTCAGTATTGTTTAATTGTTGGAAAAGATGGTGTTGACACCTATTACAAACCTCACATTAGGACGTTCTCATGCCCCAGCATCAACAAGTATCCATGTTCGTGTGCCCAGAGAGTTTGCTCCAAATACACAATGCAACAATGATGTGAACTCTCAAAATGAGCGTCGTGAAGCTGGAGAAAAGAGTATTGATCTTTGGACTCATGGTTCATTATACCCTCCTGATCCAATGTCTTCTTACCATCCAACATTCCATAACCTCTCAACTTTACTTCAGTTCATCGGTGCCGGTAAAGCTGGGCTCTTAGGTTATTGTCAACGATTATCTACACATTCAACTGCCATTACTAAGTATTGGATTCAACAATATCAACTAAATCATACAAGGTTGGTCACTTTTGAAAGCACAATCATATCTTTACAAGAAAAGCTTGCAGAGCTTGAAAAGCATATGGAAGAAAAGGAGAGAACAATTGAGACATTTAAAAACACTGTCCAACACTTGAGAGAGACTCCACTTGGGATGCGACGTAGGAGACGATCATTAACATCCTTTGACTCTCTTTCAATTGGTGGTGGAGCACGCAAACGACGAGTTTTTGCAATAAGGTTTGGCTTGTATTTGTTTCTCTTTTTGGAAGACTTTTATATGTATATATATATATATATTTTTCTTGTTATGTAGGTCATTCGTTGAAGATGTTAATGCATCATCAACAACAGAGGATCAATTCAAGTTATTAAATTCTTGTTTGACCAACAAGCAGGTGGTTAGTATTTTGGAGTCACGGATAGGAAACCTAATCAAGAAGAAAGTGATTAAAGATTTCACAAAAAAGTTACAAGATATTATCACTCCTAGAGACGTGCAGATGGTATGTGATGAAGCAAGAATTAGTACTAAAGGATACAGTGCATTGTACAACCTTTTGAAGCATTCATTAGAAAGAGAAGGTATTTTACAGAATATGTTTCCATCTCCTTACAAGGTATCGCTAAAGAAGTCAATGTCCAATGAAGATATAACTAGTATTCTTGGAAACTACTTATATATAGAGGATATTATGCCTATGTCTATTTATCATTTATCTACATCCAAAAAAGAGTTGAAAAGCGCAGTTGGAAAATGATTTCCTTACACAAAGTACAACAACATATTCGTGGATTTGGAGAGGCTTCAACAGGCAATGGTTCAATTTTACAAATCTACTATACCAGGTATGTGCACTATTGTTACCTTGATATACATTGTATTTTGATGTTATAAAGATTTTGCTAATTTATGCAGATTGTAATACCAAATTACAGTTTATATTGAAGTTAGATGAATGCCAGATTATAAAGGGACGACGAATGGAGAGATTGAGTTTGACACTCATGAATGAAGCTATGAGAAATGCCATATCTGATGAAAGTTGTAACTCTAGCTCTAAGTCTACATATAGTGTTCAATCCGAGAAAGAAATATGGTGGTTAGGTGCTATTGAAGTACCTAAAGAGTCCAATGATGTTCTTTCATGGATTTTTAGTAGGACCCCATGGATCACTAAAGTAATACTTTCTCAAATTCATGGTGCAAAGCTCCACATAGAAAACTTTGGTGATTTTGAGATAGATTGGCACTTGGGTGGGGATTTAAAAACTATCAAATGCATGTTAGGTTGCAAGCAAGGTGCATCTGCTCGTTATCCATGTCCATTTTGTACTCGAGGCTACAAAGTAACAAAGGGACAACAAAAAGTACTATCTAGCTTAGATGAATACATAGATGCACCTACTTCCACGGAATGGGATAGACCTTTGTTAAGGTGTCCAATGTTAGAAATACCTAACCGTGACACATTAGATAAAGATTGGAATCCCATTATTCCATTTCCATTAGTTAATGTTCACTTTTGCACATTGCATGCTTTCATGAGAATATTTGATAGATTATTGAAGCTCCACATAGAATATGCATTTTCCATGAAGCCAATTGATAAATATGTACAAGCAATCAAAAAATTGGAAGAGTTGCTTAATTCGATTGGTTGTCATGGTGGTAATGTAACTCTAGTTGTCAAAAAACCTGGTGAATCGCAAAATAGTTTGCAACAAGTGTCAATGACAGGGAAGAAGGCAAGAAAATTTTTCAGAACAGGTGTAAGCCCTAAGGAAAATGAATGCAGGGAGCTATGGAAAGACTTGTGCATGATCACCACTGATAATGATTCTCAAATTGACCTTAGTAATAGGCGAAAGAAGGTTTGGTCATGCTTAGATAAGTTGGTAGGTTTAATGAGTCTTAATAGCTCCAACAAAAATGACCGTCAGTTGTTTCAAGATACATTAATGGAGTTTGCAAAGTGTTTCATCCTATCTTGGGGAGAGAGCAATATTACACATTACATTGTAAGTTTTCTTATTTTTTCAATTTTCTTGTTGATAAGATTGTGTTATATGTACTTATATCATTTCAGCATATTTTATTTGCACATGGAGCATTTTTTATGCATCGATATGGTTCATTGGAGATTTTTAGTACACAAGGAATGGAGAAGTCACATTACAAGGCTAGAGGTGTTTACTTCAAGAACACACGACATGGTGGTGGTGCAATGCAATCAAACTATATGGAAGAGATGTTTAATTGGTTTTATCGTACTGCATTTTCAAGGACATATGCAATGGAACGAGCCAAGGAGTCGAAAGTTGCAAAACTTGCAAGATTTCATCAACACAACTTAGCTAGTGAAAAATGGAAGTCATCATTGGGACCTTTACGTCATGCTCAATGGCGGGCTACAAGAACACGAGAGGGTTCATCATGGAAGTGAAGTCATTTAATACATTCATGGCATTTTCTGAATAATTCATAAGGTTTGCTACACACTAATCTCTTGTTTGCAATTTTTTCAGGTAATTTTTAATTTTTAAACTATTTTTTGTCCATTCAGGTGTGAACAGAACCTTTTTAAGTGAAACATTATAAAAGGAGACTCATTGTCTCATTTCAACATTCTAGCACTATAGAGGATGGCACGAACAAAGCAAACTGCAAGGAAGGATCCCATTAACTTTCCTACCTATGTGCAAGGCACTCAGAAGCCACCATGGATGAATCACCACAAAAGGCGACGTAGTGTCTCGCACTCTGCATCCCATCGCGAAACAGGTGGTGGCCATACCTCTGGGAGTGAACAGTTGCATGAACAAGTGGAACATGGGCAATCCAGGGAAAAGGCCGTAAATCAACCCCAATCACCACCATCATCATATGATGAGCCTCCATCACCAAAGAGACCAACAAAGACAAGGGTGAAGGAGCGTGCTCATAGACAGGTAGTTTCTGATGATGATTTTGATGAATCGCATGAGGATGTGTCTCAAAAAGGTTCACAATCAAGTGATGAGAGTCAAAGATTGCCACCATGGGGTAATGAAGAAATACCTACAAATCATAGGGTTACTGTAGCGGGAAAGACACTACCATCAAATCAGGGGGCCATACCCAATGATCAAGAGAGAGAGAGCAAAGCCAGCAACAACATCCTGAACAAGGAGAAAGCTCAAGACGCGTGCAACGGAAGAAGAAATTCTTTCAACCTCGTCGTAGACCACCCCAACCAAGACCACAAGAAAATGTCCAACGAAGACCACCACCACCACAAGCTAGAGCACCACAACGAAGAAGAAGATATACGAAGGCATTTGCAGAGATAAGGCACTATCAAAAGACAGCTGAGCTTCTCATACCTAGAAGACCCTTTGCAAGGGTGGTCAAAGAAGAGTTACAAAGGTATTGTGCAGGGTTAAGGATCCAAGCTCTAGCTTTAGAAGCTTTACAAGAGGCAACTGAAGCATTTTTGATATCAATGCTAGAGGATTCCAACCTGTGCGCCATCCATGCTAAGCGAGTCACTATACAACCGAAGGACATACAGTTAGCTAGGAGAATTAGGGGTGATCGTAGCTAAGTTTTGTAACTGATCTCTATGGACAAGAGATTTTTTGTAAATATTGCCATTTTCAATGAAACATTAGCACTTTTCCTCTATTCCATTTATAATCTCATTATTTAGAATGAAACATGAGTAGTCATTTTACATTTCCATGTGTTTTCTTGTGATAATCTCTCATATATGAATGATTGTTTTATTATCTTGTCATTTTGATCTAGTGATAATATCCCTATACTGATTTTTTTTTATTTATTTAAGGTCATGTAGGTCTTGTAGGGCATTAGGAGGCCAAATAAGGCCCTGCCACAGAAACGCGGGAGAAGGCCCTGCAAAATGTTTGCAGGGCCTTCTCCCGCGTTTCTGTGACAGGGCCTTATTTGGCCTCCTAATGCCCTACAAAACCTTTGAAATATGAAAGAGGGATCATGACTAGTAAAGCTAGTTCAGGGGTAGTTAATATGAACAAATTTTGACCTCCCTATACCTTTGAAACATATGAGCAGAGCATTTTGAAACTTAGAACATTTGCATTCTTGAAAATATCCATCTAGTGAAGGTTGAGTCTCATGTAAGGTAACCTTGGGCATGTCAGGACCTTTAATTTCATTCTTTTGGACTCTTGATCATTGGGTAAGCCTCCATTAAGGTCTTCTAGGGCATTGGGAGGCCAAATAAGGCACTGCCACAGAAACGCGGGAGAAGGCCCTGCAAACGTTTTGCAGGGCCTTCTCCCGCGTTTCTGTGGCAGTACCTTATTTGGCCTCCCAATGCCCTAGAAGACCTTAATGGAGGCTTACCCAATGATCAAGAGTCCAAAAGAATGAAACTAAAGGTCCTCCCAATGCCCTACATGACATCAATACATCACATGCAGGTCCAAAAGAATTTTAGATAATATACTGAAAAAAAAATACTTGAGACAATTGTAAATAAAGCAAAGTGAAAATTTGATATTAATTCAATTGTTTACATCAATTGGCTTTGAGTTTCTCAATGACTCTCTTTCGACGCTCCAAAGCCATGGGTAGGGTGTAAGTCAAAATTGAGTTTGCTATTTGATCAACATTTCTAACACCTAGACCTAGAGATATACCTATTTGGCCTAAGACCTTTCCATGGAAGTTGGAACCTAAGGTTGTAGTTACAAGGGATTTCTTAACTAAAAAGATACAATTACTCCCCTGTGTAATGGTTGATAAACAAAGCAATTTACTTAAGGCCTTTAGACACCATGTCATGAAGTGGCCCTGAGGACTGAACTCTTTATGGATAATTACAAAATGGTCTTTGGGAAGTTTCCCAATGTAGTTTGCAAGGGATGAGCCACCTCCACGAGCCACTCGATCACCTCCGCTCCTTGGTGCAAACTTGTCGACTTCAATCACCTCCTGCACAAAGTTTTATGATTAGTAGCTGCATGTGTTTGTAAGAATGAATGACATGAATTGAAGATACTTACATCCTGAACTCTATCTTCTTCTTCTCCTCTCTCTTGAAGTTGTAAATTAATGCTGGAGTGGGACATCCCACTCTGCTCGATTACTGGTGAGGAGGGAATTTTTTATTCCAATATCCTTTCTTGTGCATTATTAAATTGTTCTTCTGTGATATGTTCATGTTCACTTGTGAGTATGTCATTGCAAACCAATTTTATTGTGTCGGCCACTGAGTCACCAAATGGCAAACACTTTTTCTCCAACAACTCAGAGGTACTATCCAAAGGACACTCTGACAAATTACAAAACAAACTTAGGCATTCATCAAGCCGTAGCCCAAATGCCTTCTCTACATCATGTAAAAACAAATATTCTTGTCCCTCGACAAGAACCACTGAAAAAGTTTCAATCTCCACCTCTGGAATAGTTGCTTCTGGCTCCGAAGAGGTGGATGGCTTAGGCACTTCTTTCAACTTATCATCCACACCAAGAGGATAAGTTTTCTCAATAGCTTCTCTCTCTAATAGGAGATTCAAGGGTTCTTGAGGTGGTTCCTTTTTATCCTCAACAAAACCACCTGTAAGAAGATGAGGGATCTCATGAGGAATTGGTTCTGGTTCCTCATTCACAAAGAAAATTGTGGCAGCAATGAATGAAAGATATTTTGGACCCATCTTGCGTTTCCTATTCAATTTCCTTATAAGTGGCACAGTTTCATCAAGAAGGTGCCCTGCTTCCTCTGCAATTGCCTGGAACCGTTTCAATCGTTTTGCAAAAGCCTCATCACCTTTGTGAATGTAGGTGAGAAGGTCACATGGAACCCAAGTTCCATCATATGGTGGTATTTCAATGGAGAAACGCAATATATGAACTTGCATATATTGAAGTAGCTCCTCCAAAGCATCGGCATTCATTTGCACGGCCATGGAGGTCAGGAACCTTGGAGAGAAGATCATATAGGTCATGTTGACCTTTGTAATCTGAATCCTCCAAAAATTCTAGAAACTTGTGGCGTGCTCTTAGTAGGTACAGAGGTGGAAGCCATAGCTTGCAAATGCAGACTGTTCTAACACTCAATGTGGTTGCAAAAGTGAGAAATGAGGAGAGAGGACTCCTATTTATAACTTTTCTAGAATTTTTAAGTGATGGGTCCCACTTTTTCATAGAAGTGACTTTTCCTTAAATTAAAACATAAGAGTCTTGAAAAGGAAAACTTTGACATTTGAGATCACATCAAAGGAAATAAACAATAAGAATGCTCTTTCAAGAAAAACCTTGAGAATTTACAGATACAAGTAGAATGTGGCCAAAATATCCTTGAAGCAAATATGAAAAATTTTTCATTGCAAAAATAGGTTTGTTTACAGGTTTCACAGTATCTTTACAAAAAAGAGTTATGACAATGAAATGTCAGTTCCATCCATGCTCCAATCTGCAAGAACCTTGATTTTGTCTTCCAATCTCTTTCCAATCTGTGGACAATTCATAAAAGAGTAAAACATTTTCAAATCATGAACAATAGTGATAGAATAAGATATATATATATATATATATATGTATATATATCTATATGTATATATGGAATACAACTCTTACCTTGTTCCCTCGTATTCGAAATTTGAAATCATGAAGATCGTCATATCCCATGATAAGTAAGTGCTCTCTCAAGTTGGCCAAGTTCCAATGTTGATTAACTAAAACCACCTCCATATCATTGTTTGGTAACTTCACATTAATTTCAAATGAAGCTAAAGATCCCTCCGAGCTTTGCAAAGGTATCCACTCTCCTAGTTTACACATCCAACGATCATAATAAAATCTGATGTACAATGAGGTGCGATGTTTTAAATAGCGAAACCCTATACCTGTGTCACCAATTCTACAACGATATCTATCCCCTTTTGACAATCCTTCTACATAACCCCAGTTTTCCCCTAACAATCCTTCTACTGCTTCGTATGTAATATCTTTACATAGGAACATTGTAGGAGTTTCTACAAAAGGAATGCCTTGAAATATGAAAACAAAGCAATGGATTGGTAGAGTCCAATGAAGACCTATTGATCTAGATACGCGTGTGAATTTCAAAGAGTTATGTATGTCCATCACCATCTTACGCTTGAAAGATGATATGGACCAAAAATCAGGTTTTGGCCACTCTAAACTAAGAAGAGAGTCAACTTTGATAATCTCCAACCTTCCATATTCACCATCTGTGGAAGGAACAATGTACTCGTGAGTGTAAAAGAAGATCCTTTCACGAATAAGTTTAGCAGGAGGTACATCTGGAAACACTAATGCCCCAATGTCTGCATGTAATGCTTTGAAAGTTCCTGTGAGACTATGAAGTGGTTGCTCTTCCACTAAACTAGAAGGAAATATGACTGTAGCAATGAAAAACATATGAGATGAGTAATTAAGACATTTAACACCATGAAGCATTGAGAAAATAGAAATACTCACAATGGATTGGATATCTAATTCTATTGGAGTTTTCTAACTTCATGGTTGAAACTGTGAAGACATGTTGTACAATAGCAACCATCCCACCATGTGTTTGCTGCTTGAAGCCTAAGAGCTTACCTTTCCAATGAAGATCCAAATTTCCACGATCTCGAACACGATGAGGACCAAGTCCAGATGGCTGCATGTACACCCATGCACCTTTGCAAAACTCTTGTGGTAGCCAACTTCCTTCCATTGTTTTGATGTTGTGGCACGTCATTGTGTGAACTTCGTCCTTTGGTCTCCTACGAGCTCTGGAGCTTTCCATGGGAGTAAGAGTTGTTGTCATTGCTGCAGAAGTTGGGAGAATGGTAGGAGGAGAAACAATGCTTTTGTTGTATGGTATGGAGGGAATAGAGGTGAAAAATATGACTTTTTGGGTTTTGGGTATGAAAATGGGAGTTTGAAGAGGGAAAATAGAGTTTTTTGAGTCATTTTGAAAAAAGTCACTTTTTTAGTCCACAAACATGCACGGATTTTGAATTAGAAGTCAAAAATAGCACTTTTGACCCTGAAAAGTGATATGGAGGTCATTTAATGGTATTATGATGAGTTTTACAACTTTTAAAAAATTTTGAATTTTTGGGCCCAGCCTGATTACGAGATTTCTTCTCTCTCTAGAAGACAACCCTGAACATAGAGGAATCTTGTCCCCTCTTCCCCCTTCACCCTAGTATTTTATAGGGTATATACTGTGGCCACCACCCTCTTCTGATTGGTCCATCACTAATCACTCTTTGAGCTAAAAGGCCCATCCAGGGTTCACCTTTTTTCCTAATGTAGATAGATAGATAGATAGATAGATAGATAGATAGATAGATAGACAGATAGATAGATAGATAGATAGATAGACAGATAGACAGATAGACAGATAGACAGATAGACAGATAGACAGATAGACAGATAGACAGATAGACAGATAGACAGATAGACAGATAAATAGATAGACAGATAGACAGATAGACAGATAGACAGATAGACAGATAGACAGATAGACAGATAGACAGATAGACAGACAGATAGATAGATAGATAGATAGATAGATAGATAGATAGATAGATAGATAGATAGATAGATAGATAGATAGATAGATAGATAGATAGATAGATAGATAGATAGATAGATAGATAGATAGATAGATAGATAGATAGATAGATAGATAGATAGATAGATAGATAGATAGATAGATAGATAGATAGATAGATAGACAGATAGATAGATACGTAGATAGATAGATAGATAGATATATACATACATACATACATACATACATACATACATACATACATACATACATACATACATACATACATACATACATACATACATACATACATACATACATACATACATACATACATACATACATACATAC
>CM035406.1:49283605-49298605 GCA_020310875.1 Ceratopteris richardii | reverse complement strand
ATGAAGCTTGGACTATTGAACCCTTGGAAAGCATAAAAGATTGAACCCTTGGATGATACATTCACAAGAGTCAATAATCATGTGAACCTAGTCTTATTGATTCTTACTTTTATCTCATGTAAAAGTCCATGTGATTTTATCAACAATGTAATCATACCTACTAGGCTAGAGTCGTGGAAAAATTAGATGATCTAGTTGAGGGAATATCTCCCTAAGTCTAGTGGAGAGAATCAAGGGAAGCTTTAATTTGAATTCAAATTCAAATTCATTCAAAAACTTCTATAAAAGTCAATGTAAAAGTCGCGGGTTAGTTACACTCTTCCCGAGGCTAATCCAAGCATATTTGTGAGAGTGTGAGAGCTACTACCTAGCCTACACCTCTGAGTACCATTGGGCATCATTCTACATGCCAATGGGAATGTACATTTGATAGTATCAATACATATACTCATAGTTTTTTACTCTGTGTTTTCTCTGAGTGACTACCTCCAAGTCTGTCAACTTCAACAGAGCATATCTCAAGATCTACTGAACCAAATTTGATGATCAAGGGCTCATTGGAACCAGCTCAAAGCATTCTACAACACTACAAAGTTTCAAGTCAATCTATTCAGCCAATTGGGAGAAATCGCTGTCGAAGTGATCACTGGTATATCTCTGTGTGATTCCTAAAAAGTCGGGGGTGTCCCTGATTTTGCTAAACATCATGCTCAGTGTATAGTTTGTCATTTGGAGTGATTTAACTTGATAATGGTAGCTTGTTAAGTTAATTTAATACTCCCAGAAGGAATTAAACCAATTGCAAGTGTGCTGGACACACTGAGCTTAGGACTGAGCAGGTGTCATTACAGGAATAGCAAGTTTTTTGGACTTATGAAGGTTCAAACTTATCTGTTTTGATTTGATCATTTCTCAATCACTTTGTAAAGCACATATATAGTTTCTTGGTGTCATTTGGAAGCTCAAGGAGTCTCCTAACCATATCTGAAGAAAAGAAAGGGCAGGTGTGAAGCAGGTCTAGCAGCACCACCTTGATCTTCTGATTGTACCCAGCCATCTCATCCAACAGTGGTATCAGAGCAAACAAGGTAATCATGGGTGATGGTTTCCCTTCCTTTATTGACAAATTGGATAGGAATAACTACCAGGCATGGTCATTAAGAATGAAGACTTATCTACAAGGGAGAAGCTTGTATGGATACATATCAGGAGATGAGGAGTTGCCCTCATTCAAAACCAGAGGCCTACCTACAAAGGATGAGCATGAGAGACTTAATTAATGGTGTGCTAAAGATGCTTTGGCAAGGTCATATCTTCTAAACTCTATCTCTGATTTTCTTCTACCTCATGTTAGGAACTGTAAGACTTCCCAAGAGACTTGGGAAACCTTGTCAACATACTTCTCATCAAGCACAAGGGCCAGAAAGAATCAGCTATGGATTGAGTTTACAACTCTTAGGAAACAATCAAAACAATGTGTTTCAGATTTTGTCACCAAAGTCAAAGATATAGCAGATCAACTTGCAAGTGTTGGAGAAGAGATTGAAGAAGAGCAAATTGTTAGACAAGTGATCAATGGACTCAAAGCAGATGACAAGTGGGAGAGCTTTACCACTGCAATGGACTTGTACATGGACATTCAAGCACCTGATCTAACAACTCTGATTGGACAACTCTTTACACATGAAGCCAAGATCACAAAGAATGGAGAGCAATCAAAAGGTAACAATCCCTCTGCCCTATATACAGATAAGAAGTCTAAAGACAAGGGTAAAAGTAAGAAAGTTGATGAAGAAGGATCCACCTCCCAAGCAAACTATGCAGGGAGAGGTAGATCATCTAGAGGTAGGGGCAGAGGAGGTAAGTCAGGTAGGGGGAGACCCTATAATCAATCTCCATGCAATATTTGTGGCTTGTCTAACCATACTACAGATGAATGCTACAAAAACTACAAGAACCAAAGAGGAAGAGGTCACCAAAGAGGAGGATACTCCCAAGGCAGAGGCAGATTCAATCAATCTCAAGGCTACCATGGCTACAACAATAATTACAACAATAACTACAACAATAACTACAATCACAATGGCAATTATCAAGGAGGATACAGGAACAGAAAGGATTACAACAATTATGCAGAGGATCAAGATGATTCCTTATTGATTATGAACATGACATCTAAGTCAGGTATCAATGATGATCATTTGTTCTATATTGACTCAGGTTGCTCTAACCATGTAGCTGGGAATGTTGCCTTACTCTCTGATTTGGAAGAACCTAAAGGCAAGCACCAAGTGCAGACAGGTGATGACACTAAACACTCAGTGGTTAAAGTAGGTAATGTCAAAACAAGTGATGGTAATCAAAATTTGCTAAGCAGAGTATTGTATGTCCCAACAATCACCAAGAATCTGATGAGTGTAGGTCAGATTGTTGAAAAAGGTCTACAGGTCAGGTTCACTCAACATGGTGCATATGTGGAGGATCCAAAACATGGATTCAGAAGGATAGCCAAGGGAGAGAAGTCAGGTAGATTGTTTACCTTTGAACTTGAGGATACTAAAAATATTGCTTTATACAACTATAGGGACCAAACCCTATCAGAATTGGAGATGTGGCACAAGAGATTGGGTCACATTGGAGAGAGAACCATAAAGCAGATGAGCAGAGATCAATGTGTGCTTGGGATACCTAATGTATCCAAGCAACACATGATATACAAGTGTGGGGCTTGTCAATTTGGTAAGTCACACAGGTTGCCATATACCAAGAAAGGATTTATGCATGAAGATTACTTGGAATTGGTGCATACAGATGTGTGGGGACCAAGCAAGGAGCCATCCATATCTGGGTCAAGGTACTATGTATCTTTTATAGATGATTATAGCAGATGGACTGTCTTGTACTTCATGAAACATAAAGATGAAGTATTTAATTGCTTCAAAAGGTATCTTGCATTAGTAGAGAATCAAACAGGTAGACATTTGAAGAGGTTAAGGTCTGATGGTGGTGGAGAATACTTCTCCAATGACTTTGAAGACTACTTGCAGGAAAGAGGCATCAAGAGGGAAATTACCACAAGGTACTCACCTGAACAAAATGGGGTAGCTGAAAGAAGAAATAGACTCATTGTGGAGACAGCTAGGTCTATGCTTAATGAGAAGAAACTACCAAATTATCTTTGGGCAGAGAGTGTATCTACTGCCACATACTTAATCAACAGGTTGCCATCAAAGACACTTGATGGAATGACACCCTATGAGGCTTGGCATGGTAAGAGACCATCTCTGGATCATTGCAAGATCTTTGGGTGTGTTGCATATGTGCATATTCCCTCACAGGTAAGGGGAAAGCTAGACCCTAAGGCTGAGAAGTGTATCTTTATTGGTTATGATTTGAATCAGAAAGGATACAGGTTCTATAACCCCTCAAACAAAGGCTTCAAGGTAAGCAGAGATGTCATCTTTGATGAAAATGATTCATGGTATGATAATGAGTGCAGGAAAGTGAGTTTACCTTATGATATGGAAGAAGACTTTCCAAAGCTTGTCAGGCAAGAACCAACTCAGAATGAGGACACAAGCTCAGATGATGAAGACACCATCAACATTGAAGAGTTCAAAGCTTGGAAATCCAAAGGGAAGATGAAGATGAAGCAACTTGAAGACAATCCAGAATCCTCAACTCAAGCTATGAGGAGATCTTCAAGGGAAAAGAAGAAACCTATTAGGTATGGATATGATACTTCACTTGTAACCAAGCACTCTGTATATCTTGCAAAGGATATCTTAAGTGAAGAACCAGGTACATTTGAGGAAGCTATTACTAAACCAGAATGGAAGGAAGCAATGGATGAAGAAATGGAGGCTCTCAAGGAGAGTGATACTTGGGACTTGGTACCCAAGAAGGACTCCATGAAGGTGATAGGATCCAGATGGATCTACAAACTCAAAAGGAACTCAGATGGTTCAATAAGCAGGTACAAAGCTAGGTTGGTGGCCAAGGGTTTTGCACAAACCCATGGCATTGATTATGAGGAGACATTTTCTCCTGTGGCAAAGATGCCAACTATCAGAATTATGGTGAGTGTAGCTGCATCCAAAAATTGGAACATGTACCAATTGGATGTAAAGAATGCATTCTTGAATGGATGGATATCTGAAGAGGTCTACATGTCACAACCACCTGGCTATGAGGATCCCAATAAGGTAAATCATGTTTGCAAATTGAAGAAAGCTCTGTATGGATTGAAGCAGGCACCTAGAGCATGGAACTATAGGTTGACAACCTATCTCTTGGATCAAGGATTTGTGATGAGTAAAGCAGATACTTCATTGTTTATAAAGAAGAACAATTCAAAGGTAATATACTTGTGTGTCTATGTTGATGACATCATTATTACAGGAAATGATGTTCAAGGAATTAGACACATCAAAGGTCAAATGATGAAGGAATTCAAGATCAATGATCTTGGATTATTGAAGTACTTCCTAGGGCTTGAATTGGTCTACACAAATTCAGGTATATTCATTACTCAGAAGAAATACATTCAGGACATGGTCAAGAAGTTTAATTTGCAGGAAGCTAAAGTCTCAAACATTCCTATGGAGGTCAACCACAAACTGAGTGCACATGAAGGAGAAGAACTCAAGGATATTACAGGTTACCAAAGTTTGGTAGGTAGTCTTAATTATGCTACCTTAACTAGGATTGATATTTCATATGGTGTTAGTGTACTTAGCCAATTTATGCATAAGCCAAGAGTACCACATTTGGAGGCAGCCAAGAAGATAGTAAAGTACCTAAAGGGAACACAAAATCATGGTTTGTATTATCCATATTCATCAGACATTGATATCAAGGTATACTCAGATGCAGATTGGGCAGGTTGCAAGGATGACAGGAGGAGTACATCTGGTTACATATGCTTTGCAGGTGATAAACCAATTTCTTGGTCATCCAAGAAACAACCCACAGTGGCTCTATCATCTACTGAGGCAGAGTACAGAGGGCTAGCCAATGCCACTCAAGAATCAATATGGTTGAAGTTACTCTATTCAGAATTGGGCCTATACACAAGGCCACCTATCATATTTGGTGATAACACAAGTTCACTTCATTTAGCTGCTAATCCTGTGTATCATGCTAGGACAAAACACATAGAGGTTCATTACCACTATGTGAGGGAGAAATTACTGAGCAAAGAAATCCAATTATCATATGTATCCACTAATATTCAATGTGCAGATTTGCTTACAAAAGCTTTGGATGGAAGCAAGCTATGCAGGTTTAAATCCATGATTGGATTACAGGATATCATTGAAGACTAAAGATGAAGACTCAAGCAAGTGTTTGGCTTGAGGGGGAGCTGTTGGTGCAAACAAGCCATAACACTTGGCATTGTTGTGTGCCTTTGAAGACCCAACATGAAGCTTGGACTATTGAACCCTTGGAAAGCATAAAAGATTGAACCCTTGGATGATACATTCACAAGAGTCAATAATCATGTGAACCTAGTCTTATTGATTCTTACTTTTATCTCATGTAAAAGTCCATGTGATTTTATCAACAATGTAATCATACCTACTAGGCTAGAGTCGTGGAAAAATTAGATGATCTAGTTGAGGGAATATCTCCCTAAGTCTAGTGGAGAGAATCAAGGGAAGCTTTAATTTGAATTCAAATTCAAATTCATTCAAAAACTTCTATAAAAGTCAATGTAAAAGTCGCGGGTTAGTTACACTCTTCCCGAGGCTAATCCAAGCATATTTGTGAGAGTGTGAGAGCTACTACCTAGCCTACACCTCTGAGTACCATTGGGCATCATTCTACATGCCAATGGGAATGTACATTTGATAGTATCAATACATATACTCATAGTTTTTTACTCTGTGTTTTCTCTGAGTGACTACCTCCAAGTCTGTCAACTTCAACAGAGCATATCTCAAGATCTACTGAACCAAATTTGATGATCAAGGGCTCATTGGAACCAGCTCAAAGCATTCTACAACACTACAAAGTTTCAAGTCAATCTATTCAGCCAATTGGGAGAAATCGCTGTCGAAGTGATCACTGGTATATCTCTGTGTGATTCCTAAAAAGTCGGGGGTGTCCCTGATTTTGCTAAACATCATGCTCAGTGTATAGTTTGTCATTTGGAGTGATTTAACTTGCTAATGGTAGCTTGTTAAGTTAATTTAATACTCCCAGAAGGAATTAAACCAATTGCAAGTGTGCTGGACACACTGAGCTTAGGACTGAGCAGGTGTCATTACAGGAATAGCAAGTTTTTTGGACTTATGAAGGTTCAAACTTATCTGTTTTGATTTGATCATTTCTCAATCACTTTGTAAAGCACATATATAGTTTCTTGGTGTCATTTGGAAGCTCAAGGAGTCTCCTAACCATATCTGAAGAAAAGAAAGGGCAGGTGTGAAGCAGGTCTAGCAGCACCACCTTGATCTTCTGATTGTACCCAGCCATCTCATCCAACAGTGGTATCAGAGCAAACAAGGTAATCATGGGTGATGGTTTCCCTTCCTTTATTGACAAATTGGATAGGAATAACTACCAGGCATGGTCATTAAGAATGAAGACTTATCTACAAGGGAGAAGCTTGTATGGATACATATCAGGAGATGAGGAGTTGCCCTCATTCAAAACCAGAGGCCTACCTACAAAGGATGAGCATGAGAGACTTAATTAATGGTGTGCTAAAGATGCTTTGGCAAGGTCATATCTTCTAAACTCTATCTCTGATTTTCTTCTACCTCATGTTAGGAACTGTAAGACTTCCCAAGAGACTTGGGAAACCTTGTCAACATACTTCTCATCAAGCACAAGGGCCAGAAAGAATCAGCTATGGATTGAGTTTACAACTCTTAGGAAACAATCAAAACAATGTGTTTCAGATTTTGTCACCAAAGTCAAAGATATAGCAGATCAACTTGCAAGTGTTGGAGAAGAGATTGAAGAAGAGCAAATTGTTAGACAAGTGATCAATGGACTCAAAGCAGATGACAAGTGGGAGAGCTTTACCACTGCAATGGACTTGTACATGGACATTCAAGCACCTGATCTAACAACTCTGATTGGACAACTCTTTACACATGAAGCCAAGATCACAAAGAATGGAGAGCAATCAAAAGGTAACAATCCCTCTGCCCTATATACAGATAAGAAGTCTAAAGACAAGGGTAAAAGTAAGAAAGTTGATGAAGAAGGATCCACCTCCCAAGCAAACTATGCAGGGAGAGGTAGATCATCTAGAGGTAGGGGCAGAGGAGGTAAGTCAGGTAGGGGGAGACCCTATAATCAATCTCCATGCAATATTTGTGGCTTGTCTAACCATACTACAGATGAATGCTACAAAAACTACAAGAACCAAAGAGGAAGAGGTCACCAAAGAGGAGGATACTCCCAAGGCAGAGGCAGATTCAATCAATCTCAAGGCTACCATGGCTACAACAATAATTACAACAATAACTACAACAATAACTACAATCACAATGGCAATTATCAAGGAGGATACAGGAACAGAAAGGATTACAACAATTATGCAGAGGATCAAGATGATTCCTTATTGATTATGAACATGACATCTAAGTCAGGTATCAATGATGATCATTTGTTCTATATTGACTCAGGTTGCTCTAACCATGTAGCTGGGAATGTTGCCTTACTCTCTGATTTGGAAGAACCTAAAGGCAAGCACCAAGTGCAGACAGGTGATGACACTAAACACTCAGTGGTTAAAGTAGGTAATGTCAAAACAAGTGATGGTAATCAAAATTTGCTAAGCAGAGTATTGTATGTCCCAACAATCACCAAGAATCTGATGAGTGTAGGTCAGATTGTTGAAAAAGGTCTACAGGTCAGGTTCACTCAACATGGTGCATATGTGGAGGATCCAAAACATGGATTCAGAAGGATAGCCAAGGGAGAGAAGTCAGGTAGATTGTTTACCTTTGAACTTGAGGATACTAAAAATATTGCTTTATACAACTATAGGGACCAAACCCTATCAGAATTGGAGATGTGGCACAAGAGATTGGGTCACATTGGAGAGAGAACCATAAAGCAGATGAGCAGAGATCAATGTGTGCTTGGGATACCTAATGTATCCAAGCAACACATGATATACAAGTGTGGGGCTTGTCAATTTGGTAAGTCACACAGGTTGCCATATACCAAGAAAGGATTTATGCATGAAGATTACTTGGAATTGGTGCATACAGATGTGTGGGGACCAAGCAAGGAGCCATCCATATCTGGGTCAAGGTACTATGTATCTTTTATAGATGATTATAGCAGATGGACTGTCTTGTACTTCATGAAACATAAAGATGAAGTATTTAATTGCTTCAAAAGGTATCTTGCATTAGTAGAGAATCAAACAGGTAGACATTTGAAGAGGTTAAGGTCTGATGGTGGTGGAGAATACTTCTCCAATGACTTTGAAGACTACTTGCAGGAAAGAGGCATCAAGAGGGAAATTACCACAAGGTACTCACCTGAACAAAATGGGGTAGCTGAAAGAAGAAATAGACTCATTGTGGAGACAGCTAGGTCTATGCTTAATGAGAAGAAACTACCAAATTATCTTTGGGCAGAGAGTGTATCTACTGCCACATACTTAATCAACAGGTTGCCATCAAAGACACTTGATGGAATGACACCCTATGAGGCTTGGCATGGTAAGAGACCATCTCTGGATCATTGCAAGATCTTTGGGTGTGTTGCATATGTGCATATTCCCTCACAGGTAAGGGGAAAGCTAGACCCTAAGGCTGAGAAGTGTATCTTTATTGGTTATGATTTGAATCAGAAAGGATACAGGTTCTATAACCCCTCAAACAAAGGCTTCAAGGTAAGCAGAGATGTCATCTTTGATGAAAATGATTCATGGTATGATAATGAGTGCAGGAAAGTGAGTTTACCTTATGATATGGAAGAAGACTTTCCAAAGCTTGTCAGGCAAGAACCAACTCAGAATGAGGACACAAGCTCAGATGATGAAGACACCATCAACATTGAAGAGTTCAAAGCTTGGAAATCCAAAGGGAAGATGAAGATGAAGCAACTTGAAGACAATCCAGAATCCTCAACTCAAGCTATGAGGAGATCTTCAAGGGAAAAGAAGAAACCTATTAGGTATGGATATGATACTTCACTTGTAACCAAGCACTCTGTATATCTTGCAAAGGATATCTTAAGTGAAGAACCAGGTACATTTGAGGAAGCTATTACTAAACCAGAATGGAAGGAAGCAATGGATGAAGAAATGGAGGCTCTCAAGGAGAGTGATACTTGGGACTTGGTACCCAAGAAGGACTCCATGAAGGTGATAGGATCCAGATGGATCTACAAACTCAAAAGGAACTCAGATGGTTCAATAAGCAGGTACAAAGCTAGGTTGGTGGCCAAGGGTTTTGCACAAACCCATGGCATTGATTATGAGGAGACATTTTCTCCTGTGGCAAAGATGCCAACTATCAGAATTATGGTGAGTGTAGCTGCATCCAAAAATTGGAACATGTACCAATTGGATGTAAAGAATGCATTCTTGAATGGATGGATATCTGAAGAGGTCTACATGTCACAACCACCTGGCTATGAGGATCCCAATAAGGTAAATCATGTTTGCAAATTGAAGAAAGCTCTGTATGGATTGAAGCAGGCACCTAGAGCATGGAACTATAGGTTGACAACCTATCTCTTGGATCAAGGATTTGTGATGAGTAAAGCAGATACTTCATTGTTTATAAAGAAGAACAATTCAAAGGTAATATACTTGTGTGTCTATGTTGATGACATCATTATTACAGGAAATGATGTTCAAGGAATTAGACACATCAAAGGTCAAATGATGAAGGAATTCAAGATCAATGATCTTGGATTATTGAAGTACTTCCTAGGGCTTGAATTGGTCTACACAAATTCAGGTATATTCATTACTCAGAAGAAATACATTCAGGACATGGTCAAGAAGTTTAATTTGCAGGAAGCTAAAGTCTCAAACATTCCTATGGAGGTCAACCACAAACTGAGTGCACATGAAGGAGAAGAACTCAAGGATATTACAGGTTACCAAAGTTTGGTAGGTAGTCTTAATTATGCTACCTTAACTAGGATTGATATTTCATATGGTGTTAGTGTACTTAGCCAATTTATGCATAAGCCAAGAGTACCACATTTGGAGGCAGCCAAGAAGATAGTAAAGTACCTAAAGGGAACACAAAATCATGGTTTGTATTATCCATATTCATCAGACATTGATATCAAGGTATACTCAGATGCAGATTGGGCAGGTTGCAAGGATGACAGGAGGAGTACATCTGGTTACATATGCTTTGCAGGTGATAAACCAATTTCTTGGTCATCCAAGAAACAACCCACAGTGGCTCTATCATCTACTGAGGCAGAGTACAGAGGGCTAGCCAATGCCACTCAAGAATCAATATGGTTGAAGTTACTCTATTCAGAATTGGGCCTATACACAAGGCCACCTATCATATTTGGTGATAACACAAGTTCACTTCATTTAGCTGCTAATCCTGTGTATCATGCTAGGACAAAACACATAGAGGTTCATTACCACTATGTGAGGGAGAAATTACTGAGCAAAGAAATCCAATTATCATATGTATCCACTAATATTCAATGTGCAGATTTGCTTACAAAAGCTTTGGATGGAAGCAAGCTATGCAGGTTTAAATCCATGATTGGATTACAGGATATCATTGAAGACTAAAGATGAAGACTCAAGCAAGTGTTTGGCTTGAGGGGGAGCTGTTGGTGCAAACAAGCCATAACACTTGGCATTGTTGTGTGCCTTTGAAGACCCAACATGAAGCTTGGACTATTGAACCCTTGGAAAGCATAAAAGATTGAACCCTTGGATGATACATTCTCAAAGCAGATGACAAGTGGGAAAGCTTTACCACTGCAATGGACTTGTACATGGACATCCAAGCACCTGATCTAACAACTCTGATTGGACAACTATTCACACGTGAAGCAAAGATCACAAAGAATGGAGAGCAATCAAAAGGTAACAATCCCTCTGCCCTATATACAGATAAGAAGTCTAAAGACAAGGGTAAAAGTAAGAAAGTTGATGAAGAAGGATCCACCTCCCAAGCAAACTATGCAGGGAGAGGTAGATCATCTAGAGGTAGGGGCAGAGGAGGTAAGTCAGGTAGGGGGAGACCCTATAATCAATCTCCATGCAATATTTGTGGCTTGTCTAACCATACTACAGATGAATGCTACAAGAACTACAAAAATCAAAGAGGAAGAGGTCACCAAAGAGGAGGATACTCCCAAGGCAGAGGCAGATTCAATCAATCTCAAGGCTACCATGGCTACAACAATAATTACAACAATAACTACAACAATAACTACAATCACAATGGCAATTATCAAGGAGGATACAGGAACAGAAAGGATTACAACAATTATGCAGAGGATCAAGATGATTCCTTGTTGATTATGAACATGACATCTAAATCAGGTATCAATGATGATCATTTGTTCTATATTGATTCAGGTTGCTCTAACCATGTAGCTGGGAATGTTGCCTTACTCTCTGATTTGGAAGAACCTAAAGGCAAGCACCAAGTGCAGACAGGTGATGACACTAAACATTCAGTGGTTAAAGTAGGTAATGTCAAAACAAGTCATGGTAATCAGAATTTGCTAAGCAGAGTATTGTATGTTCCAACAATCACCAAGAATTTGATGAGTGTAGGTCAGATTGTTGAAAAAGGTCTACAGGTCAGGTTCACTCAACATGGTGCATATGTGGAGGATCCAAGACATGGATTCAGAAGGATAGCCAAGGGAGAGAAATCAGGTAGACTATTTACTTTTGAACTTGAGGATACTAAGAACATTGCATTATACAACTACAAGGACCAAACTCTATCAGAATTGGAGATGTGGCACAAGAGATTAGGTCACATTGGAGAGAGGACAATAAAGCAAATGAGCAGAGATCAATGTGTGCTTGGGATACCTAATGTATCCAAGCAACACATGATATACAAGTGTGGGGCTTGTCAATTTGGTAAGTCACACAGATTGCCATATACCAAAAAAGGTTTTATGCATGAAGACTACTTGGAATTGGTGCATACAGATGTTTGGGGACCAAGCAAGGAGCCATCCATATCTGGATCAAGGTACTATGTATCTTTTATTGATGACTATAGCAGATGGACTGTCTTGTACTTCATGAAACATAAAGATGAAGTATTTAATTGTTTCAAAAGATATCTTGCATTAGTTGAGAATCAAACAGGTAGACATTTGAAGAGGCTAAGGTCAGATGGTGGTGGAGAATACTTCTCCAATGACTTTGAAGAGTTCTTGCAGGAAAGAGGCATCAAGAGGGAGATTACCACAAGGTACTCACCTGAACAAAATGGGGTAGCTGAAAGAAGGAATAGACTCATTGTGGAGACAGCTAGGTCTATGCTTAATGAGAAAAAATTACCAAATTATCTTTGGGCAGAGAGTGTATCTACTGCCACATACTTAATCAACAGGTTGCCATCAAAGACACTTGATGGAATGACACCCTATGAGGCTTGGCATGGTAAGAGACCATCTCTGGATCATTGCAAGATCTTTGGGTGTGTTGCATATGTGCATATTCCCTCACAGGTAAGGGGAAAGCTAGACCCCAAGGCTGAAAAGTGTATCTTTATTGGTTATGATTTGAATCAGAAAGGATACAGGTTCTATAACCCCTCAAACAAAGGCTTCAAGGTAAGCAGAGATGTAATCTTTGATGAAAATGATTCATGGTATGATAATGAGTGCAGGAAAGTTAGCCTACCTTATGATATGGAAGAAGACTTTCCAAAGCTTGTCAGGCAAGAACCAACTCAGAATGAGGACACAAGCTCAGATGATGAAGACACCATCAACATTGAAGAATTCAAAGCTTGGAAATCCAAAGGGAAGATGAAGATGAAGCAACTTGAAGACAATCCAGAATCCTCAACTCAAGCTATGAGGAGATCTTCAAGGGAAAAGAAGAAACCTATTAGGTATGGGTATGATACTTCACTTGTAACCAAGCACTCTGTATATCTTGCAAAGGATATCTTAAGTGAAGAACCAGGTACATTTGAGGAAGCTATTACTAAACCAGAATGGAAGGAAGCAATGGATGAAGAAATGGAGGCTCTCAAGGAGAGTGATACTTGGGACTTGGTACCCAAGAAGGACTCCATGAAGGTGATAGGATCCAGATGGATCTACAAACTCAAAAGGAACTCAGATGGTACAATAAGCAGGCACAAAGCTAGGTTGGTAGCCAAGGGTTTTGCACAAACCCAAGGCATTGATTATGAGGAGACTTTTTCTCCTGTGGCCAAGATGCCAACTATCAGAATTATGGTGAGTGTAGCTGCATCCAAGAATTGGAACATGTACCAATTGGATGTGAAGAATGCATTCTTGAATGGATGGATATCTGAAGAGGTCTACATGTCACAACCACCTGGCTATGAGGATCCCAATAAGGTAAATCATGTTTGCAAATTGAAGAAAGCTCTGTATGGATTGAAGCAGGCACCTAGAGCATGGAATTATAGGTTGACAACCTATCTCTTGGATCAAGGATTTGTGATGAGTAAAGCAGATACTTCATTGTTTATAAAGAAGAACAATTCAGAGGTAATATACTTGTGTGTCTATGTTGATGACATCATCATTACAGGAAATGATGTTCAAGGAATTAGACACATCAAAGGTCAAATGATGAAGGAATTCAAGATCAATGATCTTGGATTATTGAAGTACTTCCTAGGGCTTGAATTGGTCTACACAAATTCAGGTATATTCATTACTCAGAAAAAATACATTCAGGACATGGTCAAGAAGTTTAATTTGCAGGAAGCTAAAGTCTCAAACATTCCTATGGAGGTCAACCACAAACTCAGTGCACATGAAGGAGAAGAACTCAAGGATATTACAGGTTATCAAAGTTTGGTAGGTAGTCTAAATTATGCTACCTTAACCAGGATTGATATATCATATGGTGTTAGTGTACTTAGCCAATTTATGCATAAACCAAGAGTACCACATTTGGAGGCAGCCAAGAAGATAGTAAAGTACCTAAAGGGAACACAAAATCATGGTTTGTATTATCCATATTCATCAGATATTGACATCAAGGTATACTCAGATGCAGATTGGGCAGGTTGCAAGGATGACAGAAGGAGTACATCTGGTTACATATGCTTTGCAGGTGATAAACCAATTTCTTGGTCATCCAAGAAACAACCCACAGTAGCCCTATCATCTACTGAGGTAGAGTACAGAGGGCTAGCCAATGCCACTCAAGAAGCCATATGGTTGAAGCTACTATACTCAGAATTGGGTCTATATACAAGGCTACCTATCATATTTGGAGATAACACAAGTTCACTTCACCTAGCAGCTAATCCTGTGTATCATGCTAGGACAAAACACATAGAGGTGCATTACCACTATGTGAGGGAGAAATTACTTAGCAAGGAAATCCAATTATCATATGTGTCCACTAATATTCAATGTGCAGATTTGCTTACAAAAGCTTTGGATGGGAGCAAGCTATGCAGGTTTAAATCCATGATAGGATTGCAGGATATCATTGAAGACTAAAGATGAAGACTCAAGCAAGTGTTTGGCTTGAGGGGGAGCTGTTGGTGCAAACAAGCCTTAACACTTGGCTTTGATTTGTGCCTTGAAGACTCAACATAAAGCTTGGACTATTGGAACCTTGGAAGATTAAAAGATTGGACCCTTGAATGATACATTCACAAGAATCAATAACCATATGAACCTAGTCTTATTGATTCTTACCTTTTATCTCATGTAAAAAGTCTATGTGACTTTATCAACAATGTAATCACACCTACTAGACTAGAGTCGTGGAAAAGTTAGATGATTTAGTTGAGGGAATATCTCCCTAAGTCTAGTGGAGAGAATCAAGGGAACTTTAATTTG
>CM035406.1:49268605-49271105 GCA_020310875.1 Ceratopteris richardii | reverse complement strand
TGCAGATTCTTTAGGTGCAGTGGATGAAGATATTGAAGAAGATAAATTGGTAAGACAAATTCTCACAGGGCTAAGAGGAGATGAGAAGTGGAAGCCTTTTATTTTGTCTACATAACTTTCATTAGATCACTTCACTCCTGATTTGAATCAATTGTTAGGTCATATGCTAACTTTTGAGAATGATATCAAAGGAGATGTTGATAAGAGTGCAGGTCATGCAATGTACTCTAAAGACAAGAAGAAAGCTAACAAAGGGAAGCAACAATCAGGTGAAGAAGAAGGTACTTCAAACCAAGCAAATTTCATAAGAGGAAAAGGAAATGGCAGAAGTAGAGGAAGAGGCAGAAATAACAAAGATAATGCAAGAGCTTGTTGGATATGTGGTAAGACCAATCATCTATCTCATGATTGTTGGCATAATAATCAAAATAATGGTAATTATCAGAACTTTAATCAAAGAGCAAGAGGTGGTAGATTTCAGAGAGGAAACTTCAGAGGTAGAGGTGGTAGGAATTCTTTTGGAAGAGGTGGAGGAAGAAGCTTCCAAAATCAATCCTATAATAACACCTACTACAACTATGCATCAGATCAAAAGGAGGATTCGACTCTCATTATGAATGCAACATATGAAACCTCACATGAGGACATGAGAGTGTTCTACATTGATTCAGGATGTAGTAATCATTTAAGTGGAAATATTGCTTTGATGACTGATCTAGATCATAATGCAATTAACCATACAGTTCAGACAGGTGATAATACAAAGCATAAGGTAAAGTCAATTGGTTCAGTCAAAGCTAAAGATGGGAGCACTCTTCTGAGTAAGGTTCTTTATGTTCCCACAATTCCAAAGAATTTGATCAGTGTAGGTCAAATTGTGGAAAAAGGATATGAGGTAAGATTCACTAATGATGGAGTCTATGTTGAAGACCCTAGTCAAGGGTATAAACAGGTTGTTACAGGAAAGAAAGAAGGAAGGCTCTTCACATTGAAGGTACAAGGAAATGTTGGACATGCTATGTTCACATATGGAGAGCAGAAGGTGTCAGAATTGGATCTTTGGCACAAAAGACTTGGACACTTCAATGAAAGAGGTATCAAAGACATGATTAATAATGATTCAGTGCTTGGATTGCCTAACATTGCAGGTCAACACATGACATACAGATGTGAGGCATGTCAATTAGGTAAGGCTCATAAGCAATCCTATTCCAAGCATGGGTTTATGTATTCAGAAAGACTTGAATTGGTGCATACAGATGTGTGGGGTCCTTCAAAGGACTTTAGTATAAATGGTTCAAGATATTATGTCATATATGTTGATGATGCTACCAGATGGATCACAATTTATGTGATTAAAGAAAAGTCAGAAGTGTTTAATACATTTAAACACTATCATGCATATGCAGAAAGGATTACAGGTCAAAAATTGAAGAGACTAAGGTCAGATGGAGGGGGAGAGTATTTTTCAAATGAATTCAATGATTACTTGTGGAATGCAGGTATAAAGAGAGAAGTTACTTGCAGGTACTCTCCTCAACAAAATGGTGTAGCAGAAAGGAGAAATAGGACTCTTGTTGAGTTTGCAAGGTCCATGATGAAAGAGAAGAATTGTCCAAATTATTTGTGGGCAGAGGCTGTAAATACAGCTACTTATTTGGTCAATAGATTGCCTTGTAAAGCTTTGCAAGGTATGACACCATATGAAGCTTGGTGGGGTAAGAAACCTACCTTGGATCATTGCAGAATATTTGGATGCTTGGCATATGCATATGTGCCATCTCAATTGAGGCATAAGTTGGAGCCTAAGGCAGAAAAGTATGTGTTTATTGGTTATGATGATAAGCAAATGGGATACAGGTTGTGGAGTCCATCCACAAAGCAATTCCTTGTATCCAAGGATGTTACATTTGATGAGCAAGGTACTTGGTATGCATGTAAATATAATATACATGCAGATGTTGAAGAAGTAGTGGATCAAAGAAAAGGTAAGGCAAAGATTCAATTAGTTGATGAAAGTGAGAATAATGAAGTACATGTTGAAGTTGAAGAGAGGCCAAGATTTGATCCAGAATGTGATGAACCAGAGACTTCAAAAAGTGCAGAAGTTAGGAGGTCATCTAGGCACAAATGGCAACCTACAAGGTATAGCTATGACACTTCATTCTTGACTACTAAAGATTATGCTTATTTGGTAAAAGCAGATGAAGATCCATCTACATATGATGAAGCCAAAGGCAAGAGAAATTGGGAAGAAGCCATGCAAGAGGAGTATGATGCATTGATAGAGAATCAGACTTGGGATCTGGTTCCTAAACCTAATAGTCAGAAAATCATTGGTTGTAAGTGGGTTTATAAAACCAAAAGATTTGCAAATGGAAGTGTGTCTAGGTACAAAGCCAGACTTGTTGTGAAAGGGTATGCACAGACATATGGAGTGGACTATGATGAGACCTATAGTCCTGTGGCAAAAATGACAACCATCAGAACTCTCATAGCA
>CM035406.1:49241105-49256105 GCA_020310875.1 Ceratopteris richardii | reverse complement strand
TAGAAGGGCAAAGATAAATGTGTTGGATTTTGAGGTATATGGAAGCACACAAATAGCACAAGGAAGAAGAGGAATCTTGGAGCACACCAAAACACTGATTGAATTACAAAGTGAATGTACAAATATAAGCAACACATTATGGTTATAGGTGTATATGCAAGCCGAGGGGGGAAAAGCTCCTAAAGAGGGAAAAAAAGTACCCTGATGGTCCTAAGTGTGTTCACACATATTACTACCAAAATATAACAACAAATCCCCATCGAGAGTGATGTCATGAAGAAGGAGCTGGCACTCATGTACAAGGAAGTGCCAAACTATGTGGAAAGAGATCAATCCACAAAAGGAAGTAAGCCCAAAGCTTTGGAGCAAGCTTCAAACTTCTCCCTAGGTAGAGCCTTTGTGAAAATTTCTACAATGTTATCCTATGTGGAAAATGTTGGGTGTGTGTAGAAGTGCAAGAGACACACGAGAAGCACACACAAGGAGCACAAATGCAACAAGACACACAGAGAAGACAATGGCTGGAATAGCTCTCTCTATTGATGATGAACTGAACTAAAGTAAGAGCTGAATATCCCTAAGTACAAAGTACCACCACATATGAGAGTATCAAGTATGTGGTAACATGGGGAAAAAACCTTTAGCCAATACTAGAGTAAAAAGTGCCCATGTATAGGAAAAAGGTTCACATCAAAGCTACTCGAGGATCACATAAGTATAACAAACCCCCCTTGAGCGAATGATGTGGACACATACAGGGAGTGGCAGATTAGCCCCCACAAGGTAACAAGCCTAAAGCTTTGCAAAAGCTTCAAACTTTTCCCGTGGAAGAGCTTTGGTGAATATGAATGCCACATTATCTTGTGTAGGCACATATACCAAATCAATATCTCCTGCATGAAGGCACTCTCTCACATAGTGATAATGCACCTCAATATGTTTGGTCCATGCATGAAACACTGGGTTTTGTGCAACAGCCAAAGCACTCTGACTATCAGTGAGAATATGTGTAGCAACATCAATCTCCATGCAAAGATCCATCAATAGGCGTCTCAGCCATATACACTCCACTGTAGCTGTGAAAATTGCCCTGTACTCAGCTTCACAACTTGATGTCGCCACTGTAGGTTGCTTCTTAGTCAACCAAGATATGCATGAGTCTCCAAGGAAAAAGCAATTACCACTAGTGGACACGCGAGTATCATAACAATCAGCCCAATCACTGTCCGTAAAAGCATGCAAGCATGGCTGGATATCTCTGCCATAAAAGAGACCTAATCTCAAAGTGCCTCGGAGATATCTAAACACACATTTCACTACTTGCCAATGCTTAGTGTCAGGGCTATGCATGAATCGACTCAAATAGGAAACTGCATATTGTATATCTTGTGAAGAGAGATGGTAGATGCAATCCAAAGATGAGTAGGTGCTGCTACAACCAGCTTCCCACCAGCCAACTGAGACTTCAGAGTTGATTAGTAGACCCTTTAAGCTTCCTAAATCCACCAAAATATCATCCAAGTACTTTGGAACATGTATCCCAAAAGTTTAAGTCAAGACAGACTAGTTGCGAAATGACTAGCTCCCAAAACTTGCTATTTTTGGACATACACCTGCTGGAAAAAATGAACAGTGTTCTCAACCTGGTAGGAATTAGAAAACTTCCTTTTGAACATAGCAAATAGACTTAGTAAGCTTCCCAATCCAAGTTAAAACACTTCAAATGATGGACTGAGCACTGAGAACAAGTTTCATCAATTTCTGGAACATGCCCATCATTCTCGGGGCTCTGCAGAGATAGACCAGTGAGCAGTAAAATGCTAATATCTCCAAAACTATAAATCCAATGACCTTGAAAATTGATAAACAGAAAATAGACAGTAAGAGCTATCCAACGCACATTAAATCACTGAAAAAGGATCAGTATAACTCGAGATATGACCTTCTAAAGGTACTGCTCTAAGTGAGTATAGCAGAGAACAAAACAGAGGAGTAGATGATAATAAATGTATAGATTCACATATGATTACAACCACATTTGCAATGAATCTTTGCACAATGGGAGTATAATGATAGAGCTATGGAGTAAGCTCTTCAATCTCTACAAAATGACATGAAGTGGTCACGTACAAGGCTTGCTAATCGCCTCTTCCTTCTTGCTCTTTTTATAGCTATTCTTGGAGGGAGTTTTGAATTCGAATTCGAATGGCTCCACCTAAAAGTGATCCCCAAAGTTAAGAGATATTCCCTCAGCTCAAAAATTCATGATTTTGGTAGTTAGAGCCACGAAATTGCTTTTACATCATGCATGAGGTAAGCCATCCTTTTCCTTTTTCTTTTTTCAATTACAAGAGATAAAAATGAACTCTTTTACAAGAGGTGTTCACATGACTACTCATGTGACTTACAAATGAGGATGATATCAAATATATCAAGCATGCAGGCTTGGGTAAAATGCACCAACAGTTCCCCCTCAAGCCTAACATGCTTGGCCTTCAAATAAGTCTTCAATTGTCCTTGATTTCCTGCAAGCCAATCATCAACTTGAATCTACTTAATTTTATACCATCAAGAGCTTTAGTCAACATGTCGGCACATTGCATATCTATAGAGACATAGGATAGTTGAATATCCTTGCTCATTAGCTTCTCCCTTACGTAATGGTAGTGGACTTCAATATGCTTGGTTCTAGCATGGTATACCGAATTAGCTGCTAGATGTAGTGAGCTTGTGTTGTCACCAAAAATGTGAGGTGTTGAAGAATGAAGTCCAAGATCTATGTACAAAGACTTTAACCACATGATTTCTTGAGTTGCATTAGCCAAACCTCTATATTCGGCTTTGGTAGAAGATAATGCCACGGTTGGTTGCTTCTTCGATGACCAAGAAATGATTTTTGAACCTGCAAATGATATATATCCTGATGTGCTTCTTCTATCATCTTTAGATCCGGCCCAATCTGCATCTGAGTAGACCTTTAGCTCAATATCTGAAGTAAATGAATAAAACAAACCTTCATTCATGGTCCCCTTTAGGTACTTGAGGACTCTCTTGGCCGCTTCTATATGTGGTCTTCTCGGCTTATGCATAAACTGACTCAATATGCTAACACTATAGCATATATCCACCCTTGTGAGTGTTGCATAGTTCAAACTTCCAACCAAGCTTTGATAGCTTGTGATGTCTTCAATTGGCTCTCCTTCATAAGCACTAAGCTTATGATTTTGCTCCATAGGTGTACCTGCACACTTGGTATTTTCCATCTTGAACTTGACAAGCATGTCATGGACATACTTCCTTTGTGTGATGTATATACCTGAATCTGTGTAGATTAACTCCAATCCAAGAAAATAAGTGAGTGGTCCGAGGTCACTTATTTTGAACTCCTCCTTCATTTGACTCTTTACCTGTTTGATTCCTTCAAGATCATTGCCTGTGATAATAATATCATCAACATACACACATAAATAGATCACTTCAGATCCATTCCTCTTTATGAACAAAGAGGTATCCGCCTTGCTAGCTTTGAATCCTTGGTCCTGCAAATAAGTCACAAATCTGAAATTCCAAGCTCTTGGAGCTTGCTTCAATCCATACAAAGCTTTCTTTAGTTTGCATACATAGTTAGGATGATGTGCATCCTCATATCCAGGAGGTTGTGCCATATACACTTCCTCAGAAATCCATCGATTCAAGAAAGCATTCTTTACATCAAGTTGATAAAGATTCCAATTTCTAGATGTAGCAAGACTAATGAGAACCCTAATTGTAGGCATTTTTGCAACAGGAGAGAAAGTCACCTCATAATCAATACCATGGGTTTGAGCAAACCCTTTAGCAACTAACCTTTCTTTGTGTCTATTTATACTTCCATCTGGATTCCTCTTGATTTTGTATATCCATCGAGATCCGATTATCTTCATAGATGGCTTGTTAGGTACAAGCTCCCAAGTGTCATTCTCCTTCAAGGCTTCCATTTCTTCATCCATTTCATCTCTCCAAGATTTCTTGCTTTGTGCTTCTTCAAATGTGGTAGGTTCTTCATTGGTTGAATCCTTTGCAATGTAGATTGAGTGCTTGGTGACCAAAGAAGTATCATAACCAAACCTCTCTGGTTTCTTCTTCTCCCTTGAAGACCTTCTAAGTGGTTGATGTGAGCTCTTGGGTCCATATGTAGCATCCTGCATCTTTGCTTTTCCTTTGTTCTTCCATAGTTTTAGTCTTTCCAAGTCTTCTAGGTCAATCTCCGAATCACTTTCTTCAATCTACTTTGGCTCCTTTGGTTGAAGTGATGGAAAATCTTCATCCAAGTCATAAGGCAGCTTCACTTTCCTGTCATCATCAAACCATGATTTGTTTTCATCAAAAATTACATCTCTACTCACAGAAAATCCTTTATTGGTTGGATTGTACAATCTATATCCTTTTTGGTTTTGATCATAACCAATGAATACACACTTCTCTGCCTTGGGATCCAATTTCCCTCTTACTTGAGAAGGAATGTGAGCATAGGCTAAGCATCCAAAGATTTTGCAATGCTCTAGACTTCTTCCATTCCACACTTCATATGGAGTGGTTCCATCTAGTGACTTAGATGGAAGTCTATTTATGAGATATGTGGTTGTAGACACAGCCTCTGCCCATAGGTAGTTTGGCAATCCCTTTTCGTTGAGCATGGACCTTGCTGCTTCGACAATGGCTCTGTTCCTCCTCTCTGCTACACCATTGAGTTCAGGTGTATACCTTGTAGTGACTTCCCTTTTAATGCCTCTTTCATGCAAGAAGGCATCAAATTCAGAAGAGAAGTATTCTCCTCCACCATCTGATCTGAGTCGTTTCAAAGTCCTACCTGTTTGGTTTTCAACAAGAGCAATATACTTCTTAAAGCAATTAAACACTTCATCCTTGTGCTTCATGAAAAACAAAATGGTCCACCTGCTACAATCATCTATGAAAGACACATAATATCTTGAGCCTGATATAGATGGCTCCTTACTTGGACCCCACACATCCGTGTGCACTAGATCCAAAGGATTTTGATACATATATCCTTTCTTATTGAAAGGTTGTCTATGAGCCTTGCCGAGTTGACAAGCTTCACACTTATAAATCATGTGTTGCCTTGTGATATTAGGCAAACCAAGTACACTTTGGTCCCTGCAAATCTGTTTGAGTGTCCTCTCACCAATGTGAGCAAGCCTTTTGTGCCATATCTCTAACTCTGTTAGAGTTTGAGATCCATAGCTAAACAAAGCTATGTTCTTTGTATCTTCCACTTCAAAAGTGAAAAGCCTTCCTGTCTTTTCTCCTTTGGCAATCCTTCAAAAGCATTGCCTTGGGTCTTCAACATATGCTCCAAATCGATTGAATCTAACCTGCAATCCTTTTTCAACAATCTGTCCAACACTTATTAAATTTTTGGTAATTGTAGGGACATACAAGACTTTGCTTAAGACGTTCATATTCCCATCTGCTGTCTTCACATTACCTATCTTCTCCACTGAGTGCTTTGTGTCATCTCCTGTCTGCACTTCATGCTTGTTATGAGGATCTTCCAAATCAGAAAGTAAAGCCACATTTCCTGCTACATGGTTCGAGCATCCCGAATCAATGCACAATATGTGATCATCATCCTTACCCTTCTTCGCTGATAAATTCATAATCAATAATGAATCTTCTTGATTTTGGTCCTCTACCAAGTTATTGTAATCTATTCTTCCTCTATGGCCACTTTGATAGTTGTTGTTGTTGTTGTAATTGTTGTTGTAGTAGTTGTTGTTGTTGTAGCCTCCATTGTATCTGCCTCTATTTGATCCATAGCCACCTCTATTGAATCCTCTTCCTCTTGAGTTCCTCGGGTTCCTGAAACATTCTTCAGTAGTATGGTTAGATAAGCCACATATGTTGCAAGGTTGAGATGATTGGAATCTCCCCCTGCCTTGCTTTCCACCTCTGCCTCTTCCTCTCTACCTGCAAAGTTTGCTTGGAAAGAGCTACCTTCATCTTCATTCTTCCTATTCTTTGACTTGTCCTTGACCTTAGCTTTATCAAAATATAAGGCAGAAGTTTGATTACCTCTTGAGGACTCACCACCTTTGCTAATCTTTGGTTCATGAGTGAAGAGTTGGCCCATGAGTGTGTTGAGGTGGGGTACATGCATATCCATGTATAAATCCATGGCTGTTGTGAATGACTCCCACTTGTTGTCTGCTTTGATTCCATTCATGATTTGTCTTATGATTTGCTCCTCTTCAATTACCTCTCCAATGCTTCCAAGTTGGTCGGAAATCTCCTTCATCTTTGTGACATAATCAGTCACATTTTTCTTTGGGCTTTTCTTCATTGTTGTGAACTCCATCCACAATTGGTTCTTCCTTGCTCGAGTGTTGGAAGAGAAGAAAGAAGTAAGTGCATTCCAGGTCTCTCTTGATGTCTTGCATCCCTTGACATGAGGTAAAAGAAAATCAGAGATTGAGTTTAGAATATAGGACCTTGCAAGTGCATCCTTCGAACACCAATTCGAAAGTCCTTCCACTTCTTCATGTGATGGTTGCCCTTTGTTCCTCATGGTTGGCATTGCTTCATCTCCGGATATGAATCCATATAGATTCCTCCCTTGAAGGTAAGCCTCCATCCTTAGAGACCATGCCGGGTAGTTGTTTCGATCCAATTTGTCAATTGTTGATGGAAATCCATCTCCCATGTTGCTTGACTATGCTCTGATACCACTGTGAAGAGAGATGGTGGATGCAATCCAAAGATAAGTAGGTGCTGCTACAACCAGCTTCACACCAGCCAATTGAGACTTCAGAGTTGATTAGTAGACCCTTTAAGCTTCCTAAATCCACCAAAATATCATCCAAGTACTTTGGAACATGTATCCCAAAAGTTTAAGTCAAGACAGACTAGTTGTGAAATGACTAGCTCCCAAAACTTGCTATTTTTGGACATACACTTGCTGGAAAAAATGAATAGTGCTCTCAACCTGGTAGGAATTAGAAAAATTCCTTTTGGGCATAGCAAATAGACTTAGTAAGCTTCCCAATACAAGTTAAAACACTTCAAATGATGGATTGAGCACTGAGAACAAGTTTCATCAATTTCTGGAACATGCCCACCATTCTCGGGGCTCTGCAGAGATAGACCAGTGAGCAGTAAAATGCCCATATCTCCAAATCTATAAATTCAATGACCTTGACAATTGATATGCAAAAACTAGACAGTAAGAGCTATCCAACGCACGTTAAATCACTGAAAAAGGATCAGTATAACTCGAGATATGACCTTCTGAAGGTATTGCTCTAAGTGAGTATAGCAGAGAACAAAACAGAGGAGTAGATGATAATAAATGTATAGATTCAAATATGATTACAACCACATTGGCAATGAATCTTTGCATAATGGGAGTAGAATGATAGATCTATGGAGTAAGCTCTTCAATCTCTACAAAATGACATGAAGTGGTCACGTACAAGGCTTGCTAATCGCCTCTTCCTTCTTGATCTTTTTATAGCTATTCTTGGAGGGAGTTTTGAATTCGAATTCGAATGGCTCCACCTAAAAGTGATCCCCAAAGTTAGGAGATATTCCCTCAACTCAAAAATTTGTGATTTTGGTAGTTAGAGCCACGAAATTGCTTTTACATCATGCATGAGGTAAGCCATCCTTTTCCTTTTTCTTTTTTCAATTACAAGAGATAAAAATGAACTCTTTTACAAGAGGTGTTCACATGACTACTCATGTGACTTACAAATGAGGATGATATCAAATATATCAAGCATGTAGGCTTGGGTAAAATGCACCAATATATCTGGCCTTGTGTTGCATGCATATATAAGACATCCCACAGCTTGTTGATAAAGAGAAGTGTCAAATGCATCACTAGAAACCTCAACTGTGAACCTGAATCGTGTCTCAACTAGTGTGGAAACAGGTTTGCAATCCTCAAAGACAAAACACTGAAGTAGTTTTTCAACATACTTTGCTTGATGCATAACAATTCCCCCCTCAACGGATACAAACTGGATGCCAAGATAGTAGCTCAAAAGACCAAAATAAGTGACATCAAAAGTATGCTGCAAATCAACCATAAGAATGTCAAGTTTTGCATCACATGACCCAGTCAAGAGTATGTCATCGACATAAAGAACAAGCACTATAAGATGAGCCCCATTTTTGTGTACATAGAGTGTGCTTTCAATTGAACTACATGTGAAGCCAAGAGCAACCAAGTGCTTATGTATTTTATCATACCATGCACATGGAGCTTGCTTGAGACCATACAAGGCTTTATGCAAGCGACAAACCATATGCTCTTTCCCTTTCATAGAAAATCCAGGAGGTTGCTTCACATAAACCTCTTCTTGCAAATCACCATTCAAGAAGGCTGCTTTTATGTCCAATTGATGCACTTTCCAACCTCGATGGGCAGCCAACACAACCACGGTATGAATGGTAGTCATGCGTGAAGTAGGTGCAAATGTTTCCTCATAATCAATGCCATATTGTTGCACATATCCTTTGGCAACCAATCTACCTTTGTAGCGATCAATGCTACCATCAGATTTTCTCTTAATCTTATAAACCCACTTTGTACCAATAACATTCTTTCCTTTTGGCAATTCACATAACTCCCAAGTACCATTCCTATGTATGGAATCCATTTCTACTTGCATAGCATTCATCCATTGTGGATTGTCACATGCACCTTCAAAAGAAAGTGGCTCTTCATTACATGCTATAGCAATAAGGGAATAATCCACAAAATTACTTGATGCATAGTGAGAGCTTGATCTTGTTCTACCAAATAAAGGTGCACTCAATTTGTTGTCCTGCAAAGTTTGTTTCAACCACTTTGGCATAGTTTGTGCACTCTTGATAGACATGCGTTCATTATGTAAAACATCTTCAATATGTACATCATGCGTGGGTTGAATTTCATGCTCATTTTCAGCCATAATTTGATAATTTTTGGCTGAAAATTTTCAGCCATGTTTGGCTGGAAATTCTCTACATTTTCAGCTCTATTTGTCTGGAATTTTTCATCCCTTTGAACCTCAGTTGGCTGATCTACATGGCCATAGTCAAGTGCACCATTTTGAAACAAAGGCATGAGTGTATCGAACACATCTTGTGAGCTAACTATTGGCTGTTTTTTGCATTCAAGTAAAGGGAAAACTGAATTTTCAGCAAATACCACATCTCGACTCACAATAATTGTGTTTGTCAATGGATGGTACAAATGATATCCCTTACTTTCAGCACTATAACCAACAAATATACATTTCTTTGCCTTGTCATCAAGTTTGTGACGTTGTTGTGATGACACAAGAGCATATGAAACACACGCATATGACTAACCATAGGCTTATGACCATTCCAAGACTCATAAGGAGTGATGACTGTTAGTATATGATCAATGTCTACCCCTCATGATTGTATGCACATTTTGTAAGGCCCCTTTATGAGGAGAAGCCAAGCATGCATTACCCAATTGATGGGAATCCCAACTTGAATGTTGGATGAAGGTCATATTGGACCATGTAAGATATTATAAGGAAAGGGAGTTATCAGGGTCCCCAATTGTGGGGTCGGGGGCAGCGGTGAGCAGCCCCGGCTGGGGGGTCCAAGGGGGCCAGCGGGACCCCTGTGCTGGCCCCCTGGTGGGGGTCCGGGGGCAGCGCCCCCGGCGCGACGGTAAAGGGAATATTCCATGGAATATTCCCTATCGGAGTCAGAAATCATTTATATTTGTTAGGTCGGTTCAACCAGTCTAAGCCGTGTATGGCAATTACGCGGGCGGTGGCCGCCCACGCTCTACCGCCCATGTATAGCCGTCCATGGCAGGCCACCCATGATCCTATATATACATGACTTCTGCACTACCTAAGACACTGAGTTGAGCCAGCATACCTCTACCTTGTATCTCCCTATCTAGAGTTGTCTAGATCACCATTTAAGCTCTACCTTGAGAGCGCACGGGTGGACAACGCCATCATCTTTGTACTTGCTGCTAGTAGAAAATTGTTGAGATTCTCCTATATCTGTTATCTTCTCTGCTATTGCTCCTGTGTTATATTGCGTAACTATTGTCTTACAATGACTCTCAATGCTTTTGTAGGGAAGCGATTCAACACATAGTTTGCACACATGATCGCTTCCATCCAAAACTTATTAGGAAGATGCCTTCCTTTAACCATACATCGTGCCATTTCAAG
This sequence comes from Ceratopteris richardii, assembly GCA_020310875.1. Taxonomy (NCBI): domain Eukaryota; kingdom Viridiplantae; phylum Streptophyta; class Polypodiopsida; order Polypodiales; family Pteridaceae; genus Ceratopteris; species Ceratopteris richardii. Next base: position 49,245,888 of record CM035406.1, on the reverse strand, counting down.
TACAGTTCTATTTTTACGCTTGGCAACACCATTTTGCTGACGTGTATATGGCACCATACATTGGTGTGAAATACCTCGTTCACAAAGAAAAGCATTAAACTCATGTGACATGTATTCACCACCACGATCTGTGTGTAGAGTCAAAAGCTTTTGTGAAGAAAAATTTTCAACCATAGCAAAAAATGCTTTGAAGCAAGAAAATACCTCATTCTTTGCTTTGATAGGATATACCCATGTATGGCAAGTAGCATCATCAATGATGGTAACAAAATATACATGCTTCCCAAAAGATGGAGTCTTGACAGGACCACATACATCACTATGAACAACCTACAATTTTCTTGTAGTGTGTGTATGACTATCTTTTGGAAAAGAAGCACGATGCATTTTTCCAAGAATGCAACCTTCACATACATGCTTTTCAATGGACTCAAGTGTAAGCAAACCAATAACCTTCTTTTGCAAGTAAAGCAAACTATTGAAGTTCAAGTGACCAAAACGAGCATGTCAAAGCTCCATTTCAACCATGGAAGAAGTATGAGCAACTAAGGCATTCGAGGCAACCCTCTTGTATGTATCCATGCGATACAAACCATTACATAATGTACCGGACATCATGATAACATCACCATTGTTGAAATCATGAACCATACACTTATCATCAACAAAATGTACATGAAGTCCCGTTTGGCAATCAACGGAACTGAAATTAAGTTCTTCTTGATATCGGGCACATACAATGCATTTTTCAAAAGAATCACACCTCCATTTGCAGTCGTAAGCTCAATTTCTCCTACTCCAATGATAGGATAAGAGGCATTGTTTGCACACACCACATGTCCTCCTTTAGGTGCATCTTTCAAAGAGGCAAAAAATATTTTGCATGATGTTATGTGCTTTGAAGCACCACTATCAAAGAACCAATCCGAATCAGCCTCACTCACAACCATACATTTAGAATGCAAAGAAGCATCATAATGACATGTAACAACACATGCCCAAATATCTTGAGCCATGTTAGCTTCATCATTCTTTACATTTGCTGAATTTTCAGCAATAGACATGCGTGATTCCTTCTTCTTTTCATTGCGTTTAGCAAGCTTTCTACACTCATCAATAGTATGCCAGCCTTTCGGCAATATTTTCATCTCTTCTTCTTTTGCAAATTACTATCATTAGAGGAATGAGTGGAAGACGAAGCTTGAGGCTTTGGTTTTGATGAATGCAAAGCTGAACCATACTTGCTTTTCCCCTTTTGTGAGATAGCAAGTGCTTACGTTCCCTCAATCAAACCACTCCTATTCACTCTAGATTTCTCTTCTTGCAAAAGAAGAGACACAACCTCATCAAATGCATACATATTTGGATTCCCTTTTGCAACCAAATGGAGTGTAGTAGAAAATCTTTGAAAAGATTCTGGCAATCCTTTCAACAATGTAGAAATGAGTGATGCATCCGGAATGATCTCATCTATGTTTGCCAATTGCTCTTTCAAGTCCTTGATGCGTGTCACATACACATCCACCGACTCATTTTCAGCCATGCATACATCCTCAAGTTGCTTCCTCAAGTATGCAACATGTGCTTCATTATGCATGGCATACAAAAAAGCAAGTGTGTCCCATGCTTGTCGTGATGTAGAGCATGAACGAATGTGTGGAACTATATGACGCTTCACAGAAAGTGCAATCAAAGCATGAGCTTGAGCATCTTTTCCATCCCATATAAGCTACTCCTATGTAGGTGGAGAAGGAGAAACCACTGTAGTTGAAGAAGAAGCTCCATCTCTGACAGTAGACTATGAAGTAGAAGTACTTGCGGGTCTTCGATCTACATCTACCCCCATTTAGATGTCAATCTCCTCAAGCTCCCTTGCATCATGTCTCAGACTAAAAGAATCTTCGTTCATCATTTTAGCAATAATAGGTCTCCTTGCCTGGCTTCGGAGAAAGCGGTGAAAGATATTCAACTCTTGTTCACTCAGTATAGGAAGCAAGCTAAAGAGTATAGGGCCAAAAGAAGAGAGTCTCTCATGGAGAAGTTGAAATCTCTAGATGTTTCTTCTCAAGAGTATCAAAATCTTATCTTGAGATTGAGCAAGGAGAGATATCTTGAAGCTAGTTACTCTCTTGCCTCATCAAAAGAGTTTTGGAGTGGAAAAATTGATAGAAATAACAAGCATATGTTCTCTCTGTTGAAAAGAAGTAAAGTTAGGGATCTTATCCCAAAGTTGAAAAAAAGAAGGTGGTCACACTATTAACATTGAGGAGACTTTAGAGGAGGCTAAAAGTTTCTTTATGGATGTTTACTCTGGTTCTCCCAAGTGGGGGGAGGACATTCAGAGGGCTAGATCTACTATTGCTTTGAAAATGAAGAAAATGATTCCTGAAAGCATGGTTCCCATTCTGGACCTGCCCCTCACTGCCGGTGAGATCAAAGAAACCATCATAAATTGAAACCCTGTAAATCTCCCGGGTTTGATGGTCTTCCAAATGAGTTCTTTATGTTGCTTAAGGATTTTCTCACTCCTTATATCCTTTTGGTGTGGGAAGAGGCTATGTCACATAAACACAAGAGTGATTAGACTTATCCACAAAAGAGGTAATAAGGATGATCTTAATAATTGGAGACCCATTACTTGTCTTAACTCCATTTACAAAATTTTTGCCTCCACCATTGCTAGAAGACTTAGCTCCTTGATGAAATTCTTCATTCTCCCTGAGTAGAAGGGTTTTGTAAAGGGTAGGTACATTCTTGATGCTATAATATCTCTTTGGGAAGGTATGGATTTTGCTGAGGATAATGGCCATAACTTCTTTTTCTTCAAAATTGACTTTGATAAGGCTTATGATAGGATTGAGTGGGATTTTGTGCTTCAATCCCTGCAAGACATGAGAGCTGGTAAAAGAATTATTAAGTTTATCAGTACTCTTTTTGGTAATGCGTGCTCTAGATTTTCCATCAATGGTCACATTTCAGAACCATTTAGACTTAATAGGTCTATTAGACAAGGTTGCCCCTCAGCCCCTCTCCTGTTTGCCATAGCTAGTGATGCTCTGGATTGGCTTGTCAAGGATGCTATGAGTTGTGGTTTAATAAAAAGTATTAACATCCCTAAGTCCCCTTCCCACCTTGGATTACAAATGTTTGTTGATGATATTAATGTTGTCTTGAATGCAGATGATCACACCAAAATTGGTTTTAGAGCCTCTAACAATCTTCTTCCTGATTGTATAGATAAACTTGGTTGTAAGGTGATTAAGGAGAGTGAGATTTTTAGATTATTGGGACAAAACTGGTTTATTTCCTTGCTTTTTGGTCTCCTTCTAATAAACAAATTGAGCAGGTTATCTCTCTGGCTAGGAACTTTCTATGGGGAAGAAAGTCTTCTCAAAAGAAAGTGCCTAAAGTTGCCTGGAAAATATGTTGTCTTCCAAAGTCTCAGGGAGGACTGGGTATCATTTGTCCTAAAAAAATGGCAGATAATTTAGCTACTAAGTGGGTTTTAAGAAGTCTTAATAGTAATGATAGTTGGGCTTGTCTCCTCAAGAGGAACTCTGCTAAATTTTGTTTGACTGACTACAAGGCTTGGAATAATATTAAGCTTTGGGATATCATGGTTTCTCCTTAGAATATCACCCCAATTGGGAGTCCCTTGGTGTGCAGAATGTGGCAAGCAGGTTCAAGGCCAAACAAGCTTTCTACCCTTCCCTGGATATGTTGAGCTCATTTGATTTCTTTATGTAGGAATCTCCATGGGTTGGGTGGTTAGCTTGTATGAACAAATGTAGAGTTGGTATTAAGGAACATAAGTGTCATAGTGTCACAGAGCTGGTGTCACTACCTGGAGTGATTTTATGCTTAATGATTTGGTAAGGTCTGCTAATCAACTGAACCTGAACACTAACTTATCTAGGTCTTGTTTGTAGGTTTTGGACAGACATAAACCATTATTGGAAGCTAAATTGGAGAACTGTCAAAGAAAGAATATGTCCCTACTGGAAGTTTCTGAGATCATCTTCAGGAAGCTCAAAAGAGACAAGGGATCTATGCAGCAAATTCTTGCCAAGTTCAACTCTAGATGGCAAATTAACTGGACTGCTCATCAATGGGCTTACATATTCAAAGCTTTGTGGGGTTTTCCAGACTATTGCAAACACTCTTTCCTTTAGTAGCTAATTATTCACAATGGTCTGTGGATTGGCCCCAAAGTCAAGAAAGTTTATATTATTGGAGGAATATGTGCATTCGGTGGCTCAGTGGAGGATGTTTCCCACCTTTTTTTTGAGTGCTCTCATGCCAAAAAATTCTAGCTTCTTGTGGATCAGTACGTCCAGACCTATGGTTTTCCACAGTTAAGTAAAGTGGAGGTTTTGCTTGGATGTTGCAGGAATATGGATATCCTCTTTAAGAACATTTGGAGAAGGTAAATTCTTTGGTACATATGGCTTAGCATAAATGATGCCACCCTTATTAAAGAAAAAAGGAATTTCCTCATTTCCCTCTTCCTACCAGGATCAAAAGAGCTTCTATTGTTTGTATCCAAAAAATTACCCATGCCTCCCTGCAAGGGTCTGATGTATTTGAGATAATGTCTGAGAATAAGTACTCTAGGTGGAGGGACTTAATGTCCTCTCAATACTCTTTTAAAAGGATCTCAATGGCTCTGGCCTTGTAATCTGCTCTGTTAGTGGTGGCTCCTGCCCTAAGCAAAATTTGTAAATTCCTCTTTTTTAATATAACTTTCTTGTTTCTCTAAAAAACAAAAAAGAGGTAGTGAGCG